>JAWWEU010000034.1:14988073-15016787 GCA_035583155.1 Acropternis orthonyx | reverse complement strand
CCCAATATCCCATCTATCCCTGCCCTCTGGCAGTGGGAAGCCATTCCCTGTGTCCTGTCCCTCCATCCCTTGTCCCAGTTCCCTCTCCAGCTCTCCTGGAGTCCCTTTAGGCCCTGGAAGGGGCTCTCAGGTCTCTCTGGAGCCTTCCCTTCTCCGGGCTGGACATTCCCAGGCTGCTGCAGGAAGAAGGAGAGTTTGTCCCGCACATCCCTCAGTAATTCCAGCCCTTAGCACGTGCCAGGCTTGGCTCTTCCATGCCCCCAGCCCAGCCCAGCTGGATCTCCCTGCCTCCATCCCTGGGATCCCTGCCGTGCTGGATGGGCTGTGCCCTCCCCACCTCGCTCCTGATCTGTGTTCACAGTGTCTTTCTCTTGCTGGGCAATATTTAAATGCACAATTATGACAAACAGATGGGATCAACCCCCGTGGTGATTTTGAGAAATTTTTTATTAAAGCACAGTATTAATCACGGTAATTGGGTAGGAACTTTAAGGTTATAAAACTACAGCAGGTCTAATGAGCGAGCTCCTTCTAGGAGGAACTGAGGTTTTTAATCTAATAATGTCACTTTTATGGATTATGACTGGAGTTTTATGAAGTGTGATATGAAAGACTGTGGATTCATGGCTCTCCCTGGATTAATTTGGAAAAGTAGTTTTCCTGGTTCTAGGCCCAAAAACAATTATTCCTTACATTTCTGTCCCCTGCACTGTTCCCAAACCCCTCTGCCAGAAAACGGGCACCTACACCCGTAACTTTTTTACAGGTTGGATCCTTTGTCTGGCTGGGGTTTATTCTTTTGGAAATCACGGATTATCCTAAACATCCAGTAGGCAGAGGAAGCTCCACCCTCCATCCACCTCCTCCACGGGGCCAGCAGGCTGGAAGGGGCTGGTTCCAATCAGAATTTGTGGATTATCAGAATATTAAATGGGCCAGACCCAGCTCTGAGCACCTTTCCCAGGAGCTCTGCTCCCATCCAGGGAGACCATTCATTTCCGGGACACCTTCACACATCCAACCTGGCCTTGAACACTTCCAGGGATGGGGAAAGATAAGGCAAATCCACAGCAAATAAACATTAATCTGACTAAAAAACGATGGAATTTCTTTCTTTTCTTCCTAACCCAACTTCAAGGTCTTTCCAAAATGCAACAGCAGCGGAGTTTTGGTTAAATTCAGCATGTTTTGGTTAACACTTGGTTTGTCATGCCAAAAGCAACTTCCTTACTAAGAAGTGAAGAATTCCCCCGTGAAAATGTTTTCCCCAGCTTCCTTTCAATCCCCTTTCCAATCTGAGCTACCCAAACCCAGCCTCAGCGCTTAAAAACCAATCCTAAATGCAACGGTGTCTTTTGGGCAGCTCTGGCAGGACTGGGCAGTTCCTGCCTAGTGGGTTCTTCTGGGAACGCTTTGCTGCAGGTTTTTCTCTTCCCTCTCCGCTGAGCTCTGCTCCACACTGCGATATTAAGACATCAGAAGAAAAATTCCACCAGGGCAATTAATCACTAACTGTCACGGTTTTCCAGAAGGTGCAAATTTAAGGTCATAAAACTGTCAGAAGCCCGAGCAGTTGCAGGGGCTGTGCCCTTGGCTGGATGTGCCTCTGGAAGGGGATGCAGCGAAATGCCTGGGGGGCCGTGGGATGCAGCGCCTCGGGAGCAGCCACGGCACATCCGTGGCAGAAACATCCTGTGGGAAACCGTGGGGCTGCCGAGAGGGGTGGGCGGGGGGGGTGCCCTGTGCTGCTGGGGTTGGTTCTGCAAGCCCCCTCCGGGGTGGTTGTTATTTGGAAACACAGAATCATGGAATTATTTAGGTTGGAAAAGCCCTCCAAGACCATCCAGTCCAACCATTCCACTGCCAAGGCCACCACTGACCCGTGTCCCCAAGTGTGACACCCACAGGGCCTTAAAACCCCTCCAGGGATGGGAACTCCAGCCTGTGCCAACTCTTTCCAGAAATTCTTCCCCGATATCCAACAATGTGCAAACAAACATAAAAAGCAGAAGGTCACTCACTAGAGTGGTGAAATGATGGTCCCCCCCGTCCTGCACAGCAGCGAGGATGGGGAATGTCACGCCAGGCGTTCCCAGCACCCAAAAGGTCTCAGGCATGCAGGTTTGAGAGGATGGAGAGCAGCCCACAGCTCCACAGGCCTTTCCCCACCAGCCCCAGGAGGATCCAGACCCGGCACGGACAGACCGGTGGTTTGACTCTCGAGTTGGTCAAACCACAAACCCAGTTTCATTTGCCATTTGTGCTGCAGAGCCAGGATTGCTCCTAATACCAACATCCAGGAAAAGAAGGATTCAGCCAAAGCATTTTCCAGCCCAGCAGGAATAATCCTCCCTTGAGGTCTCTCCTGGTTAATTACAACCTGGAATGGGCTGTCAATAGGTATCAATCGATACCTCACTCCCCAATAACATGGCAAAACACAGAACTCCCCTGGAATAAATGCTGGATCGTTATTGGATGTTCAATAATAAAATGGAACATTATCCAGACTAGAAAGTAAAAGGCCTTCCTGCAGAATATCCTTTTCCCTGCTAATTAGGACATTTCTTCACCAAGAGATGTGGGGGTTCAAAACTCCCTCTGTGAGAAATGCTGTGAATTAAGCCCTGCTCCCAAACCCTGGATCAGCCTGGAGTCGCATGGAACTGTTTATAAGCCTTGATTGAAGGAATGCTAAAATACTTCTGCTGAAAAGACTGCCATTCCCTTTCCCCATCCAGTCACTGCTCCTTTGAAATTCCCTTTGCCTACAGTATGTAGGCATATCTAACAATCGCCAAAACAAGAGCAAACCCCGTTTTTTGGGAAGGAGAGAAGGAGGACACATCAGGAAAAATCCACTCTGGTAGCTAACATTTTCCTTAGTCTGTCCAAGGCTTGGTAAAGTTTGGCTTAAATTGGTATTAAAAACAGAGCACGGGGAAAACCAGGTTCTTTGGAATGAACACGGGAAGGCCGAGTACCTCCAATCTCAGACAGCCCTGGCACAGGGAAACGGGATCTGTGTACAAATTCCACTCAAAGCAATTCAAATCCAAGGTTTTGGTTCGACCAATTTTGGAGACATCAGCAAAAGCTGGATTGGGACCGTGCTCCCCAAATTCCCTGGCATTTCAAGCCCAACACAGATTCAACTCCTTGCCTTTTCAAGCTAAAAGGAAAGGACACGACCACATCCGCAGGCCCCGGGAAAACTCCGGGAAAAAGCCAAGGATGTCACATCCGATCAGCCTGACAGCAGCGTGGAAAACACTGGTGGCTCCTCTGGCTCAGACCCTCCTGCAGCTCCTTCCCACCAACCTCAGGGCCCTAATTCGGGTAACTCGGAGCTCTCAGCAGCATCTGCAGGGACACGTCTAACTCGGCTTGGCTGCTCAGTGCCACTGAAAGCCAAGGCTGGGGGGGGGCGGTTTCCAGCTCCAGGATGACCTGGATTTTTCCACCAAACCCACCTCTTGGAGGAGACGCAGGGAGCTGATCCCAGAGCCGCCATCCGGGGGCTTCCGCAGCGCGGGGGAAACGGGGAAAACACACCCGGCAAAACTCCCCCGCTGCCTCAGCTGGGGCTGGGGGTGTTCGAGTCCAACAAAGCAGGGCTGCAAAAGCCCCGGGGGATCAAAAAATGAAGCGCTAGATGTGAAAATTTATAGAAATCTGATATTTGATAAAAAAGAGAGGAGAAATGCGAAGGAAGTGCGGAACAGTTCCCGAGCCACGGCAGCTCCAGCGGCCAAGAGCTGGTGCCTCTGTGCAGCACCTCCCCCAAATCCCGCCCTCCACTCTGCTGGAAAAAGGGTTAAAATTGTCATAAATATCCCACAGAATCACAGGGACCCACCTGGATCATCCGAGTCCTTTTGGAGGCCCTGGCACAGGGTGCCCAGAGAAGCTGTGGCTGCCCCAGCCCTGGGAGTGTCCCAGGCCAGGTTGGACGGGGCTTGGAGCAGCCTGGGCTGGTGGGAGGTGTCCCTGCCCGTGGCAGGGGGTGGCACTGGAGGGGCTTTGAGGTCCCTTCCAACCCAAACCATTCCAGGATCCCACAGATCTAAGTTCAGCTCCTGGATGTAACCACTCAGCTCACTAACACATTTAAAACACACAATGCCCAACCACTGGCCATCAGGCCTTTGCTGGATTTCCCAAGGTCAAATGAGGAAAAAGGGGGGAAAAAGCATTTTCCTTCTATCCCAGATGGCAGCTCAGCAACCCCTGAGCTGTCAGTGGTGGGGACTAAATAAATAACAAATGAAATGTACCTTGGGCCAAACCAGATATGCCTAAAAACACACAAAACCTGTTAAAAATCACATTTTTGTGCTGCCATCTGCAGCAGTTTGTTTTCAGCCTGGCTTGTAATTTAGGTGACAATGGGAGCGAAGTGTAAATCAGGGAATGATAAAAATAAAGGGTGATTTTTCAGCTCTATCCCTCCCTGAGCAGTTCCTTCCACATGGGATGAAATGATGCTGAGGGCAGCTGGTGGGATGGAGCCAGGGAAGGGTGTGTGGAACCTGCAGGACTGGGAAGCTCATGGCTCCAGCCTCGCTGGGGTGGGGGTGGGGGGGCGGGGGCTTTGATTTCATTTATATGCATTTATTTGCCTGTGGAAAACAGAAACAACCCCCCCAGCATAGGAACTGACCGAGTGTGTTCAGCACTAAACAGGAATGGAAGCATTTAAAAGAAGCCAAAGCCCTTTGCAGAGCAGGACAGCCAAGACAAGCTGCTCCACAGGGATAGGTGGAATACAAGGATCTGGGAGCCCTTTCCCTGACAGGCTGCACACCCCGTGGTTTCAAAGCTGCCTGAGGAGCTTGGCTCCTGCTGGGACCTTTGAAGAGCTCAGCCACAAAGAGAGGAGGGCAGAAGGTATTTCCTGGTAGTCCCGTCCTCCTTTTCCCAGCCCAAATTTGGCCTGTGATGGGATCACATGAGTCGTCGATCCCGGAGGAGGCTGGAGAGGAAACAGAAAATGCCACCCACTTCCAAGGTCACAGCTGTGAGGAGATCCCTGCTCTGCTGCTGCACTGATCGCTTACATATGAGAGCAGCCTTGGAAGGGGAAGGAAAACACAGCGGGGGCTCAGTATTCCAGAGCTGTCCCCACAGCCCTGCTGCACGGACAAAGCCCCAGGGGAGCCGTGCAGTTATCAGGAAAAAAAAAAGCCGCACGGGGCTCCAAGTTTTCCAGCTCCAAGGAATCTGCAGCAGGGGAGAGGAAGTTGCTCCGCTCCAGTGACTCAATCCAAGCGAACCCAAGGGCATCCACGGCAGCCACGGGGCTCATGTGCAAAGGTTACTCATTATTCACCCACAAATTGGGTTTGTCAGCAGCAGGGAAGAGCACAACTGCAGCATTGCCTCACTCTGTGATTCCGAGAGCTCATCCAGAAAAGCTGGGAATGAGCTGCTCCGAGCCAGGGGACAGCCAGCGACATGGGGACAGAGGGGGAACGGGACACAAGGGCAAGCACAGAGTGCCAGGCACTGCCTGGTGCTGCTGGAGGAGCTCTGGGAATGGATGGAGAAGAAGGAGCAGGGATCCGAACAATCCCAGGCTGCTGGGAAGAGCAGAGCTGAGAAAAGATGCAGAAAACCAGGGGAAAAAAAAATGCAGAGAGTTGGGAAAAGGTGCAGAGAACTGGGAAAAATAAATTCAGAGAGCTGGGAAAAGATGCAGAGAACTGGGAAAAATAAATTCAGGGAGCTGGGAAAAGATGCAGAGAACTGGGGGGGGAAATTCAGGGAGCTGGGAAAAGATGCAGAGAACTGGGGGGGAATTTCGGGGAGCTGGGAAAAGATGCAGAGCACTGGGGGGAAAAAAATGCAGGGAGCTGGGAAAAGATGCGGAGAACCGGAGGAGGGGAAATTCAGGGACCTGGGAAGAGATGCAGAAATCTTTGCTCTTCTAGATTTCCTGCATCACTGGAGCTTTGGCAACACAGCTCCATATGCGTGGCCAGTGCCAGGGCAGGACACCATGGAAAGGCACCTGGAGAGGTGGGAGTGGGAAGCAGCTGCCCAGGTGTGCGGGATGGGTTCTGCAAGGAGAAAATCTGCTCTGCAGCCCTGCAAGGTCCTGCCTTGGGTGGGCATCTCCATCCTGGACCTTCAGGCTCCGGGCTTCAGCGTTGTTACGGATAGTTTATGTTTGGCTTTGCAGCTTAATTTCTCCTGACAGTGAGAAGGAACCCTGAAGGTTTCTGTAAACCAAGCTGTTTACAAGGCAGTGCCAAAGGCAGAGCTGGGTCCAACGTGGGCCGTGAGCAGCAGCCCCGGGGCTGCCCAACCACCCTCTGGAGCACAGGACGTGCCACAAGACATTAATCTCCCAAGGCATGAGCCGAGCCTTGAAACCTCTGCGTGACAGACACATGAGCAGCTCAGCCAGGGCTGGGGGAAGTGAAACGAAGCAGCAAATTACAGCCCTGCCCAGGATTTTCCAGCAGGGATCCCACATAGGTATTTCCCAGCGCTCCCTCCTCGCACTTGTGGTCGGAGCTGCTCCTTTCTGGCGTCTTGTGGCGGCCCCGCTGCCGCGGCGGTGCTGCCGCTCGGGGGTGCCCCGGGCCACATCGGGGCACTGCCACCAGAGACCACACGAGTGCTGCCAGCCCAGCGTGCCAAAGGCATGGGAACGGACCCAGCGAGCTCCAAAGGGCCCTCTGGAACCTGCCCCGAGGTGTCCTGGGGGTGAGCTGGTCCTGGAGACCCTCCAGGGGCTCCCTGTTTTGACCCCACCCCGGGCGAGGAACGGTCTGTGAGCTCGGCAGTGCTCCCGATGGAATCATGAACGTCTGGGACTTCTCCAGTGCTGCGCCTTCAGGATCTCCGTGTGCTTTCCAGACTAGGATGGCAAGAGAGGGACACGGAGAGCAGCAGTGGGACAGAGCACCTACAGAGAGCAGGGAGCAGAGCCCTGGGCCATGCCCCAGGGGATGGATGTCTCTGTAGCCACCTCAGCTGCAGGTTGAGAAACAACTGGGTCCAGTCCTGACCTGATCCAGCAGTCACAGCCATCTCTCCGCATCCCCCCAACACAACCAACTTTTCCCAACGTACTGATATTTCAAAGAGAAGTGCAGATCATTTTGGCTGTCATGGCCAGTACTGCAAGGGAGGAAAAGCACCAGGAGAAGCAGCAGAACCACCAAGTACATCCCTGAAGCATCTTCCAAGCAGGACCTCTCCATCAGAGATGCCCCAGGGCAGCGACAGCCCAGGCAGCCGAGGGAAACCACCACAAGGACTCTTATCACAGCGGTGGCTGCCTGTGGAGTGTTTCATTTGGCACCCTTGGGGGCTCTCATAATCTTTTCCTTTATGATTAATATTGAACAAGTCATATTCCTTATGGAATTTCCTAACTGTGTCTGTTTATATTTTTCTCTGCATCAGAGTTAATATTGTGAGATCGCCTCTCTCTTTTTTTTTTCCCCTCTCTTTTATTTCACATTCCTCTGTTTTTCCTCATTTTATAAATCAGGTTTCTTGTTTAGTAGTCATGACAACATCTGCCTGTGGTGGTTACACCACAGCCTGGGGCTTTTTATTTGCTTTTCTCCCCCCAAGCTCTCTTAGAAAAAATATCCTTTAAATAAATAAAAGCACCAAATGAAAAGGGGCGAGTTCGGTACCGACTCCTCCTCCTTTCCCTCCAATGACCCACTTCAACAAGACTTCCCAGCATGGTGGGTGAGGACTCATTTGGCTTTAATCCTGCAAAGTCTTATCCACTTAGTGAACTTCAGTGGGAATACTCGGAGCACACCAAGTGAAACACATATGTAAGTCTTTAAAGCCTTGAGGTCTGGGCCTGAAAGGCACAAAAGCAAAAAGCTGGAGCTGCATTTTCCTTCTGGGCGTTGATCTCTGCCCAACAGCCCCAGGCTGGGCTGGGCTGGGGATGTGCTGCTCCCCGGGTGAGGATGGAATGACTCCCATGGGATGCTGCAGTCCAGTGTCATCTCCCGGACAACGACCACATGGACCGTCAGGACGTGGCACCTCTGCCTTGCTCTGCATTCCCCACAAATCCCAGCGGCTGGAGGCAGCAGGGCCCACCTCCTCTCTTATTTCAGGTGATTAAACCCTCTCAGGGCAACCTGGAGATCAGGCAAAGGAATTTCAAAGCCAAGGAGCATCACACCACCGATCGCACAACTACGACCTCGGGAATATTAAGGAAAAGCTTTTTTCCCCCCTAAATTACCATTATATTCCAGTCTTTTAGGATGTTGGTCACCGGTAGCTGAGAAGGAATTTAAGCTTCTGAAAAAAGAGGGCTGTGTTTTATGTGAGACTTCTCCCACGAGCACAGTAAGTGGCCACGGGTTAGGGATCCACGTTTACCCACGGAAAGACACAACCGAAATTCCACGGCGTGTTTTCCACAGGGAACATAAACCACCAACCACAGGGATGGCCGGGCAGGCCGAGAGCAACGCTGAGCCCAGAGGAGGCAACAGGGATGGGAAAGGGCCGGGAACTGAACAAAGGCAGATGAACCTTTAATGCAGCAGAACCTCTGGGAGCCTGGAGACTCTGTGTCCAGATGTTCAGGGGTCGATGTAACCTGACTCCAAGAAGGAAGAGGATGTATTCCTTAAAATTCCCTGTTGTGCTTTAATTTACTGCAGTCCTGCAGAGGAGCATGTGGTGATCACACAGGTGGAGTTTCACACTGACCATAAACATGGAAGTTGGGGGCAAAAGACTTGAGTCGTTTCAGGTTTGGCTGCCAAGCCGGTTGAGGTACAGATTTCCATGAAAACATCTCCCTTTCCCCATGCTCCAATAAAACCAGAGGAAAACCCTCCAGCAGAGATTCGGCAGCACCAACAACCCTTTCAGGGATGGAACCAAGAGCTGAGACAGGGGACTGCCTGAACCTGGGGCTCTCCAGCTGATCCCTTCTTTGCTGTGTTGGAGAAGGGGAAGGAACAGAGGAGGGATGGGGACAGTTTGGAGCCTCAGTTTTAATCTGTGCTCACATTTCTTCCGAACAACCCCAGGAAAATGATCTCTCTGTGCCTTTAGGAGGATGTTGGCCCTGCAGCACTCTCCCATCTGCCCAGGAATCAGGGCAGGAGCTGATTTGGCTGTGTTGGGTTGCAGAGTGCCCCCCTCCCCAGATCCTGACCCTTTTACCTTGGCTCTGCTCCCGCTGAGGTTTCTGGCCATGGCAACGATCCCTGTTTGATGAGCAGAACTGGCAGATTGGCTGTTGTTGCTCCAGAGGGATTTGTGTGGGGATTACAACTGGTTTTCAAGGGCTGGCTACGGAATAAATGACATTATTGGTGCAATAAAAGCAATCCCTGTCTCTTTCCTACTCCCCACTCCTGCCATTCCCAAACAAACAGTGCCATCTGACTTGGTTTGCCAGAGGACAGTTATAAATTTATGTTGATCATGTCCTGAGTTCTCCACTGCTCCTGTGTTTTGGCATCTCAGAGGAGCTGGTAGATGCTCCAAGGTAGAGCACTCTGTGGACACGGGGTCTAGTGAAAAGTGTCCCTGCCCAAGGCAGGGGGTCAGAACTTGATGAGCTTTAAGGTCCCTTCCAACCCAAAACACTCCATGATTCCGTGTAATACCCATCCCTCTCTGCTTGTTCACTCACAAGCTGCAAGAAATGAAGCCATGAGTTCTCCCAGCCCTCAGTGCCATGTCACACAGCCCACAGTCTGGGACTGAGCATTCCCAAACCGCTCATTTTATGACCTTTCCTGCTGTTTCTCCTCCCTGATCCCACTGTCCCTCTGGCATCCCTGACTTGTGCAGCAGGGAGCCCTGTGCTATCCCCCAGAGTTGGGATAACACTAGTGAGCTCACTAATGACAGGATTCCTAGAAGAGAACCTGCTTCTGGAGGGTTCAAATCCTTGGATCTTTCTGAAGGAACCAGCTGCATGGCCACAGAAAGCCTCTGGAATTTTCCCTCTCATCCCCCTCCCATCAGCGCCAGGCACGAGCGGTGCCGATGGGATGAGTCGGGAACATTGTTTTAGGACTTGCTTTCCCAGCCTTTGCAAAACTGGCACCAATCTGAGGTTTCTCACCCCTTGCAAGTTTTTCTAATTAGAGCAGGGTGTAAATTTAAAGTGCCATTTCTCTTCCTGAACAGCTCCACATGTGGACACACCAAGCCCGGACCAAACCTACGTTGTTCCTGTTTAGTTTAACCCGTCTCCAAAGGGGGTTTCACACATGTGAAAGGAGCAGTTAAATCAGGAACACGGACAGGCAAACCCTCCCAGTGCTCCTGGCAGAGCTGGAATTACAATTCAGGAGTCCCTCGGAGGGAAGCAGGAGAGGTGAGACCTCGTGCTACAAACACCCCCCTGGATGAAGGTGTTTTAGGGCTTGAGGCTCAGCTCAGCCACCAACGTGGTTTAGAGCAGCAAGAAAAACCCACAGCCCTCTGCACGACGCCAGCACAGAACCATAAAATCCTGGAACGGTTTGGGTTGGAAGGGACCCTACGGATAATCCATGCCATGGGCAGGGACACCTTCCACCAGACCAGGCTGCTCCCGGCCTCGAACACCTCCAGGGATGGGGAGTCCCCAACCTGTTGGGAATGCTGGAAAGTTGCAAACATTCCCCCAGCACAAAGGAAAGGTGAGATCTGGGGTTTGCAAACACTTCTCCAGGCCAGGCCCACCACCAACCACGGCCCAGGGTCTCCATCCCACCCTGGAGGAGCCGGGCGCCGCCGCCTGTCCCAGCACAAACAATTCCAACTGCTGCCGGAGCATCCCGCTCCAACCAGCAACGCCTCTGAGTCAGCAGCTCCCAAAGCCCCACTCTCCATGGGAAGATGAAAGCAGAGAGTGACACAGGTTTCCTGCAATTTCTGGCTGTTGCATCACCAAAGAGATAAAGCCTCTGGTGGGGCCTGGGGGATGGGATGGTCCAGCTGTGTAAACTGCGTGTGGGCTAAAGCATCCCGGGGCAGCATCCTCATCCCAACACTTCCAAATCCAAATAAAACCTCTCTGGAGGCAGCAGCATCACACAGAAACATGAAACCAGAACAAGCAAATGAGTTATTTTCATCAAAGCAGGAAAATACAAAATCCATCTTCGCCTCTATCGCCAAAGAGCCCGGGGAGCAAGTTCCATGGCTTTGTCTTTACTCTGAAATTCTACGGGACTCCTTTCAATGGATTCAATTAAAGTTATCCAATATTTGTGTGAGGGACAGTGGGAAAATGTGCACCTCTGCTCTGTGGGAAGTTTTCCAGCTGCACAGCCAGCTGACAAGGGCCTGCTTAAACCCAACCACGCACGTGCATGAAACACACTCACGTCTGCCTTGACAGAGCATCACTTATTGAAATATGCAGATTAATTAAAGCCCTAAAGTGACCTCCTGGTTGGACAGAAGGCACCACCTGCGTGGGCAGGCCCTGGCACAGGGTGCCCAGAGAAGCTGTGGCTGCCCCTGGATCCCTGGGAGTGTCCAAGGGCAGGTTGGATGGGGCTTGGAGCAGCCTGGGCTGGTGGGAGGTGTCCCTGTCCACGGCAGGGGGTGGCACTGGGTGGGCTTTGAGGTCCCTTCTGACCCAAACTATTCCAGGCAAACCATCCCAGGAACCCAAGCTAAGAGCATAAATCAACTGCTCCCACAGCCAGTGATACCAGAGGCGAGACTGAGGAGCAGGAATGGGAAGAAGCCTCTTTTCAGCCCTGTATAACAGCAGCAAAACCCTCCCCCTGCCCCAAGACCACCACACCAAAGGCATCATTCCACTGCCGCCCTTTTCATCTCTGCAGTGGGAATGTTCTGCCTTCGCACATCCGTATCTGACACCATTAAATGATTCCCTTCATAATGCAAGTATTAAAAATTCCCTTTAAAAGAAGTCCATAACCTGCCATCTGTTTCCAGTTAGGCTGAGCTGATTTCGCCCCTTTTTTTTTTTATTATTATTTCTTTTAAATGGAATAGAAAACATCATTTAAAGATCCTGTAATTTCGATGGGAGGAGAGAAACCAGATTCCAAACACCACCACCAGTGTCACCCTGCTGAACAGCAAAGGCGTGGAGAGAGCCAAGGGCTGGGCAGATAAAACAGCACCAGTTCAGATCAGGACTAAGGGACAGAAAATGGGATTAAACTTGGAAGAACTTCACCATCCCTCCAAACCATTGCACTGAAACTGGAGAAATTCACACTTTGAGGACGTTTGACACGTATTAGTGGGCGACTCCCTTGGCTTGGGCAACGCTAATGGGTCGGGATGGTTTTAGTTAAGTTTAGTTGCTACACCTAAACGTAAATAAACCACCACCATGTCACGGCCAGCAGCAATGTGCCTGGTTTCTGGCTGCTCTGGCTCTCCTTGGAGGGGCTGTTTTCCACTCAGACATGGAGCTGTTGGAGACTCCCCCAGCCCAGATCCTTCCGCTGACAACATCCTTCTCGTTGATTTTGTTCAGCCAGCCCAAGCAGCAGGAAATTCTGCTGGAGGACGCCGGACACCAAGGTTCTGGAGCGCGGAAAAAAAAAATCTTAAAAATCAGGAGCAAAATCAAAACGAAGACAAAAAAACCCCCCACCTCAACCCTGCAGCAGAGCCACCAGGAGCCTGAGCACTCCCCCAGCTCTTCCCTTGGCGAGGGAAGGAGCACACGTCGGGGATTGTCAGATCCTGTCGTTCCACGCGGCTCTGGAGGGGTTCAGGTGCTGCGGAGAGGGAATTGTGTGGAGAGGGAATGCTGTGAAGCCAACCCAGAGCAGCAGCACACAGGATGAGCCCTGAGAGCAGCCTGGAAGGCTGTAACGTGGCAGCCACGCCAAGGGCAGCCAGCACTGGTTGTGTTTTCACCACACTTCAAAAAAGCCTTGCAATTCATGGATCCAGCTGCTGACCTTGGAACATCAGTCCTCACCAACATTCCCAAGGCCACAAGGCCACCGGAGCCCACCGGGGTCTCCCTGGCTTGGCCGGGGGGTTGCCATGGCACAGATGTGACACCAACAGCACCCACTGGGACAGCCCCACACGTGGCACCTTCCACCGGGAGCCTGAGACCTTGCTGGGGCTCATCCCTCTGGCACAGCCACGCTCTCCATGCCCTCCCTGCCACCGCGTCCTTCTGCCACACGAGCAAACAAGACGTGGCTCTAAAACAAAGCAGTGCTCTTGGATGGCCAAACTCTCTGCAGCTCTTCCTGGCCCCGAACCCAAGAGCCCCAGTCAACGGTGAAAACTAATCCGGCCCTTCCTGCTGCATTTTTACAGCCATGGCAGCGCTTCCCATCCTGGGGGCCTCCCATGCAAATCTGATTTCATGGCTGGGCGTAAAACCTCGCTCTCAGGTTTAATAAGCAAAGCCACCACCAGTAGCAAAGGTGGGCCCGCAGCAATCCCAGCCTGGGGTGTCGGAACCGGGCGCCTCGGAGACACCTCCGTGGAAAAGCAGCCCCTTCCCAGTGGGACACCCCAACACAGAGGCAGCAAACCCTCCGTGTGAGTGTCAGTGTGAGCCCCCCGGGCCGGGGGATCCCCCCCAGGCTTCCCTGGCGTGCCAGCGGGATGAGTGATGGGAAGTCACCGGAGCAGCTCCAGGCTCCGGCCGCTGCCAGGCGGCTCCGCCTGTTGGAGTCACTGACGGTCCCCTTTCCAATTAATCAAGTTCCCGAACTGATTAACAGCATGATTCATGTCCCTCGTTAGGCGCATTCCCCAACAAACAAGGCTGTATTTCAAGGCCACTGGCTTAATGGTTAAAATAAATACCTTCCAAATTTCTATTTTCAAGTAGCTGAACCTTTTCCACCTTTACAACTAATTCAGACTTCCTTCAAATTATTTTTCTAAGTAATATAACAATTTGTTTTTCATTAGAGCTTGTCAAAGCCGGACTTTGGTTTATTTTGAGAGAAACCAGCGCTCTGCAGAAACTGTTTAGTACCATTTGAATGACGCCCAAAGGGGTTATTGCAGCCACAATCCAAACAGAGTTTACAGCACTGGCTTGGGGTGACACTTTATTTAACGATTTCAAAAAAAAAAAAAGGAAGGGGAAAAAAAAACACCCCAGCGCCCCTGAATCAGAAGCTAATTAAATGCACTCCTATGGCTCACAGTAAGTGTTTCTCAGTCTCTCTGACTACTGCAGAATGCAAGGACTTAACTTGTTGCTAACTAATCCCAGACCCCGTTACAGAGCAGCCTTATTGCCTGGCTGGGGGGGTTTGTGCTGCTGCTCCCGTGTCTGGCACAGCAGAGACCATCGAGCTGGAGGTGAAATCAAATATAGGAGTCGTTAAATGGTTTGGGTTCTGCCTGATTAAGTTAAGATTTCTTTTTTTTTTTTTTTTGGGGGGGGGGTGGGTATAGTTTGGTATTTAACTTCATGTTGCTTGCACATAACAGAGAATCTGCCCCGTAACTCCTTTGATTTCACAGTCCTTCTGTTTTGCTGTGGAGAAAAGCTGAGCTGGAGCAGGGCCAGGGAAGGGAGGGGGTCCCTGGCACAGGGGGGAGGGCAGGGGCACCCCAGCCACCCCTCGCCCGTGGCACTGGGATGAGGATTGATCTCCATAATCCCAGTCCAAAGCTCCAGGGTTCCCCAAAGAACCCTCTGGTGGCCCTCCCTCCATCCTCCACCTCACACCCAAGGCACATTTTTAAACAACTGAGCAGCAAAACTGTTCTCCACGGGCCCATTCCTGCCCCAGCAGCTCCCCTACGGTTCCGCTCTTCATTTTCCCGGGATTCTCAGCCTGTTGTTTCTTTCTCAGGCACAACAAAATCAACAAGATTGGGACTTCTGTGAAGGCTGAATTTCCTCTGTGCTCTCAGGGCAGCCCCTGCCCAGCCCCAGCAGTGCCACCCACCCCCCCACACCCTGCCAGCGATGCCGGGCCACCTTCCCCAGCCCTAAGGGGCTACAGACAGCCAGGAGAGGGACTTGCCACAAGGGCATGAAGTGATAGAACCAGGCTGGGGTGGATTTAAACTGACAGAAAGGAGATTTACATGGGATATTGGGAAGAAATTCTCCCATGTGAAGAGAATTCTCCCTTGCCAAGCTGGTGCAAGTGGAAGGTGCTCCTTCCCATGGCAGGGGGTGGAACTGGATGAGCCTTAAGGTCCTTTCTCACCCCAACCGTTCTGTGATTCCATGAACAACAGAACAACGCCCAGATTTTCTGACTGCTCCCTCCAGCAAATTGGGCAGCACCTTTATTCTCACAACCATCTTCAGGGAGGGAAGGACACCACCCTGCATCAGTGCACAAAACCAACTCCCTGAGCACTGCACACGTCCTGGGGGTGCATAATTAAAGCCCTAACGAAGGGCCTGATCCCTGTGCCACGAGCCTGGCACTTGTGGAGCTCTGCTAATCCTCCTGGAGACACCTCTGATTTACAGCAGCGCCGGAAAGAGCGCGAAGCCCAGCTCGGATCTGACAAGTGAAAACAAACACTGGATTCAGACACTTTCGGCAGGGAAGGAGGCGGGGAGGGGGGGGCTGTTTAATTTTTGTTCCCTCTCTCCAGGCTGCTGCTGTGACCTCTGCTACCTCCTAAGTCAGCAACACAATATGTTGCAGCTGTGGCACTGCAACAGCCTGATTCAATTTGCGTGTGTGTGGCTGCGAGGGCAGTTCATCCCTCCAGCTCTTGTGGTGTGGCAGAGCTGGGGGAAGAGGGGGCTTGGCCCTCCCCTCCCAGCAGAGAGCGGGGGAAAACCCTGCTTTGCCTCCCCTGCACAGCACTGGAGAGATGGGAACAAAATCAACTAGAGGAAAACGTCCATTTCCATCCCAATTTTTAGGAGGTTGGGGTTTGGCCAAGCCAAGGCAGAAAATGTCTATTCAACAACTGTTCTCTGCCTAGAAAGAAAAAAAAGAGGAGGAAAATGACTTTGCTGCCCACTCTGCTGCACATTCCCAGCTCCCAGGGGTTGTGTGTCCCTGGTGCAGTGCCCAGCTGGGCAAGGGTAGAGCTCAGAGCTTGTCTTCCAAGGGAACGGAGCTGGGGGTTTCTGCCACATTCCCCCCCAGGGGTCCCTCTCATGGGTCCCCCTTCCCTCAGAAAGCCACCACATTTCCATGCAGCTCCTTGGCTGGACCCCTGGAGCTGCCTCGGGGGCTTCCTTGGTTGGGGCTCTGACTTTGGGGGGATTTTGGCTGTGGGGGTTTTATCTTTGCCTTCTGCAGGGCTGGAATTCAGCCTCGCTCCTGGCATTGTCATCCCTCTGCTTTCCAAACTGCTCCTGCTGAGCACCAGCCCGGGATTGCCCAAACGTCAGCCCGCTGCCAAGGCTCCCTGGGAGCAGGAATGGTGGCAGGGAACAACCGGCAGCACCAAGGCTTCTCCCCTCAGGCTCCTCCGGGGGACTTCTCTCCTGACTTGTGACGTGGGGCTGAGCTCATCCAGGCTCCAAGGGCCCCTCCAGGAATTCCCCAGCCACGAGGACGCTCCGTGCTGGAGCACGTGCCAGGAGTTTTCAGGGGCCACACAAAGCAGTCAGACTCCCCGGGTTCATTCCAATCCAAAAAGGATTTGAGAGCCTAAAACTCTCCCCACACGCCCAAGCTGTGCCTTTGTGAGCGGCCCAGGAGCGAGGCAATGACCCTGCTTTTCCAACAGCACCAGCCTTGGACTTTCCATTCTGTGCATTTATGGCTTTTACCTCTGTGACACTGAAGCTCCTTCCCATCTGGCACAGCCCAAACCACCTCCCAGCTGTAAAAAGCCTCAGCCCCCTCCCCTGTGGGTGCTGCAGCCCCCTCTCTGTGCTCCAACCCGGCGCTACCTGCCAGCTCCGAGGGGCAAGGTGGCTTTTTCCTGCCTTTCTTGGCTTTCCTCTCGCTTCCCCTCGTCAACTCCTTTGCCAAGCAGAGTACTTTTACTGCCTGGCTCGGCAGGAGCCAAGAAATACGTTTGCTGGTGTAAGCTGTGCGTTGGATGGCGTGAAAAACATGCAGCTTTTGGGGTTTTTAGGAGCCAGGGAGCAGCGAGACACCCGCCGAGCAGCAGCACTGGCACCCCCAGCCTCCCTCCTCCCTCAAACCACGGGCTGGCTCTGCCCCGGTGCTGCCACACAACCAAGAATAACAGAGTCCAGACCTCACCTGGGGTCTCCAAGACCCTCCAAAATCTCTCCTTCCCCACTCCAGCCGCATTTTGGACTCGATTTTTCCTCAACATTGGGCTGCTTCACAATTACATGTGTATTTCCGAGGCTCAGACCCTTCCACTGCTACAAAAATCAGCCAATCGCAGAGTCACAGAATTGTTTAGGTTGGAAAAGTCCTTTAAGATCGAGTCCAGCCACCAGCCAGCACCACCACCACGCTCACCATTAAACCACATCCTCCAGTGTCACATCCACATGTTCTGTGAACCCTTCCAGGGATGGTGACTCCACCACTGCCCTGGGCAGCCCATTCCAATGTCTGACAACCTTTTAGGTGAAGAAACTCCTCCCGATGTCCAACTTGTCCTCATCACCCAGGTGTCCCACACGGGAGGTGGCCCAGGATGCTCCAGCAGACTGGAACCAGCACAATCCCACAGGAATCCAAGGGTGGGCAGACCCCCATCCTCCAGCAGATTCTCCACTGCCCAGCCCCTCCTCTCTGATGTTTCCAAACTCACTAAGCCTTTTCCCTTACAAATGTGAACGAGGCAACAAGAATAAGTTCACACTTGGAAAAAAAAACTACTGTTTTTTCTCTAAAGCTCAACTCTTTTTGGGTTCCTGACAAAGCAATATTCTCCAGGCCAGTTGGAATCTGGAAAAATACACTCACTCAACCTAGCCACCATGACTCCAATAACAATTATAAAATGTCCAATAAAACTTGCATGTAATGTCAATTCAAATCTTGAAAAGCAGAATTAAGTGGTATATCAACATTAAACTTTATGGCTTCCTTTGCAGAGCAGAAGTATTGTCAATAAAAGTCATTCCGAATGAAGAAAAGGGCAGTAAATATTAAATAAACAGGTTTTTGTTGAAATGCTATAAAGGCACCAGGGCTGCATTTTACACTGGGACCCTTCTTGCCTTCGCAGACTCCCCTCGTGACAGAAATCAGGCAGTAATTGCCAGCTATCAATAAAGTGCCAATTAAAGGGTGCTTGATGCCTGCATTTATTCCGTGTCATTAGGAGTCTTTATTGGATGGAGTTGGCTTTTCCAGGTCCCTCTGGCTCTGTCTGACGTCCCCCTGCACACCCAGGGCTGGGCTGCTCATTAGGGGCCCTTGGAGGGGCTGGGAGGGCAACGGAGACGACACCGACCATGGGTCCTGGTGGGGGGCTTGGTGGTGATGGAGCAACCCCAAGGTGAGAAGGTGGTGAGTGAGGAGCGCGGAGAGAATCCTGGAATGGTTAAAAACCACCCAGTGCCACCCCCTGCCATGGGCAGGGACACCTCCCACGGGCAGGGACACCTCCCACCAGCCCAGGGTGCTCCAAGCCCCGTCCAGCCTGGCCTGGGACACTCCCAGGGCTGGGGCAGCCACAGCTTCTCTGGGCACCCTGTGCCAGGGCCTGCCCACCCTCCCAGGGAGGGATTTCTCCCTGTTCTCTAATCTAAACCTGCCCTCCTTTCAGCTTAAGGGTTGGTTGGTCACAGAGTTCCTTCTGGCAAAGCTGTGAAGCCAAAGCACCACCACCTCAGTGCAGCAGAGATGGGAGGTTTTGCTCTGTCCACCAGACAAAACAGGAGGTTTTTCAGGGTTGGGCTGACTAAAATCCTGCCAGTGGCACTGAGAACCTCAGGAGTGATGCCCGTCACAAACACAACATGGAGCAACACCCCGAGACCCCCCCGGGTCGGGCCTGTCCTGCCCCACTGCCGGGACCTCCAAGATGCCCCCCGGCACAACCAAAGACCCCAAAAGCTGTGCAGAGGTACACGCTGATGCCCAGTGGCACCCAGACACAACAGGAAGCGCTTGGGGAGCAGGAGAGGAGCGTGAAACTCCACAAGGGCACAAACCCCGCGGCTTTTATGTCAGACCTTTAAAACCCGAGCGGCATTTTTGTGGTTTATCAAGGGGGTTTATAAGCTGCTCTCCAGTTGGGGCGTCCCACGAGTTCACAGGAAGCAGTAACAGCTACTGAGTATGAATTTCATGATGCTGAAATGATGCTGAACAAACACAGGCAGCGAGTCGGAGGGGCTGGGGGATAACGAGCTCCTTGAACCCTACCAGGGGCAGGGAGGAGAGAAACCAGGATGGATCAAGGAAATCCACATGCAGGAGCTTCTGTCCTCCGAGTTTTCCACATGTACCAAAAAACCTGACCCCAAAAATCAACTGGAACGTGAACACCGTTAATTTTTCTCCATGTTATTTTCACTCTGAACCTCGACTCAGGAAATCTGGTGGTTGTGAAAAGCAGTTCAATTGTTTTCAGAGATAAAGAACAACCCTTGAATGTTAAACACATAACAAAGAACATCTTCAAAAGGTGAAAGATGTCTCTACAAATTAGCTTTTGGAAAAACTGCAGGTATTCCTGAGCCACAGGATCAGACCCTTTGCACCAATCCTGGGCTGACACTTCTCTGCCACCCAGAATCCAAACCAGCAGCACAGGAAAGAAACCTCCCAGTATGGGAAATAAACACCCCAGTATGGGGAAACAAACCCCCCAGTATGGGAAACAAACCCCCCAGCATGGGAAACAAACCCCCCAGCATGGGAAACAAACCCCCCAGCGCAGACCAAGAGCAGCCACAGCGGTGTGACCCACCCAAGAGCCCACAGCTCGTGGTGTGAGTCACGTGGAGTCACTTGAGGCTCAGCCCACTGAGTCCGTGCCTCTGGATGCTGCCCAGGCTCCAGGGAATGCCACGCGTGCCCGTGTCCTGGCAGTGCCAGCGTGGGGAAGGTGTGCCTGCACCCTGCCCGCCCACAGCTCCGGGCACCCTCTGCCCCGCCCTGGGTGAGGCCATTCCCTGCAGGAAGCTGCCCAGGAGCATCTCACCTGGAAGAGGATCTGCAGGAGGCCGTGCAGGATGCACATGCGGCGGCCCAGGAAGAGGAAGAAGGGCACGAGCAGCTCGATGAAGTGGTTGACGAGGGTCTCGAAGCGGTGGAACCACCACGGCGAGGCGTGCATGAAGTAGGCGATGGGGTTGGGCACCGGCTGCGTCTGGAAGAGGGCAGGGGAAAAAGGGATCAAACCCCTCCACGGCACTTCCAGAGCTTCTTTCCCCCCGTCTCCTCTGGGGAGAACCATCCCTTCCCTCTGGGAACTCATCTCTTTGCAGGGAGAATCGCTGCACTCAAGGATTTTCTTACAAATCCAGTGCATTTTTAAACCAACCCGGTCTATTAAAAACCAAGAGCTTTAATTTTCCCTGTTCTCATCACAACCAAAACCCATCCTAAATTAAACCAACTACTATTTAATACTGAAATATTACACACAGCTTGACACCCAGGCATGTTGAACTGCCCTGCACGAGCGAAGATCAATCAGAGCAAGCAAGCAGATACAGAAAGGGAGACAGAGATTTTCTCAGGGTCACAGAGTGGGTCAAACAGAGCCAGCAATGGAAACCAGATTTCAAAACCTTGCAGATCTTCTTTCAAAATGTTTAAATTTGAAATAAATGTGGTGGTAGAGCTGCTTTCCAAAATGGTAATCTGGGAGAGGAAAGTGTAATTCCTCTAAACATGTTCTGTTGGTTAAGGTATTTACACACTGGCCTTGGGACAATATTATTCTTTTTATCAGCCTGGATTTTTTGACACTGGGAGATTTTTCCATCCAGTACAATAAGGCTGCAAATTTTACAAAGGAAGCAAACCCAAACCCTGACATGTTAATAAGTGCCACACTAAGAAACCCTGCTATTTTAGTAAAAATAAATGTTCGTTTATCTTCCCGTATCTGACAGGCCCAAATTCACTGGTATTGTTTCAAAATTGCAACAACAACAACAAAAAAAAACAACCAGAGAGGTTGAAAACACAAATGCTAATTGAAGGAGACGCAACACATCTTTAAATTATTTGTAGTTACATCAAAAATACAAACAAACCGGGGAAAATCCTGCAGGACGCATGGCAAGCGAGCACGCTCCCACTGCCAAATCCCACAACTATTGTAATTCCTTATTAGCAAAGCTGGGATTAATAAAGGGGTTGCTGTGCATGGGCTGGAGCTGCTGCAGCCCCCGAGGACAGCAGACCGCATCCTTCCTTCCTTCCTTCCTTCCTTCCTTCCTCGGACAGCGGCGCCGCGCGGGGCCGTGCCGGGGTCGGGGCGCCGTGCCCGCCAGGGCTGGGGGGCAGCACAGCCCCAGGTGCCACCCAAGGTCCTTCCCTGCGCACGGGACCTGCTCCGAGTTACTCTCCCTGCTGGATTGGTCTCCAGCATTCCCAGAATCCCAGGGAGGCTCACGACGAGAGCCTTTTGACCTTGATCCCACGTTGCTGAGAAATGCTTTTATCCTCCCAAAAAGGCAGGTTGTTTCTTGGCTCTTTTTTTATCATTATTTTCCTAAGTGCTTCAGCCAAAGCTGACCCAGCTGAGGTGTCAGTCCTGCAGGCTGGAATGTTTAGCACTTATGGTCGAGGACCAAGCAGAGCAGACAGTGTCACATGCGCAATTAGACACCTCCTTACGTCGCAATTAACACATTAATATGTATTAATCCCACTTGTTGTTTGGACTGGGACTCAACATGTTGTCCCCCCTCAACCTGCTTAAGGGCAGAAAGAGAAAATTCCAGGCTGAAGCCCCACTGGACTGGGATGAGAAGCATAAGGAAGTTCAAGGCCAGGTGGGACAGGGCTTGGAGCAACCTGGGCTAGTGGAAGGTGTCCCTGCCCAGGAGATGAACAAGCTGAGTTTTAAGGTCCCTTCGGACCCAAACCACTCCACAATTCTGCGATTCCACGTGTAAACTGAAACACAGAGATGGGAAGTGATTCACATGTACCAGACACTCTCAGAGCTGCTGGGGGAGGAGGTCTGTGTGTGTTCCTCCCAATGCCTTCCAGATGCTGCGAGCACGGGCGCAGGTTTCCCGGGAGAAAGCCGTGTTTGCTGGGGATGGGGTGTTGAGGCAAAGGCCCAGAGCAGTGTGTGAGTCGCCCTGGAGAGCACAGGCACCTGGGATGCTGGAAAACTTCCTGGTTTCCTTTGGGGTCTCAGTGCATCCCTGCCCAGGGGTGCTGGGAGCACTCACCGCCCTGACTGGAGGGTCCTGGTGGGACTGGGAAAGCACCCACTGGATTAAAGAGGGACTTTTCCCTCCACACATATCCCAGAGTAATCATATCCTGTGGAAGCACTGTTGGTGGTGTTGGAGGCAGCAGTGTCAGATCCCAGGAGGAAGGAAAAGCTTTCCAGGATCACCTCACCTGGCTTATTCCTGGGATTTTGAGCTTTACGCTTTGCTCTGTGGTTGCTCTGCAAGAAGAGTCATGCAATGGTTTGGGTTGGAAGGGATCTCCAAGGTCATCCAGTCCCACCCCTGCCATGGGTAGGGATAACTTCCACTGAAGGTTGCTCCAAGCCCTGTCCAGCCTGGCCTTGGACGCTTCCAGGGCTGGAGCAGCCACAGCTTCTCTGGGCACCCTGTGCCAGGGCCTGCCCCATCTCTTAGGAAAGAACTTCTTCCCAACGTCCCACCTCAGCCAACTCTCTCTCAGTTTGAAGCCATTCCCCCTTGTCCTGCCTCTCCACTCCCTGGTGAAGATTCCACCTCCGACTCTTCATCCTAAGAAGCATCCCAGAAGCAGCCAGGAATTCCCCTTCATCCACAGCTGTGACCTCCTGACAGACAGACAGGGAAAAACGCAGCTCCAAGTGAGATGCAACTCAACAAACAGGGCCGAGCAGAGCCCTGGGCTCGGAGCAGAACCTTTTTGGGGACTCCGGGAGACACAAAACGCTTTAAAATGAAAAGGCTGTTCTGGAAGCCCAGCTCTGAGTGTCAGCACGAGGTGAGATGCAATAACCCTTCTGCCTCCCTCACACCTCCAGCAGCCCCAGAGAAGCTGCTGCTGCAAATGCCTTCGGAAAGGGGATTGGGGAAAATGAATTCCATAAGTCACGGGGCAGATTTGTAAGGTGTGAGCGGGGACGGCGCTCGGCGGGGGCTGCCCCCGGAATTCTGGGGCTCCAGCTCAGGCTGTTCTCTGCCTTGTACAGACCAGCTTTTATGAGGGCTGGGAACAGAGTCTAAAAATATGCACAATAAACTGGTTTTTCTCCCTAAGGGGTCTATGGTTTAATTATGTTCTTAGTGAGAACCATTAAAGTGCTAAGTACCTGAAGACTCCTAATTTACTAAACTATAGGCTACTAAAACCCAACAGAAGGCCATTATACACCAGAGGGAAGGCTCTTCTCGGGGCCTGTAAATGCACAGGTCTCTCCTCCAGCCTCCCTATTGCTGGGGCATTGCACAAACTCCGACAGAGCACTTAATCCCAGGGCTGGAGAGCCCAGCCCAGCCCAGGGAAACCTCCAGCCTCTCCTACACGTGTGCAGGAAAACAAGTCCCACATTGTCCTCAAACAACCCACTGCTCAGACAGGGCTGGGGCTCGGAGCAACCTGGGCCAGCGGAAGGGGGATCATCTTTAAGGTCCCATCCAACCCAAACCATTCTGGGATTATCAGTCTCACAGCGCAGCTCCCGTGCAAGTAACTGGGCAGCATGGGAGTATGAAGTTGGAGGGTTAGGGAATCATGGAATACTTTAGGCTGGAAAAGCCCTCAAAGGTCAGAGTCCAACCAAGTGCAATGAATGGCAGAAAAACCTTGAAAACCAGAAGGAAATAGAACAACAGCAAATACAAATAAATAATCAGAGGGAGCAACTCCTGGGTGAAAAGAAACAGAATGACAGAATGGTTTGGGTTGGAAGGGACCTCATGGTTCCACCCCCCTGCCATGGGTAGGGACACCTCCCGCTATCCCGGGTTGCTCCAAGCCCCGTCCAACCTGGCCTGGGTCACTCCCAGGGATGGGGCAGCCACAGCTTCTCTGGGCACCCTGTGCCAGGGCCTGCCCACCCTCACAAGGGGAGAACTTCACCCTAATATCCAATGCAAATCTATTTCCAATCCATCCCCCCTTATCCTATGGAATTACAGAATGCAACCCCACCTCACCCCCAGAACAGGCACGGCGACCCATCCCAGGAGCAGCTCCGGGGCTTCCCCAGTCGGGAGAGAGGGAAAGCCTTTGGCAGACACAGCAGAGTGTGAGGAGCAGCAGCACCCTGGAAAACCAGGATAGGAGGTATCATTAAATGTTTTCTTGAGTGTTTGTGGAAGGTTCAGGTGAACAGCAAAGCTCAGTTCTCCAGCTTCCCAAGCACCGAGGCATGAACTCATCCTCTGGGCTTCAAAGAAAACCTCTCGGTCCTCTCGTGCTTCAGACCGAAAAATGAAAAGGATTCTCCAGGATAGTTTGATCGCCACGATCCAACAGGCTGTTTCTCTGCCAGTCTGTTCTGCTTCAGATCTTGACCCTTCCTCCTTTTGCATCTGCAGATCAAAGCTCCACATTCCCAAGCCCGTGCAGGACCGTCTTCCCAGCCCTCTGCAAAGAGGCAGCAGCAGAGAGGAGCTGAACAGGGTCACTCCCAGCTGCTGAGAAGTGTGGGAAGACGAGTGTCTTGGAGTCAGACCCTCCTGTGCCGTACAGCAACCAGGGGCTCCTGCAAAACACCCTGCCCGGAACAGGGAGAGTCCGGAGAGCCGCGGCTTCCTCGCTGTGCAAGGGGCTCCACCCGGGCAGTGACCTCGATCGATGAGCACCACGGTGATCCCGCAGAGATAATTGTGTCGGGAAGGGTTTGGAAAGCCAAGTGGGCAGCACCCAGCTCAGCCCCTCGTGCAGCCCCAGCGCTGCCTCCTGCTGGGGTATCTCCTGTGTCCATTCATGCACATGGGGCTCCACGTCCACGCCATGGAACACTGACACAGCAGCTCACGGTCAAAAATAGGCCCTTTGAAACTTCCCAGTTATTAAGGTTCCAATCAAAATAAAACCGTAAGAACAAATGAAGAAGTTGCATCTGGATTAAAGCCCACACGGCTCCGAGGTCCAGTGGGTCACAAGGGTCCGGCTCCTCAGCACCGCAACATCCAAATAATTAAGTCTCCACAGAACCATTAAAAAGAAAAGTTACCTCCATGTTCTCTCTGGGCAGAGCTTCCCTTGCCCAGTCAATGCTAATATTCAGTCCATAGAAAAACACACTGGAATCTGCATGTTTAAGAGCAGCCCAAGCCAAGGAGATGTGTGTTTGACTCGGTGCCAGCACGACCATAAAATGTTGGCAATTTAGTAGAGACGTAGTGCCGCGCCACTCTCCCAAAGGGCCTAAATAAACTTCAGATGGAGAACATATATTTTTACTTTTTATATATATAAATCTGCTGTTTCATTTTTAACTCCTCTCCCCAGCGTGCCTGCGGCAGAGGGCCGGTCCAAGCTCACACAGCCCATCTCTCCCAGCCCGGCCAAGCCCAGCAAGGGTGAGCTCAGAGCATGAAAAATCCGAGCAGTGTTTCCCGCCTGGGCTTTGGGTTCCTGGGGAATCGTGGCTGCAGTCGGGAAGAGGGTCCTGGGAGGAAAATCTGCTGTGCAATTTCATGCCTTGGCGTTGTAAACTAGCCCCTGGAAGTTTTTTGTTCCCCTCTTTACGAAGTTGCACTTGCAAAGTGCCCGTGGAGGTGGAACTTCCCCGCCACATCTGTGAGGTGCAACAGCAAAGCCAAGCTTTGCTCACCATGAGCCAGCCCGACTGAGACCAGCACGAGCCAGGACGGACTGGGGGGGACACTGGAACGGTGGGTTTGGAATTCCAGCAAGGTGGGTGGGGGCAGAAGGATCCACAGCTGCGCTGTTTGCTTTTCCAGACTGCACCCACCTCCTGGTCCGAGCTCCAGTACCAAATCCCACATTTCCACGGCCTGCAGCATCCCTGTTTATTGACACTGCCCCTCAGAGCTGCTCCCTGAATGTCAAGTTAATTGGGGATGGGTTACAGATTCACCTATTTATTCTGTACATTCTTGGAGAGGTCCAGAGCTAAAATTACACGAGGAACCACTGAACTGTTCAGGCTGTTTATTTGCTCAAAATCCCTTTAAAATAATTAGCAGGGCCTGGAACAGACATCTCGGCTCTGGAGGGGCCAGAAGAAGCTGGTGGAACCAACTATGGGGAAAGGGTTTGTTTAAGAGCACCAGAGGTGGGCCACGTTGGGTGTAAGGGTGGAACAGGCTGGAAGGGAAGTCCGTAAGATTCACAGAGTTGGAAAAGACCTCCAAGATCATTGAGCCCAAACTTTCACTGAACATCACCGTGGCCAACTAAACCATCTAGGGAAGATAAAAACCACGAGCTAAAGGCAACACACGCCCACCAAGGAGGTCCCATCCCAAAGGCAAGGAGAGAACTGCAGCAACCCTTCTCCAGGTTTGCTGGTATCCATCAGATGGAGCTGACATGTGTCATACTCCAAGATTTTCCAAGAGGAACGTGCTCCCTGGCCTGGCTCTCTCACCTTCCCCGCCGCATCACTCACCGGGTCCCTCACCAATATTTTAAATTGCCAGTTAAGAGCATATTGCAAATGTGATCCTTTAATTGGTCACTGTTATGACTCTCTATTAGAGAAGACAAGTTTTTCCACACAAGGTAAGCCCTTGTGAAAGCACTGAAAATGTTTCAAAACAACCCAGACCTGATGTATTTATTATACATTTCTCTCTATATAAATAATTTCATGAAAAGGAACATACTGAGTGGAAACTCCATTTAAAATGTGATCCCAGATGGTGGCAAAGCTCTAAAATTGCAAGGCAACATGTAAAGAAAGATTAACGACCTCAAACAGGCACAAATTTATGAGGTGAAAGCCCCTGTAATCCTGGAGAAAAATGATACCAAACCTTAGACCAGACAGCTAGAAAATACCTCTGCTTAGTTCATGTGCCCTCTGCCATTTCCATTTTCTTGGAATACACGTTATTTTGGGCTCCTCTGCTCTTTCCTCCTGCAGGACAGAGGTATCACTTCGGTCCACGAGCACGGCGATGGATTTGCCAGCTCCCAGCAGGTACCAGGAGGAACTGGTGAATCAGACAACGGGCACCAGGGATGGGAATGAGAGCAGCTCAAAGGAGGCAAAAGGGAGCCAGGACACCCACGTGAAGCCTTCCTGATGATGCCAAGACCCAAAGCTCCACTGAGGTTGGGGTGACAGTGCTCAACATTCCCAGCTAAAGCTCGTGCGCTTTCCTATTGAACCTGGATGTTCTGAGGGGAAGGATGTCAGCATTTCATCCCGGACAGCAGCATCTTCCACGCCCTTAACTCCAGCCAGGATCAGATGGGACCTCTGGGTCTCACACCCCTTTCCCTGAGATCTCTGGCACCTCGAACATCCCCTCAACAATCCTCCTGTGCTCCCCCCTCTGAGAATTCCCACCTCAGCGTGGCCCCTTGGACCATTTCACTGTAATATTTTTAAACGAGCTGGGATTTTCCAGCCTTTTCAGCAGAGTTCCCAGCACTCCAAGTGCCTTGAAAGGCAATCCCACTGCTTAGGAAAGGGTGGAAGAACCTCTTTCTGAACATCTTTCCAACAACTCCGCCTGCTCAGAGGACCCAGCAATTTTCCCTACTCTCCACAGCTCCAAACACGCTCCCACAGCCCCTCAGTCCTTCACTTTTTTCCCTTTTAAAAAGCCCAGTGCTAAACCCAGGATCTACCTCCCTTAGAGGAGGATTTTTTTTTTTTTGGTGTGTGCTCATAAATACAACGCCCAGCCCCGGGCCAAGGAACACACGGGCAAAGCCACGAGCGCCGGCGCAGCCCCGGCTCGTGCCGCGGGTTGGATTAGGCAGCTCCGTGGCCTGGACATTTACACTTGGGGTGCTTGTTCAGGGGGTTGTGTTTTTTTTTCTTTTTTTTCCCCCTCCTTACAACTTGAGGCAAACAGTGGGATCTTTCATAAGACGTGCTCACAAAGGGTAAATTGTGCCATTAGGAACCGACTACCTGGTTGGTCACTTGAGTTCTGCGGACTGGAACGGCACCGCCTTGGTGCCAGACCCAGGAGGGGGAACGCGGCGTCACGGGCTGCCTGTTTAACTCTCCAGCTGCCCAACAGGCACAGCCAGCTCAGCACAGAAATGCTTCTCATTTAGGCTGGAAAAGAGCTCCAAAGTCATCCAGTCCAACCCCTCCCCCAGCACTGCCAAGGCCACCACTAGCCCATCTCCCCAAGTGCCACATTCACATGGCTCTTAAATCCCTCCAGGCACCAGCTCCACAGTGCCTGATTCAGGAGAATTCTGGTCTCAATCTCCTGTTCATAAAACAGCACTTATAGAATGGAATAAAAATAAGACATGGGGAAAAGCCAGGTTGTTGTCCCAAAGATGCAGCCAAAAGCTCAGCAGAGTTTGCTTCTCTTTTAAGCTTTCTCCTGAGTAACAAAGGATGCAGCCTGAAAGAACTTCGGACAAGGAAAACAAGTCAGAAGAAAACTCTTGGCCATGAGGAGCTGATGTACAAAATCCAGCAGCCAGTTCTCCTCTTTCTTGCCAATGAACAAGGGCCTGGAGTCACGGGACAAGGGGAATGGCTTCCCACTGCCAGAGGGCAGGGTTAGGTGGGATATTGGGAAGGAATCCTTCCCTGGGAGGGTGGGCAG
>JAWWEU010000034.1:14925600-14957348 GCA_035583155.1 Acropternis orthonyx | reverse complement strand
CAGAAGGTCCCCCCTGAGCCTCCTTTTCTCCAGGCTGAGCCCCCCCAGCTCCCTCAGCTGCTCCTGCTGCTCCAGCCTTTCCTAGAGGACAGGCCATGGAGGTCCCCCAGGAGGGACCCCTGGCTGTGTCCAGCAGCTCCTCCCCGGTTTTGGTGCAAAGCTGGCACAGCACTCCATGCCCAGTGGGGCTCCTGCCCCAGCAGCTGCTTCTGCAGCTGTTCTGACCAGTTGGTGGGCGAGTTTTACTAGATATCTGTCTGTAATTAAAAAGCAACAGCACTTTGGCAGCCATCAGAAAAATGCATCCCTGGATTGCATCCCGCCCGGAGCGCTTCTGGGGCAACACGGGATGGATGTGACCATCAGGACCCTCTAAACCCCTCTGATGATCTGCTGAACTGCTCTGCCAAAACCACCACCAGCATCCACAACCCCACTGGCTCCCTTTGGGATGGCTTTGGGTCCAAAATGTTCCTGCCCTGCCTGTGCCACTCAGACCCGCCCCGTGCCAAGACATCTGGTCTCAAGGCGCTCCGAAGGGTCTGGGATTGGGTCTGAAAACACCAGAGGATTTTCTCCCTTTGGAGCACGTAAAGACCCTGTGCCTGTGCCAGCCAAGCAACACTGCCAGAGTTAGCAGAGCTGGGGCCAGAGAAAGCCTGGCACAGGGGGATGGGGAGGCCCCTGGGAGCCAGGCAGTGCTTCCCAATCCCAGCCCTGGCTCCCAGACCCAGGACCTGCTCACCTGGCTCTTCCCAATCCCAGCCCTGGCTCCCAGACCCCAGGACCTGCTCACCTGGCTCTTCCCAATCCCCGCCCTGGCTCCCAGACCCCAGGACCTGCCAACAGGGGTGGGAAAACCTCTCTAGCCCATGCCTGGGAGATGTCCTGCAGGATGTGCAAGCTCCACAAATGGCTTTGAGTGGATCAAAACCTTCCGTGGCAGACTTTTCTCTGGTGCATGCAGGGGCTCTGGGAATGGTGCCCTCTGGAGCAGGCAGGGACAGGGGACAGGCTCAGCCACATCCCCCTGCCTGCACAAGCTGGGAGCCAAGGCTGCCTGTCTTCCCTGGCACGTGGGATGCCCCAAACACCGTGGGATCCATTCCATATGCTCCAGAGGAAGCAGAATTCCAGCTCCAGCCTGCAAACCCTGCACAGAGATTTGCAAACCCGTGTTTACGCAGCGGATAAAATGCTTAATAATCCTGATGACAAACAGACCTGAGGGCCAGAAGCAGCTTCTCCCTGCAACAACTGCATCAGGAACAGGTTCTGCTGAGGAAAAGACTCCCTTTCACTGGGATTTCTTGGAGGGAGAAGAGCCAATAAACCACAGCCAGCAGTGAAGCAATGGCAGATTCAAAACAGGATGAACAAAAGCCATGGCATGGAAAACCCCAGGACTTCCCCTGCCGGGTGCCACCCAGGCATGTCCATTTTGACATGTTAACACAGACATGGGACCAGGAGCCCCCGAGTGCGAACCTACACAGCCAGCTCGGAGCCTCTGGCCAGGCTAGCAAAGAAATGGAAGCAGAAGGAGGTTAAATTCCCTGCTCCTGGTGCCTTGCCAGGCTGGGATTAGAGTGTGGGACTCCTGGCACCCACAGCCATGATTTATCCATCGAGTGTTTTCCCCCACCCCTCATCCCAACCTCCAGGATGTTTCCATGTGCCAAGTTGTGTCTGGTGGTGCAGCAAAGGCTTCTCCATCCCCATTAGAGACTGCCTTTCTCTTCCACACTGACTGGAGCCCATTTGCTCCTCAGGGATCAGAGGAGGCTGGTTGGAAATCACCTCTCCTGTGCCAGCCACATGCTCTGCCACCTCCCTCTCCACATGACCCAGTGCCATGGGACACAGACCCTCCAGGGAGGAGCAACCCCCACAGAGGCTGGGATTGAGGCCCTACACATTAGAAAGGAAAAATGCACTCCCTTTATTTACCCAAACCACACCAACATCTGACTGTTTCACGCACCACTCCCGAGTAAAGGGGAAACCATGAGGTTTGGGGCTGCAGCTCAGCTCTGCACCAGCAGGAATGGGGTGGGTTTGGGTTTGGGGCTGCAGCTCAGCTCTGCACCAGCAGGGATGGGGTGGGTTTGGGGTTGGGGCTGCAGCTCAGCTCTGCATCAGCAGGGATGGGGTGGGTTTGGGTTTGGGGTTGCAGCTCAGCCCTGCACCAGCAGGAATGGGGTGGGTTTGGGTTTGGGGTTGCAGCTCAGCCCTGCACCAGCAGGAATGGGGTGGGTTTGGGGCTGCAGCTCAGCTCTGCACCAGCAGGAATGGGGTGGGTTTGGGGCTGCAGCTCAGCTCTGCATCAGCAGGGATGGGGTGGCCAACATTCATCACAGCTCTCACTTGGCCCAGCTCCACCTACAAGCCAGTCCAATAAATGCCCCGTTTTATCATCCTAATTACGAGCAGACTCCCCACTCCTTTTCTCCCTCCCAGAGGTATCTGCAGCTTCACCCCTCTCTTCCTTCCTCTGGCTGGTTGGAACCAGCAGGTGAATCGCAGCCCTTTGTTAGTTTTGTTATATTATTGCTGGTAGACAAAGTTTAGCCTCTTTCATTTTCCTTTTATTGCAGCTTCTTTTGTGCGGATTAAAATAATTGATATTGATAACGTGCTCTGCCCCCTGCCCCTGTTCCCAATTACTTGCACAGGCTGGGGATCCTGCCTTATGGATAGGACAGGCATGGTCTTAATTAGCCTTCTGGGCTCCAGAACTGATCCTGGTTTTGATTTGGGAGGTTTGGGACTGTGCAGCCTGGTTGCTGTGGGCCGGGGTCAGCCCTGCGGCCGCCGGGGCTGGCTCTGAGCTGTGTTTTGCCCCAGTGATGCCACTCCTGCCAGGTGCCCAGCAGGAAGGCAGAGCTCACTGCAGCCACCCTCGTGCCCAGAACGACAGCAAGGAAGGGCCCCTTCCATCCAAAGTTTTACTGGGAAGATAGTTGGACCATCAGTGTCCTGCAAGACGGAACAGCAGCCTTGGTACAAGGACATCTCTGCACTCAGGGGTGACACCCCAGGAAAGCAACTGAGAGTAACAAAAAAGAGCATTAAAGCTGAAAAGGCAGATGGAGCTTTTTGGACCTGCAGTATTCCATTCCACAGAATCATGGAATTGTTAAAAGTTGGAAAAGCCCTCCAAGGTAATCAAGTCCAACCACCAACCAGCACCATCACCACCGTGTTCACCACTAAACCGTGTCCTCAAGTGCCACATCCACATTTTCTGGACATTTCCAGGGAGGTGACTCCACCACCTCCCTGACCACCCCTTTTCATGAAGAAATTCCTCCTGATGTCCAACCTGCCCCTCCCCTGGCACAGCCTGTCCCTGTTCCCTGGGAGCAAAGCCCAATCCTTCCCTATTTTCCCCCTCCTGTCGAGGATTTGCAGAGCCGGAAGGTCCTCCCTGAGCCTCCTTTTCTCCAGGCTGAGCCCCCCCAGCTGCTCCTCATCGGAATCATGCTCCAAAATACCAGATGGACATGGATTACAGACCAGAGGTGTTACAACATCGTGGGCCACTCCCAGTGGCTGTGACGTTAATGCAGAGAAGGGAATGTTGTGTTTCCTTGCCCAAACCAGGCTCCTCACCCTTGGAGCATCACTACATGCAGCATTTGCTCTTTTAACCCCCTTTCTACGAAACACAAATGCAAAAACGAAGGTGAAGAGAGAGGGGAAGCTGAGCTTCTTTCTGTAACCAGAGAGGACAGGAGACTCAGAGCCAGAAAACAGACCACAGTTTGTAATCAGAACTCAACATAACCACTGAAAGATGTCAAAAAAAAAAGACAAAACGATACAATTCTGAACTGGCAACAATAATGCTCTGCATGTTGGGCAGCGCTGGCTGCTCTGCCTGTGCAGGTGCCCACATTTTTGGGGTGGCAGCAGGAAGGGCCCAGCACAGCCCCACAGAAAACTCCTCTCCGTCCCTCCCCTACAGCACCTTTGCAGTGCAAATTCTCAGTGAGGCTCAGCTTTGCTCCTGAATCCATGATGGGAAAGGGGAGGAATTGGCCTTTTAGGGCTGTGGTTGAGCAAAGCAGCATCAGCCAGCTGGTAGGAGGGCACTGCCTGCCCTGCCAGAAGGCTGTGACAAAGGGAGAAATCAGAGAGAGCTGCCTGGCAGGAGGGGAAAGTCGTGTTACCAAAGCAAAGCAGACAAGAGAAATGAGGTTTTATGTGCAGATCACTCACCTCGTAGTGATAATCCATGCAAGTTAACTCTCTCCAGCAGCGGTCTCCTCGGATTTTAATCAGCCCCTGGGGGAAAAAAAGACAAGAATACAGTCACAAATATTTTATTTTACTTTACCTTGTATCTCAAAGCGCCAAATGCTCTGGCTAAAGTACAGCCTGTAATGGCAGAGGCTGGAGGACACCCACAGCACACCCACAGCCCCGGGGCCAGTCCTGTCCCTGAGGGCACATCCTGCATATGACTCGTTCCACTACCATTGTACAGATTTTTCTGACCTAAAATTCTTGTGGGATATTTCACATCGCTTCAAGGATGCTGGAAGACGCTTTACCCACACCTGAGCCTCGGCAGAGCAGGTCCGAGCAGCCCAGGGCTCCCTGGATCAGCTCCCAGCACCCCTGGGTGACACAAACACCGGGCTCTGCCACTGGGTCCCTGTGCAGAACAAGAAACGTTCCCTGCAGCCCTAACACAGCCACAGTCACCATTCCAAAACCCAAATCCAACTGTTTCCCTCTGGCAGAGCCACCTGTGCTGCCCGTGGAAAAGGGAGCAGGGGCAGAGCAGGATGGGGACTCGCTGCATCCCCTGAGCTGGACACAGAGATGCAATCAAAGTAATTAGAGACACAAAAGAGGAGCAGGGGAAGGAAGCTGACAGATCCAAACACAGATGGGTGCACTAATGACAGCTCTGCTTCACCTCAGGTTAGAGGTTGGCAAGGAAACCAGCAGGTATCCAAGCTGCCCGTGCACTGATATCTCAGGGCAACAAGAGGGGAAATTTCCAAACCAGTGGGTCCATTCCGGGCCTGGCAGTAATACTGGGATTAAATTTCCTTGCCTCAGAGATGAAGAGCAGAAAGGAATCAGTTGTCCAGAGCAGGAAGGACACCTGGGCAGGGATGAGCAGGAAGCCCTGCAATCAAGCCGTGCCAGCCCCAAGGGATGCGGGCTCAGCTTTGATGTAGGGAAAGGTCCCTGATTAGGATCACAATATCCCAAATTGAGGAAAGCTTCACTAGTCAAAAGGCTGACCCAGCTCTATCATCTGCATACAATTAGGGGTATTTGCCTACCTCTGACATTGCCCCGAATTATCATGTTCCTGCCTCCCTTAGGAGGAAAACACAGGGAGTTTCTGGAAGGAGCCGGTGCTGCTGCACCAGGAGCATCCTGAAGCTCCTTTATGTTTCCAGCAGGGAAGGTTTTCAAGAGGGGATCGGTGACCTTTCATGGCTAAAACCTGAGAGCTCTGAGGAGGAAATTCCAGCATTATGGCACATCCCAGCCTAGCGGTTTCACCCAAATTCCCAGAATCACAGAATGGGATGTGGATGGGACCACAGCGGCTCTTCTGGTCCAACCTCCCTGCTCATGCTAAAGCAAGTCTTCACCTGCAGCCTAAAACAAAGTTTAGCAGGTTTGGGGCTCAAGGAAAAAAAAAATCAAATTCCAGTTAAAGCCCTCCCCAAAAAAACCATCCAGACCTCTTAAATATGCTGAAATACCCAGTTCCCAAGGCTGTGTACGGGCTCTGTGTCTGTCTGATCCAAGGGCACAGGGCTGGAAAGGAGAGGCCAGAGCTGAGTTTAGCAACTCCTGAAGGGCAGGAAAGGGATGCAAAGTGACCTCCCCCAGGAACTGGGATGGGAAAGCAGAGTGGAGGTGCGTTACTGAGCACATCCCATCACCCTCCTCTGTCACCCTGCAGGGCTGGAGCAGCAGGGGCTGGGACAGGACACACTCACTGCTCCACCTTCCCCTCCGGGAGCATCCACGGCTCGTCCTGCCCTCCAATCTTTTCTAAAATTACAGGATCCATTGATAGCATCTCCCAGGATGTGCCTCAGCTGGCAGGAGCTGGACAGAGCCAAGGAAGGCTCTGTGCAAGAATGCTGGAATATTAAAGCTGGCCCGTTATCTCGATGACCTTCCCTCCCGCCCTCCCAGGCTGTCTCCAAGCTCGAGGATTCAGCAGGATAATTAAATCAAATATCTGAGGGAAAAGCACCACACTGAAAATCAGAATCTTCCCTGCAATGAGTCACCAAGGCAGTTTAATCACATTTTGTTTACTACGGGGCTTTCAGGCAGGAAACTCACTTAAAGCCCTTCATATCAAAGCTGGTTTGCAGCAGCACAAACTCCCACTCTCCCAATTAGGGGGTGTTTCAAGTGCCCTTTCCCTGCTGCTGCTTCCAGTCCCACTCCCACTCCCACACTGGCATCTGGGTTTTCCCACTTTTCCAAAGGATTCAGACCAAGAAACAAGAGCATAAAGTGCACAGAACATCCGTGGCTTCAGCTCTGCTGGGGAGGACCATGGAAGGAGAACACGGGGGGGTCACTCTCTGGATGAGGAGAGGACATGTGAGGGACCAGAAGGAAAAGGAGCCAGAAGACACGAGCATGGGACAACTCCAGGAGACCCCCGAAAACCTGGAAGACCCTCCTCTCCTTTGGACATAAGATGCCAACATTTTGCAAGGAATCTTCGGTGGGAATATATCAAGCAGAGTGAACGATAAGAACAAATTAAATGGAAAATTAAGAAAGGAAATAAATTATTTGACATTAATCCTGTTTGGCATAATGCTCCTAATATTGTCCGGCAGCAACGGAATCATTTGGGAAACATGGAAAAGATGTGCTGTAGCAAACTCAGTGCACTAACTTGTACCTGGCTTTCTAAACTCTAAAATTATTTAAAGCTGATTTTTTCCCTTTTTTAAGTCTAAAAAAATTAAGACGTTTTCTCCTAGCTCTGAGCTAGCAGAAAAGAGGCAAAAACCCCTGGATTCTCCTTTTATTTTCACATAAGGATCAGAGCCTCGGGCAGGAGATGGGGATTTCTGAAAACATTTTTGCATTTCCCCCTTGGTTCTGATCAGCTCTAACAGTCAGCATTAAAAAGTGTGTGTTGGGAGGGGCAGGAAAATGGCTTTTGAAGTTTATTTTCCCTTCCCAATCATAAAGGCAAATGCATATTTACAATCCCAGGAAAAACCAGGCACCCCAAACCGCTGCACACCGTGGGGGCTGAGGGGACTCCCAGATATCAGGAGGGGAAGGAATTCAGCCACACAAATGAATTCTGAGCTCCGGGGAAGGAAACAGGTGGCCAAGTGAACCAGCAGGTGCCCTTTCCCCCCCCGGCCTTGCTTTGAGTGCAGCTCCCACCGGGATGGTTAAACTCATCCTATGGGAAGGAGCCTGCAAGGACAGGGGGCTGCCGGTTTAGGCTGAGCTCTCGGGGCAGTTCCTTGGAGCAATCCTGGCCTGGGGAAGGGGAAAGGTGGCAGCTTTGCCCTTTTAATTCCAGCCCTCAGACACCTCCTCGTGCTGCTCTCCACAGGAGCCCCTCAGAACATTCCCCCTGGATTGAATTAAGTGCCAATGAAATATGGGCTCAGTATCTCCTGCCCTTCCAGGTCTGCTCCCTCCAGGGCACGGCCAGGGGAGGAGGGAGGGGCAGCACCTGCCTGGACCTGGAAAACACCAACCTCCAGGCTCCCAAAGTGCATTAAACCCACTGGCATTTTCCACATTTAGGGCTTTTTCTGAACATTTGTTTTAATGGTGTATAATAAAATCCCTGGGTTTAATCAGTGCCGGCCTCGCTCAGCCCCCACAAACTCTCCAGCGCCCAGCCCTGCTCTGCATCCAGGAGTTCAGGGACATGGATAACGAGCGTTCCCCACACTCTGGATACACCAGGGGTGACTTCTGTCACCAGGCTTTTATTTTAGATAAGCCAGAGAAGATAAATAAGACACAGGTAAGACTCCAGCCACACGGCCCAGACCCCGGTTTGCCTCCAGCATCATCCCAGCTCTGACACCTCACCCCGGGGCTCAAGGCAAGGAGACCACACGGCCCCCTGAGCAGATCCACAATAAACCAGAGGGGAAAAATAACCTATGTCCCAGCAAAATTTCATTTTCCTGAGGCCAGCAAAGGCGATTCACAAATCCAGGGGTGATCCCTCAGGGACCCCCAGCTCCTGCCTTTCCCTGCTCCCGGCCGGCTCTGCCCAACCGTGTGCCCCTTCCAGGCTCTGCGCTTTGGGTGATTCAAACCAAAAAAAAAAACCCTAAATAATTAAAATGTCATTCAAGCTCTGAGCCGATATGAGTCACTGTTACAAAAAATATCTTCCAAATTCTTTCAGGAGTGGGGGATAATTATATTCCTCCCTATCTATTGATTTTTCTCTACAATGCAGATGTCAGATTTTCCACGGTTTTTTTTTCCTTTTTCTTTTTTTTTTTTTTCTCTCTCCCTGGAGTGAGTGTCAAGGAGGAACAAAGCACTCTTTGAGACTTTTTCAGCCCAAAATTAATTCTGAAAAAAAAAAAAAATGGCACAGACAGGCCAATAGCAGGGGAAGCTGAGCACGGGGCTGGTGACTGGAGCTGTGTCTGCACAGCCCCCTCCCCGATCCCGGCTCCAAAGGGATGGCCGGCAATGGGGCACCCGCCTGCCCTTCCGAACCGGCGGGCACCTCAAACACCCTCCTGTGCCCTCGTGTGCAAAAGATGGGTGAAAACCCCCCAGAAACCTCCAGGATGGGCAATGCTAAATTCCACATTTCCATTTTTCTCGTCATGTAAATAAGAAGCACTTCCAGAGAAAGCCCCAAATCCGTGCACTTCCCACTCCCTCTCTGCCGCCCACAGTAAAAGCGGTTTCGGCATCTCTCTGAGAGCCAAACCTTCACCAGTGTTTTCTGACACAAACTGGCTGGAATTTGGAGCCCAATTCATGGAAGGGGAAGGATCTTTACAAGGCTCAAATTCAAAAATAGGCTCGTTTAAGGACTGGAGGGGCTCCTGGAGCACCTAAATCCGAGGAACCCGACAAACTGCTGGGTGTCTGAAACTCCCTCCGAGCTCCAAGACAGCATTTCATGACTTGTTTTATTTATACACCTCCTGAAGGACACAATATTTAATTCCCAAGCCCAGCAAGGGCTGGAGCAATTTAAAAGTTCAGCACGTTTTCTACGGTCCTTTAAAGCCTCGAGGTTCACGTTACGGCTGTGGAAACCATTTGCATGCCTTTAAATATTTGCATAACTGATGAGCCCAAGCCTTTGCTGATGGCAGAGGTTGGGTTTAGGCCAGACCTACCCAGGCCCTCTGTGTCTCCAGCTTTGTTGGATGGATCAAGCTCTGTGGCACGGGGAGGATGGGCTGGATCCCGCGTCCTGCACAGGGGGGTTCATCCCTTTCCTTAGGGAATGCCACACAGGGGACATGGCACAGGTGGCAGGCTCTGTGGGAACTTCCCTCTGCAAACTCAAGGCTTCAGCAGGAGCCAAACCTGATGTTCACACCAACCTCACCGAACGAACGGCCGGTAACTCAACTCTCTGCTGCTGCTTCCATGGAAAGGGAGGAACACCAGGATGGCCCCAGCCCTGGAAGTGTCCAAGGCCAGGCTGGATGGGGCTTGGAGCAGCCTGGTCTAGCAAAAGGTGTCCCTGCCCATGGCAGGGGGTTGGAACCGGACCAGCTTTGAAGTCCATTCCAGCCCAAGCCCCTCCATGATGTTCAATTCCTCAGCCAGGTTTATGCTCCTCAGCAGACGCTGCTGATGGAACAGCTTCGTTCTGTACCTCACACATCACCTCCAGGCCCACAGCCAGGAGCGCATCCCAGCTCCTGTTCTGATCCAAGCCTGCCCAAGATGGCCCTTCCCATCATCTGGAGAACATTAGTGCTGGTCCAGCGTTATCAGATTATATATCAGGCTCCAGATTCTCTGAACAAACCACCTTGAACAATTCCCATCCCTGGAGGTGTCCAAGGCCAGGTTGGATGGGGCTTGGAGCAACCTGGGCTGGTGGGAAGCGTCCCTGCCCATGGCAGGGGGTGGCACTGGATAATCTTTAATGTCCCTTCTGACCCAAACCATTCCAGGATTCCATCACAATTCAGGTGAGCAAACCCCACCTGCACAGATGAGCTCTGAGACAGCCCCAGCACAGGTCCCACCTGCAGAAGGTCAGGTGAACATCTACATCCTGCTACAACAGGCACGGGTTGGTGTCACCACAAACCCAGTCACGAACCCCGTGAGCGGACGGACGGGAACCTCCTTCCTGGCAGAGAATCACCGCTGCTGATTCCTGGTTTGTTTGGTGGTTTTCCCCTCTCCACTCCCCCCAGAAAGACCCTTTGAGAAGCCACCACGACAGCAGCAGCATCTGGGTGACTTTGAAGGCGGCTGAAAGGGATTTTGAGAAGCCTTGGCATCATCGTTGGCTCCCGCCTTCTGCAGCCACCAAGGAACAACAAGTGCTCCTGCCAAGGGCTGTGACCAGACAAACGGCGAGAGATCAGAGGCACAAAGGAGGTTGCTAAGGAGTCAAGTGTGGGATCCCTGCAGGGAGGAGGAGGAGGAGGAGGAGGAGGGCTGCAGCTGGGACGCCAAAGGTCAGAACATTGCAGACATCATTTTCCAAAAATTCCCATGAAGCCCCGGCGCGGGAGCCGGAGCCTGGCCCAGCGATAATGAGAGGGCCAGCGAAGAAAGCTCCCTTTCTTCCCTCCTACCCACGCTAATGTAATAAAACAAATTAGAATAATTATTCTCAATTTCAGAGCCATAATGCCCAGGGATCAGGGCACGCTTGTCACCGAGATGACAACTACATCCGTTGGCTTCTTCTCCTCCTCCTCCTTTTATATTCTGGGATCGCCTGAATTCCGACTTTTATTTCATTACATCTAATGCAATTTTACTCCAGGCATCCAGATTCTGTTTGCTTCAAAGGCTTGGGTATTTTTGCCAGAAAGTTCATCTCCCTTATTAGCTAATCACATCCCCACCCTTTCCAGTAACCTTTCAAATGCCACCCACGTTATGACACTTTTAACGGGATCCAAGAGCAAACACAACAAGGAACATGAAGAGTTTAACACCAGCCACAGGCTTCTGAAAGGATTTGCTGCAGTTGGTTCAATGAAAGATTTTTAACAGCAAAGAAAACTCAAAATCATTTAAGAAGGTATCAAATGTCAAGTGATATACAAATAGTCTGGATACAATCGATCCTTTCTCTGTGAAAACACATCTCTGGGAAAGATGGGCAACATTTACTATGAAAATTTTTTGACAATTCCAGGGGAAAATTTATTGCTGATTATTACAAATACTTTTGCAATATTTTTTCCCCAAGACTGTCACTTTAAGTAATCTTTTTTCCTCCTGTAAAAATGGGGGAAATATCTTTTGTGTCGACTCGAAGCATCAGAGGACTTAAATTATTTTCTGAGTCTCTGCCTGCCAAAAACTGCTCCAAACTCTGTTCTGCAGCAGTTCCCGAGGATGTACCTGAGCAGCTCCGAGAGGCTGAGCTTGGATTTGGGGTGGGAGAGGGGGGTCAGTCTGGAGCCACGGGCAAGGAAGGGAAATCCAGGAAGCAGCAGGAAAAAAAAAAAAAAAAAAACCAGTGAAATTTTGTTTACAGGAAGCAAAGCAAAGGGAGGGAGTGCCAAGGCACAAATCCCGGCTGGAAAAGATGCACTTGGGCTTCCCTAAATCCCCCCGCTGTGCTCCTCAGGACCTTGGGTGTGACACACCCTGGGTAAGGAGGGATCCCATCCTGGGAAAGGCTCTCCAAGACAAGGGGGAGAAGCAGCCCCTTCCCTGAGGGATCCCATCCCAGCTCCTGGGGCTGCTCCAGCAGGGAACAGCTCCCGCAACAATCCAAGGGCACCACACACACAAGGGAGATGTCAAGGACACTGCCCACAGAGCAGATGATCACATAAAAACGCATTTATAGTATAAATATTGCTGTTCTATTCCTGCATAGCACACATTTAAAAGGCTCTGATTGCTGGGGCAGAGGAGGTTTGGGTTCAGGCTCACAGGGCACATCCCATCTGGACAGAGCCCGGAGCATTCCCAGCCCCACACCTGCAGCATCCAGGGGGAGATTGGCAGCTCCAAACCCGAATTTCCTTGCTTTGGGCACTTTTCAATTAAAGTGGTAATGTGCTTTAAATCCCCTTTCCCTGCTTTTTCGCTCCACTCTGCAATCCCTTCCTCCAGAAACTAATCAAGATGTCTCAGACTCACTCACAGTCTCTGCTCCAGCCACTTTCCCTGGTAACTTATTCCATATGGCTGTGATCCTTTGCAAGACACGGCTCCACCTTAATTCCCTATTTACTCCCAGTTTCCCAACGTGCTGTTACACCCCCAGTGCTCAAACCACCCACCTCCTCCTTCCATCCCCAGGAGTGAGAAGCCGTGGATGGGCCATCCCTTGAAATGTCCACGGCCAGGTTGGAGGGCGCTTGGAGAAACCCGCCTGTGGGGTGGAAGTGGATGAGTTTTAAGATCCGTTCCAAGCCAAACATCACCTCCAAGTCCTTTGGGTAACAGGCACAGCCCAGCAGTGCTGCTGCTCTCTGCCAGCCCATCCTGCTGCAAAGGAAAATGCTCATGGGAAAGCCTTGGGAAACAACCACCTCTCAAGACCGAGCTCGACGCACCCCAAGAAGCTGCCTGAGCTGCCACCCCACAGCCAGGTGGGGAATGTCACTCAAAAAGCACCTCTTTACCACCCACGGGCCCTGCTGGCAGGGCTGTTCCTCTTGGCAAGGCACCACCATGCTTAGGGTGATGTCCTTGGTTAACACAGAATCAAGGTTGGAAGACCTTCAAGATCATCCAGTCCATCCGTCACCTCATGCCTAAACCATGTCCCCAAGTGCCACATCCAGGCACTTCCAGACAGGGTGACTCCACCACCTCCCTGAGCAACTTATTCCAATGCCTGACCTTTCTGTCAGTGGAAAACCACTTTCTAATCTCTACTCTGACCCTCCCTGGTGCAACGTGAGGCCATTTCTTCTCATCCCTTCACTTGGGAGGTGACACAAACCTGATCACACACCCCTTTTGCTCCCCCACCTTGCGATTCTGGTGGGAACACAACCCAAGCTCCCAGAAATCGGGGTGACAGCAGCAGAATGATGGAGACACCAAGTCCTCAAGCTCTTCAGAGGCACAGCAGCCCCACCAAGCAGCCCTGATTTCCCAACAAGCCGCCGCTCACACAAAGAGCTGCTGTTCTGCTGCCTCTGCGTGTTCCTCGGCGGCATCCGGCTTTCCATCCCGCGCTAATGGCTCCTTGGGAACATCAAACATGCAGATGGAATCACGGAATTACTCCTCTTAAGAAGTCAGCAATATTTGAGCTCAGCTGCCAATCAGACCCCCGGCAGCAGGGCCAGCCCGCGCTCCTCAGCTCCCACCACACACAGCCGGGATCACTCCCCTTCCCGCTGTTCCACCTCCCCTGCCCCAGCCCAGCCAGCCCCAGGGAAAACTGGGACAACGAAGAAAGACCTGGATGTGGGTTTTTTGAGCTGGAAGATTGGCCAGGAAACAGCAAAAGTCCTGCATTGTAGAATTACAGAATAGTTTGTGTCAGAAGGGACCTCAATGACCATCTTGTTCCAGTCCTACTCCAACGTCTTCCACTAGAGCAGGTTTGCTCAATGCAAAGGCCTTGGTTCCAGAGCTCCACGTGGAAATAGAACCCAAATATGATACACTAATAGAGGACAAAAAAAGGCTGACAAATGAAATCAGTCCCAGGAACCAACCATAGAAAACAGGATGAGAGCCTGGAATCTTCACTGGGAGCCACCACATCGCAGAAGAGAGACGGCCCTTCCCACCTGAGGTGGATTTCAAACATGGCCCTGCTCACCTAACACCCAGCACAAGCTGAGGAAAACCCACCTGATCCAAAGGAATGCCATTTGCTGGGAGGATTCTCCAAGGAAAGCCTTCCCCTCAGCCACCCACCCAGCAGAGGCCTCGGAGAACCCTGTGGGAAAGCTGAACATTCTTCCTGCATAAAATACAACCACTGCCAAACCCACCACTAAGAAGAGCCTCCTTCAGCACACCCCTGGGCACAAGCTTCAGCTCCTGCCCAGAGGAGGAGGGAACCAAGGATGCCCTGGGATCAGGGAGCATCCCTCATTTTTCACACATTAAAAACTCCCTTCCCACTGCCTGCGAGCGCCGCTACCCCGGCCCAGGAGGAGAAGCCCATGTGTTTGTACCCCAAAACATTACAGATCCCATCAATCCCCCATTTCCACAGCCTCGTGTAGATCCCCATGTAATGACTTTTCCATGTTTTCCTCTCCCATGCCTGCTCCTGCTGTACCAGTATCCCAGAAAGCAGGGACGCCACCGGAGCCGACCGTTCTGCAGAGGCTCTCCCGAAAACAACCGAGTCACTCCTCTCCAGACAGAGCACAGGGATAACAGCAACCAAGATGTTTGGGCAGCATGGTTTTCCCTTATATCCACCAGCCTGTCCCAGAATTCAGAACATACATCCCACATTAGCAGGAACAAAGCTCAGCCAGACTCCCAGTTCAGAAGGAAAGCAGGAGGCAAACTGGGCGATCGTGCAATTTTTTAAGGACCATCAGCTCATTCCATAATCAGCAGCACAACTGAGAATCCCAGAATCACTGAGGCTGGAAAAGCCCTCCCAGCCCATGGAGCCCACCCTGTCACCCAGCCCAGAGCACTGAGTGCCACATCCAGTTGTTCCTTGGAACATTTCAGAAGCTGAGAAGCACCAAGACCACAGGATCCAGCCTCCATCCACTGGGGATGAAGGGCAGGGGAGATTCCATTGGTGAAATATTCCCTAAATAATCCATCATGGGGTTCCTGAAAAAAACCAACCAACCCCACCCATCCACTCCTCCTACACTGATGATCCTTAAAGTTTAGGGATATTTTGAAACACCCAAGCAGACGGAGATGACAGAAATGCCCCTGCCATACCCTTATTCTAACAAAGGCGTGGCAGTTCCTGATGGATTATCCCACAAGCTGCTTGGGAATTTCCACTGGCACGGGGACAGTAACTCAGCAATCATTCCCCCTGAAGCCACGGAGCAGAGGGTGACATTTCGCTAAAGCACACACAAAAGAAACACAACTCTGGGGAAAGCTGCTGCTTCCTGGGAATTCCCCACTGGATTCCTCACAATCTCATCAAACAGCCACAATGCCCACGGCTCCCACTTGGCTTTATTCCTTTGCAGGAGCACCAGCATTTCAACACTGATATTCTTCCACCTGTCTGTCCTTAAAACAAACCCCAGGAGTGAGTGAGTGCAAGGGTTCTGCGAAGCATTTCCTGCTCCTTTCCTTGCATCCGGAAAAATTCCTGAGCCCAAAGGACTGCGACAGAGCAGGGGCAGGTTTTGTGCTGGGATGAGACACGAAGCCCGAAGGGCCACTCACCGCTCCGAGCATGATCCTGAAAATCAGCCAGCGGAAGCCCCAGATGACGATGCTGGAAGGGGGAGTGTGCTGGGGAAGGCGGGACAAGGTCCAGAGAGGGCAGAGGAATATCCCAAGGAAGCCTGTTTCCAGGAGCTGCGATTCCCATCCTGTGGTGCCAACACGTGAGAAATGAAAAAGAAAGTGGTTATGGTGCTATGAGTTCTCCTTTCACTGATTTTAAAACACTGGAAAAGTAAAAACCCCCACCGCCTTTAATGCTTTTTGAGTTTAATTTGGGGCAAATCAGGTACCAACGGTCCTAAACCATCCCAAACTGAGGGTTCAGATGTTTGAGCTACAGGGGGAAGGACGTGCATTGGGTTGTGCTGCTCTTCTCCAAGCACACACTGCATGAAAATGGGGGGTTTATGCAAGAGAAGAATTAATAACTTCTATGAAGCAAAGAAAAATGTGATTTGAGCACCCTGGGAACTGGCAAGGTGACCCTGGGACACAACTGAGCAGTGCCACTGATTCCCCCAGTTGTGGAGCCAACAATCCCTCTGACTGTGCTGGATTTGTGCCAAAGTGGGGCAGCTTTATCTTCAAAGGACACTGATTAAGATCACATTAAGTCTTATTTTATCACCAATATTAAATTTGAATATTTTTTTTTTATCATAAAGCAAAATCCTTATGGTAACAGTCCAAATTGTCCCCTGGGCCAGTTTTCCTGTGGCTGCCTTTTCCAGGTGGCTGCATTTAACAAAGTCCCCCCCCCCCGGACTGAACCAGCAGAGCTGAGACCAAAGCAGGGCCTTGGGGTCACACCCTGAGCCTGTTCCCTGAGACACTGGATGCTTTGGAGAAGCCAGAATTTCCTTAATTCATGCAAATCTGCATTTTGCACTTTCTTCTTCCAGCCCGGAGTATAAACATTGAAATGATTCCTCTGGAAGAGGCAGAACACACAGCTCTGTTGTGACAGGTGAAGTCCAACCTCCTCCATGTTTTACATTAACAATATATTGCTGCCAAACCCAAATTCCTCCCGCTCTGTCCCACCTCCAATTATTCTTATTTTTGAGTATTTCTGTGTGATACAATTATACCCTGAAACCATTCCAAAAGCACCCTGAGGAGGATAATTCCTGAAAATCCTGTAACCTTGTTGGAGCCATTTAAGACATCCCTGTACCCCCACAAACCCAACCAGGCTGTGCCGTGGCCACGCTCCTTCCCAAGGCTCCTCCAGGCGCTTCAGTTTGGTCCACGACATGTCCCTCCACCCTCCAAACAGGCAGGAAACACATTCCAAACCCATCCATTCCTTCCAGCTCCAGTCTGAGCCACCTGATCCCCACCCCACCAGGAGATGTTTCAAACCCACGATCTGATGTTGCCACACAACCAAAACTGCCTTGAATTTGCTCTAAAATATTTTCAGTAGCAGTCAGGAAACCTCCTTTTTTATCTTAATGTGCACAAAGTCCCTTAAATGAAAATGGATTTTTTTTTTTTTACCTTCAGATTATTATACATCACACAGCTATTAAAAACTCCCCCTTCTCCCTCCATACATCCCGTGGTTTCCAGAGCAGACACCCCAAGTGCCTAAATTAGCGCTTCCAAGAGGAAAAGTGAAGGATATTGTGCTAAAAACAGCTGCCCCAGGAGAGCCCTGGCTAATTCCAAATGTGAGAGGTTAATTGTGCCCAAAGCCCGTGCAAAGAGCAGCTCTGGGGCCGACTGGCACCAAAAGGGTCGTCCATCCCCTTCGCTCCTGCCTGCACAAGAATCCCACTGTTATCCATGTTTTCATATGTTAATCACTGGGTTGCCCTGCAGACCTATAGGGTGGATGTTGGAGGAGGATCCAAACAACTCTGCATCCCTACACGTCCATGCCCCTGGACAGCAGCGTCTCCTCTCACCATGGACACACCGGCACTTTTTCTCACTTACAAACAGTAATTTGAATCTATCTTTTGCCAACCAGATTCCCAGGGAGGTGTTTGTGTGTGCAGAGGGAGGGGCCACAGAAGGATCTCGTGCTCCTGTGGGTTAGAGGAGGATGCTGTGCCACTGACCTTGGCAGCAGATCATTCCCAGATCGCTCCCACTCCTGCCAAACTCCAAGTTTAAATGCCAGATAAGCTGGGAGAGGCTCTGATTTATTAACAGCCCCTCCTGAGGGATGGAGCCTCCACAGCTGGGGCAGGGTGGTCATGTGGAGCAGCTTTCCATACCCAACAGTCACACGTCCTGACCTTGGCAGTGGAAGCTCCTCTCAGGCTCTGTTCCATCTCTGTTCCATCATGTTCCTCACCTTGGACCCTTCCCAGCACCAGCCCTCCTGCTCCCAACGCCCTCTCACCACTCTCCCCTTCCTTCCCACTTAGCATGGACTCATCCTGTCATTCCTAGAAAATCATTAAGGCTGGAAAAGACCTCTCAGACCACTGAGCCTGTTCCTCTTTCAGGCTTCACCTTGTGCAAACGAAGAACTGCTGGGTACCGCTCCATCAGGAATGGTGAGATGCGCCACCTGACTTGGTTTCTACTAAAATCACAGCTAAATGAGCAACACTGTCAAGGGTGGGAACACCTTCAACACCACAAGGGCATCCACAGCCCAGTGTACAAGGGGGAACTGCTCCATCCCACGCTGGCTTTACTGTAAGCTGATATTAGAACCAGGATTAGGAGATCCATCATCAGGAACCTCCCGTTTCCAGCTGCCGACTCACAAACAGTTGTTCACATCTGCCCTTGCAAGCCTCAGACTCCAGTCCCTCACAGCCTCAGACAGGTCCAAGGCTGCGACTGTGTCTCTGCCGAAGTTTGAGCGCTGCAAACTTTGAAAACCATTGCAGGGGATCTCAAAGCCCAGACACACTTCGACACCGACAAGGGAATCCACCAGGTCATCACACCTGCGCAGGGAAGGCCTGAGGAACAAATGGCTCTTCCCTGACTCACACAGTGAACGAAACACAGTATTTTTCTCCCTGTGCTGACCCTCCTCTTGCTGTCAAGTGGGTAAGTGTTGATGAAGGTCATGAAGAGGAAGGTGACCCTGCCCACAGCAGGGGATTGGGGTGAGATGAGCTCTGAGGTCCCCCTGCATCCAAACCATTCCAGGACTCCACAGTGAGGTGTATCTGCTGGTGTGGCAGTGCCAGGGAAAAGGAGCTCAACACTATCACACATCCTCCACGTCCACCAAACACTGGGAACCACATACCAAACCCTCCTCCAAACTGCAGCAATTCCCACACACTTGGCATTTTTCAGGACTGCTCTAGGACCGCAAAAACACAGGGAGGAAGGAAGTCATCTCCATGACCAGGAGGACTCAGAGGGGCAATGGTGATAAAAATCACAGAATCTCAGACTGGTTTGGGTTTGAAGGACCTTAAAGCTCATCCAGTTCCACCCCATGGGCAGGGACACCTTCCACTAGACCAGGATGCTCCCAGCCCCATCCAACCTGGCCTTGGACACTTCCAGGGATGTTCTGTTGGACAACCCCACTTTGAGGCTGTGGGAGAGGAGGGCGTGCAGTGGCCATTGGCAGTTTCAGGAGCATCCCAAAAACCAAGAACCCACAGACAATCCTGGAGTCAAAGCACCGGTAACAAAGCAAAGATCTGCAGTTTGTCACCTCCAGCAACGCTCCCCGACCCCAGAGCTCGTGGGGTGAAACCCAGTTTATACCTGACAACAACCCCCCCTCTCCAAGGGCAGTTCCCACCCTCCAAGCACCCAGGGACACATCCCTGTTTCCCGGGCTCCATCCCGGCCCCGGCGCACGCTGACACTGCTGGGAACCAAAGGGTCACGTTGTTGACCCACCTGCTCCTGTTTTCTTCACTTGGACCTCGTCAAATTTCAGCAGCTGCAGAGCGGCACAAAGCGCCCCATTGTTATCCCTGCGCAGCCGGGGGGGCGGCCAGGGCTGGGCTTTTGGGGGGAAAAACATCCCGAAACGGGAATCAAATCAACTGCCAAAGGAGGCTGCGCTCGCCCCACACGCCTTGGGAATGTTTGGGACACGCTCCGGACCCCATGTGGCAAAATCCAGAGCGTGGCGTTTTCCAGAGGGCTCTGCTGGGGCAGGGAGGAGGAAAACAAGGAGGATGTGCCAGAGGGAAGGAAGGAAGGAAAAACAACACTGAAAAAAGCTGTCCCATATTCCTTTTAGGGTTTTCAAGTGTTTTTCCTCTTTAAAATTATATAATCCCTCATGCAATGTAGGGTTTGTAAACGTAGCTCAGCATTAAGTGATTTCTGGAGTCAAAACCCACTTGCTGCTGGACAAAGGAGCTGCAGGAGCTGGGACCACACGACCCCACCATGTCCCTTGGCAGAGACCCCACGCCTTGGAAGGTCTGACATGCTGCAGGAACCTTCCCTGCTGCTTACCACGTTAAAAGAAGTCAATTTGCCATGAACAGTCTCTAAAAAAGTCCAAAACAGCTTCATAATGAGAAGGTATTATTTGTAATAGAACACAGATTATATAGGATTATATAATCTGTATATAAAAATCTGTATTATATAGGATTATATCATAATTTTCATCTTTTTGATTTCCCATCAAATAAACTTATCATCCAAACAGCCAAGTTATCACACATCCATGGCTGCAGGGCAAAGTCAGCCCAGCCCCTTGCCCCCAAGTCTCCACATCCCAGAGCAGTTTGCTCCTTACACGGACAATCAGGGAGAAGCAATGAGGCAAAGAAGGGCTGAAAGGCCTCCAGAAGACGATAAACAAGTCCAGAGACAACGAAATTCCGTATTTTCAAATAATCTGCTTTTCTGACTAAAAAGATCATCCGGCCAACATCAATCCCCACACCTGGCTGTGGCAGGAAAAGCTCACACAAGTTATTCTTATTAATTCCCCTTCCCAAAATATGGGATGAGAGGACACGTTGTTTCCCTTTGTATATAAATATCCATAGATAAGATTTACAGAGGGCACAGCCCAGACAAATGCTTCTCCAGGGTGGATCCATGGATTTTCCAGCTCCCAGCGCCGAGCCGGAGCGGGCAGTGCAGCTGTCTCCCTACGGATATTGTGTGTCAGACAGCCCAGCAGCCAAGGACGGGGAGACATCCAATCCAGAGGGATGTACCCTGGGATTAGACCTGCTCCCATCCTCTCCTCCCTCCCTGGAACTCAGCTCTGGGGTTAAAACACCTGGTGAAAACAGTCTGGGTTACACAGGACGTTCTGAGCGACGGCTGGAGCTGCGTCAGGGAGGGATAGGATGGATTTTAGGGAAAGGCTCTTCCCCCAGAGGGTGGTGGGCACTGACCAGGGCAGTGGGCACGGCCCCAAGGCTGCCAGAGCTCCAGGAGGGTTTGGACAATGGGACAGGGTGGGATTGTTGGGGAGTCTGTGCAGGGCCAGGAGTTGGACTGGATGATCCTTGGGGGTCCCTCCCAGCCCAGGACCTTCCACAATTCCATGACTTCACAAACATTCATTGACCCCCATCACCTTCCCCAAGAGGGTCTCCTCCTTCCCCCTGCTCTCCATGCTCAGCCCCCACTCACAGAAACACCAATCAAACTGGAAAATGCTCAAAACAGAACAGTTCTGCCAATATAGAGATATCACTACTATTTTAATAAGGACACATTGCCTTAAAGGAGGACAGTCACACCAAATCAGGAAGATAACCAGGAAAGATAAATCTCAACAAGAGAAGACAAATCTCTAAAAAGCCCCACCCCTCAATTTACAGAAAATAAATGTTTCTGCTTCTTCCTTGCTTTTTTAAAAGCACAAAATACTCTGCAATTCACTAACACTTTGGTATTGCAAATCATCACAACTTCCATCATTCCCAGCAGCACCTTCCTCAGAAGAAAGCAAAGCTCCTGACTGTGCCAAGCAGAGCTGCATCATCCTCAAGTTCTTTGCTAACACATCCCCCAGCAAGTTAAAAATCACAGAAATTCACAAAATCCTGCTCCTGCCAGAGGTAACCACAAACACCTTTTTTTATCTCACTCTGAATCACTGGTCACACCAAAATCCTCATCAAAACTACCCCCCAGTTCCAGCTGGGTTTGGCTTTCACTCCTCCCAGTTACCCCCTGGTGAAACCAGCTGGTTTTCCCTGCCCACTGCAGCCCAGGGGAGGAGCAGCACCCCCTTTTTGCCCTTTTTCCAGTCATTTCTCCTTTTCCAGAAGCACAACCGACCTATTAGAGGGTGAGAGCCTCTCTAATTATCACTAAAAATAGATGCACAGAGAGAACATACAAGAAACACCCGAGTCTGTGTCAAGTTTCCTTCTCCCCACACAGGATTTCTGGTGATTCCTAATGGAAAGGCCAAGTCCCTCCACAATCACACCAACTAAACAAGAAATGACGTCCAGGAGCAGTTCTCCCACCTCTTCCACCCACAGGCAGGGCACAAGTGCAAGACTTAACACTGAAATAATTTAGGTCTTCCAACCAGAGGGAGAGCAAAGCCCAGCACTGGCACTGCACACCAAAGCTCCCCTTTCATGGACAGAAAGCAGAAAGCTGCAATTTTTAAGTCTTAACACTTTTAAGACTTTAAAAAAAAAAAAAAAGAAAAAAAAAGAAAAACCAAGAAGAATTCAAGGAAAAAAATCCCCCCCCAGTTCTGAGCTGTTGAACTGAACTGGGAGAGAGAAAGGAGGAATGAGTCAAAAGGCAGAACCTCCCACCACAGACCCGAGGAGAAGCCAAGGAGGAAAGGCCACGATTTAGGGCTGCTCAGTTTGGGGCTGCCTTTCACTTCCAGCTCCCAGGATAAAGGGATGTGCCTCCCAAACCTGGAGCCCTTCCAGAGCTCTGAAAGCCAAACCTCAGAGGCTGAAGGACAGAATTCCCTTCAGCACCACGTCCTGGGTGAGAGCTGATGACCCCACACTCCTCCAGCCCTGCCCCAAAACAGCCAAGGTGTGACCCAGGTTCCCACAACTCTGCCAAATCCACCTCTCCCAAACTCCACTGATGTTAAATATGTCCCATTTCTCCTTCTCTGGGATACTTCACGTTTCCACCGCCAACAGAAAACCTCTCCATGTTGTTGGAAGATTTGGGAAAATGTTATCAATAACTTTTGTTCTTAAAGTATAAACTACCCAGAATTAAAAAAAAAAATTTAGCATAAAAACTTTTAAAAGCTTCCAAGTGCTCTCCAGGGGTGTCATTAGAAAGTACTTAGGTAACAGGAGGGTGATAACAGTGAGTTAATGCAGCGTTAAATTAGCCCTCCTTCCATGCAGAACTTTAAGTGACAGAGGAATCAGTTGGGAGGATTTTTATTTTATTTTTTAAATAATGAAGTTAATGGATTTCCTGTTTTTAGCTCTGTGGGCGGCTGTCATTTTGAGGGATCTGTACATACAGGATTTAATTACTGTGTCTTAAAGGAACAAAAATAAGCTCACCCATGTTCCTGTGAGCTCAGGGCACCTCTCCAGCTTGGCCACCAAGGTGAGGACAACATGCAGTGCTGCTGCTCAGGGAGGGTGGGATGTCTCTGGAGATGGGAACAGCAGCTCAGCCTCTGCACTCCTGTTGCCCAAAGGGTTGTGGAAGTGTCCCAGGCCAGGTTGGACGGGGCTTGGAGCACCCTGGGCTGGTGGGAGGTGTCCCTGCCCACGGCAGGGGGTGGCACTGGATGGGCTTTAAGGTTCTCAATCCAGTCTAGAATTCTCAACATCTCAACCCATCCTTCAAAATCTTCACAGGGCCAATGGTCACGTCACACGATCTCACATCTCAGTGAGTTGAGGAGAACAAGCACCAGGAATGTCCCAGCCCAGAGAGGGAAGTGGCTTCCCAGAGTTCCCCCTGACAGATCATCAGGAGTAGGGTCAATGACACCCATCAATGAATTTAGACAGGGATGGGCAGGGGTGAGGCTGGTCACAAAGGAAGGAGCAGAATCCCAGGATCACTGAGGCTGGAAAAGCCCTCCCAGCCCACGGAGCCCACCCTGTGCCCGATGCCCACCTTGAGCACTCAGTGCCACGGCCAGCCCTGCCTTGGGCACCTCCAGGGGTGGGTACCCCAAACCTCCCTGGGCAGCCCCTTCCAAGGCCTGCCCTCCCTTTGAGTGAAGAAATTCTTCCCGTTGTCCATCCTGAAAGAAGCTGAGCATGCTGCAGAGGTCACACAGAGACCTTTGCACATGAGCTGGGGAGGGAGGGAAGGGCCTGGCTGCGGGTGCAGTGTCAGAGCTGGGAACAGACACAGAACAAAAGCACAGGCCAACAAGGGATCCCATGGCAGCATCTTCCCACTCAACCCACAGCTATTCCCACCTTTCTAAAGCAACCTGCTGCACACATTCCATCTGCTCTCCCTGGGCAGGCCCCTCCAGCACTGTGCCATGTGCCTGACAAGCTAAACTGCTACAAACAGGTGCCTCCTGGGTGTTAAATCTGTCTTCAGGCTGCTCTGGCAGCTTAAGGAACCATCAGCAGCTGTTCCTGTGGCTCTGAGAGCCTCCAGCCTGCTCCCCCTCTCCAGCTCCGAACAGAACAAATCAAAAGCAATGCCATGAAGGCACCTGGCAAGGCTGCTGTGCCAGCAGGCAAGTTCTCCCTGCTGTGCCACGTGAGATTCCCACCGTCCCGGAGAGATCGAGCTTTAGCCTCGTGCCAGCACATGTTTTAACATCAATGTTTGCAGGGGATGATTAATACAGAGCAGGGGATGGTTCCTTCAGGCTTCCCCACTGGTTTGAAGTGATCCTCTCATTTAACATTCCCTGAATCCCTGATTTTCCCCCCCCCCCCAAATATGGTATTTTTCAAGTACAGCTTGTACACAGAGAAAGAAAAAAAAGTGCTGGATAATTTATTAATCTCCCAGCAGAAATTCCCATCCAACACCCCAAAAGATACAGGATCACAGGAGCGACACCCAAGTGTAATCTGAAAGGTCTTATGTGAGAATCACGGAATTAAAGTTGGAAAAGATCTTAGAGCATCAAGTCCAACCACCAGTCCAGCACCACCACGTTCACCATGTCCTCAAGTGGCACATCCCCCTGATTTCAACCACTCCCAGGGATGGTGACTCCACCACTGCCCTGGGCAGCTGTGATTCTCTGAAATCCTCCATAACCTTTCGTTTTTCCTTGAAATCATCGAAACTAGAGGAAAACAGAGAAGTTTCTATGTATTTTGACATGCAGTTTCTCATTAGGAAGATCTGTATCTTGGCTCTGATGTCCCTCAGGAGTTCTGCTGATACCCCAGGACTTCATTAAATAAAATGAAGATCTACTCCATCAAGTGAGTTGATGACACATCCACACTTCAGTGACATTCACTGCACATCCTCCACGGGACTGAGCCCTGCTAAGGCTGCCTGAAGGAAAACAAGGCTCTAATTCCTGGAAGCTCTGAGCCACACTATTTTTGGGAAAACACCAGGCACTCGTCTCATGGCTAAGAATGCCAGCTGGAATAAATTTGACTTCTCCTGATCTTCCCCAGCACTTGGAAAAGAACATGTATTTTCTCAGTTTTCTGGCTGCTTTGCAGAGTTGTTGCCTACTATTGAATATCATTACGTGCTAACAAACGTAACAATAAAAAGAAAATATTCCTCCAAAGCCGTTTTCCTGCAAGGAAACTCCCTGAAAAGCCACACAAGCTTCCAAGGAAGCAGAACTCCACATGACACTGCTGCTCTGCCTTCCTGGGCTCACCTGTCCCCTGTGCCCAACTCACCTGGGACAGGAGAGCTGAGCTGTCACACTCAACTGTCAAGAGAATCATTTGATGGGAGAATTAAAGGGAGCAAGCAAGAAAATCTTGGAAAGGGGATTAAGACATAGCTCTGTTCCCAAAATTACAACACACCCTTTGAAGCTGTGCTCGCTCCAACCTGTATCTACCCAAGGCAAAGGAACAAGGCAATTGCTCCCTGCAGAAGTGACTTTGCAAGACTAAACACATCCATCAGAGCCTCTGGTGTTCCATGAGCTGCTCCAGCCCATCTCCCATGCCTCAGTTCCCCAGCCCCCAGGTGTCCTCTGGTGGCTTTGGACCATAACTCAGGTGCCAAAGTGACAGGGACCTGCTCCGAGGCACCAGCATGTTCAGACCTTATTTCTGCCCCATCCACCCAACCAACTTCCCTTCCCAGGGAATTAAACGCAGGAATTATTTCTGTACTAGGGTATCACTGCTGCAGGGCAGGGTCTGGACCATTCCTGCTGCATCTACAGAGCTGTGGAGGAGTCCTGAAGCTCCTGACACTGCCAGGTTGGGAAGCCACAGCTGATATTTTAAACCTCACAATTCCATTTTCATTCATGTCTACATCCCATAGTCAGGAACAAAACAAAGGAATAAAAAGACAACCCTAAATCCTGTATTTCCTCTCCTCTCGCCAGGAGATCATTAAAAACCAGTAACACAACAACCAAACAATAACAAGAAAAACAAAGGACGCACTCTTTCACTTGAAGTTGTCCAGCAGCTTCATTGGCAAGGCTACTTTTTCCTCCAGGAATGCCTTTTTAAAATCATTATCCCTTTCCCTACTTCCTCCAGCTCTTAATTGACATTCACCGCTTACTGCTGGTGCCACAAAATTAGAACCAATTGTAGATGACTTCTTGGAGATGCTCAGAGCAGGAGCTGCGCTGGCGGTGACCGCAGAGTTCCGTGGGGATTCCTGAGGAGGTGGCACCATGAAAGCTGCTCACCCAAAGCCTGTCAGGAGGAGGGGGCCCAGAAGACTGAGATGTGGCCACACTGCCAGGCTGGTGGGGTTGGCACAGGCCACGACTTTGGTGCCAAACCCAGCAGAGCTGGGCAAAGGCTCTGCACGCCCAGCAGAGCAGTGAAGGTGTCCTGGTGCTCCTGCAACCTCTGGCACTGCCCTGATTCAGGTCACCCCGACAAGAGAACTCCCTTGTCCCTCTGGCAGACCTTCCATAGAATTAGAGAAGCCTGGAATGGTTTGTGTTGGAAGGGACCTCAAAGCCCATCCAGTGCCACCCCCTACCATGGGCAGGGACACCTCCCACCAGCCCAGGCTGCTCCAAGCCCCGTCCAACCTGGCCTGGGACACTCCCAGGGCTGGGGCAGCCACAGCTTCTCTGGGCACCCTGTGCCAGGGCCTGCCCACCCTCCCAGCCAAGGCTTTCCTGGCTTTCTGAAGAAAGACACGAGGTTGGACCTCCAGCAAACACCCCCCGCCCCCTACAGCAACTCCAAAGGATCCCCTTCTCCAGCCCCGCTGCAAACGCTGTGGAGCCTTCCCAGTAAAGAAAGGAGAGGAGAAGAAAAGCAGCGTGTGTTCCCACAAATATTACCATTCCCTGAGTTCTGCTGCCAGTTGGAAGGACTCAGCAGTTTAATGATAACATAACACAGAGCAAGATTTTCCTCTCCTCCCCACCGCCGGCAACCTGGGTGGTGGCTTTCCCATGCGTGTGACATCAAATTCACTTGCAGGCACATCCCCTGCCATATAATTACGAATTTTTGCTCCTAATTTGAAGAAGCAGCTTTTTACATTTTTATATAAACCACTGAAATCAACCACATTAAAAACAACAATCACCCAGGACAGTGACAACTGATATTAAACAGCTCCTCTCACGTGTCCCAACACCACAAGACTTGTAACCCCCTGTAAGAAATCCAAATGACTTCAGTGCATAAAATGAACCAGATGAATTAATCATTGGCTTTTCCATCCTCGCTCTGGAGTGTTATTAACTCAGGCTGAAAATCATGGAATGGTTTGGGTTGGAAGGGATCTCAAAGCTCATCTCGTTCATGTACGTGCCCCAGAACAGAGAGATCCAGCGTGATGTTCATCAAATGTTCAGCAATGTAAAGCCAACCTGGAAATGCAAAATAGCAGGTACAGCTCAGGGATTTTCCATACAAATAGTTATCAATACCCCAAAGCAGGGGAAAATATCATGCCACTGGCTTTAATCCTGGAATTTCAAGTGGATGGCAACACCTCCAAAGCAGCTGCTCAAAGACTGAATTAATTTTACCGCCAGAAATCCTGCCCAGGCTTTGATGGGAACTGTCAGTCATTAATGGGAAACCCACCAGTGAAGCTGGGGCTGGAATTCCAGAACTGGAACCCCATGGGAAGGCAGCCTGAACAGCAGCCCTGCTTAGCCTGCTGATTTATCAAACACCTGAGGCCACATGTGCTCACACCAGTAATGCCCTGAGCAGAAGAGGGGAAAATATTTGCCATAAAATCATCTGGAACATGGTGAGGGAACCAAAAGCAAGTCTAAAATAGCTGTTCTTTGTTAACATAATTATAAACCAGCCCATTTTAAGTGTTAAAACAGCAAACTTTAAGCAAAAAGATACTCTAACAGAATCACAGCACAGTTTGGGTTGGAAGGGACCTTAAAGATGCTCTAGTTCCAAACATGGTATTGCTCAGATGGTCCAGAAAACCATTTAAAAGGGCCCAACATTTTTGGTGTGACACAGTGGCCCACTCTAAGTGACCACATGGCAGGGTAAGCACAGAATTTATGATAAAACATTTTTTAAAGTAAATAGAAAAGTGGAAATAAAGAGAGCTGAGCACAGCAAAGCTCTGGACTGAGAGGAGGGGAAACTGCTGCACTGCAAAAGAAGAGCCCAGACCCTCCTCCTGCTGAGGCACCTGCAGAGAGGGGACAACAACTATCTGGAATTCCTGGAGATGATGCTGGTCTGGGAGTTGTGGTCATCACAGGGGGCTCCCCAGAGGGTGACTGCACAAAGTGACACATGTGCCAAAACCCCAGGGACAGCTCCAGCTCCCGCTGGCCCCGGCTCACCCGACCAGGGCAGCGGGATCAGCAGCCTCAGACAACTCCTGGCAACCACACAAACCTTCTACTTCACAATTCTCTACTATAAATATGTTATTTAGCTTTCTGTGCATGCATGGTCAAACCTGACCACATTCTTCCACAGAATCCCAGAGACTCTGAGGCTGGAAAAGCCCTCCCAGCCCAGGGAGCCCACCCTGTGCCCGATGCCCACCCTGAGCACTCAGTGCCACGGCCAGCCCTGCCTTGGGCACCTCCAGGGCTGGGCACTCCAAACCTCCCTGGGCACTTCCAATGCCTCACCACCCTTTCCATGGAGAAATTCCTCCTGCTGTCCCCGCTGCCCCTTCCCTGTCCCAGCCTGAGGCTGTTCCCTCCCCTCCTGTCCCTGTTCCCTGGGAGCAGAGCCCGACCCCCCCCTGGCTCCCCCCTCCTGTCAGGGGGTTGCAGAGCCAGAAGGTCCCCCCTGAGCCTCCTTTTCTCCAGGCTGAGCCCCCCCAGCCCCCTCAGCTGCTCCAGCCCCTTCCCTGGACACGCTCCAGCCCCTCCATGCCCTTCCTGAATTGATGCTCCCAGCCCTGGACCCAGCCCTGGAGGTGCCTCAGCAGTGCCCAGGATGTACAAGCCAGGTTAGAAGAGAAGCCACTGATGGCCCAGGACTTAAAAATGAAATAAACCACTTCAAGATATTCATGTGAGGGATGATTTTCCCAAGAGAAAGCGCTGACCCTTGAGGAGTGGCATGTGTCAGGAGTGTTTTTAATTCCATTTTACTTGAAACTCACAAAGGAGAAGTTCCAAATGCTATTTGTGCCTGTAAGTCAGAGTTAAAAGGTGTTCAATAAAAACCTACCCTGATTTCTTCTGGCCATAAATCCAAAAGGTAAGATTGTGCAACATCAGTACTTCAGATTTAATAATAACAAACAGATGGGAAAATATTATAATAAATTATTCTAACTGCCCAAGCTGTGTGCCAGAAAGCCTTGGCCAAATTCCCCTGCTTAACTATCTCTGCACCATTTTCAGTGCACAGACCTCACAGCTCTCCGTGTTCCTGGAGGCTGGAACATCAGCACTGAGCAAATTTCTTTTAAAATAAGGAAATAAAGAGACGAAATCACCACCTGAGCTACCCCACAGGGCTGACACTGCACAGAAGGAGCTCCAGCATGGATTACAAGGCCCAGCAGCCCATGGGAAACCACCAAGGATGTGGATTTCTCTCTGCTCAGAGCTCTGGATCACTCCTGTTGTCTGGGGGTGCAAGGGGGGGGGGAATTTTAAAGCCCAAACCCCACCTGGGATCGAACCTCACCCCCTGTGCAGCTCCGAGCACTGAAACCCTTCCAAGCTCCCATCCCGAGGGCTCAACAACCAGCACGGCTGCAAAGGCTGGAGCTTTTGGGGGGACAGAGATCCCCATGCTGTGCCCACAGAGGAGAACGAGGGTGGAACTGGGAGCCAGTGGTGTCACTGGGAGCCGGTGCCAGCCCCGGGCACAGCCGGGTGACATCAGAGCCCTTCCATGGGAACATCAGCCCTGGAGCTGCGTTTGCTGAAGCTCCGTTCAGAGCGTGCGTCCTAAGGCACGGCTTTGAAGGGTTCTCCTCTCCCTGGCCACTGCCTGCAAAGCTGAACGAACCAGAAGAATGTCATTAGGAAGATTAAGATGACGTGTAAATGAGAATATATTTATACTGTATGTTGTAATACAGGGGGGAAAAAAGTGGTATTTTAGAGCTTAACAAAGGGCAGAGCTCTGTGTGATTCCCTCAGGCACCTCCCTGGCATCTCCCTTCCCCATCCCTGGGGGAATTTTCCAGGGTCTCCAAGCTCTGCTCTGTGCTCTCCTCTGGCTGAGACACCCAGCACAGCTCGGCAGATCCAACTGCACCGACACCGCTCCAGATTTAAACCTGAATTTGGCTGTTTCGTTCCCCAAACCGGGTTTCACTAAACAGAAGGTCCTGCAGCATTTGCCCAGGTGACAACTGGTGGTGACAAGTGGCTGTGCCATCGCTCTGTCACCCACAGCCTCCTGAGAGGCTGGGAGGCCCAGCAGAGCCACCATAAGGACCCTCCATTCCAAAACAGCAACATCACCTCAGCAAGCCAGAATCAGGGAAAGAAACCACTTCCCCATCCATTTCCACCCCTCATCCTTCACCTTTCCCATGGCTCCTTTCCCCCCCAGGATCCTTCCAGACATCTCCTCCCCACCCTGCTCCCAGATTGCTCTTTGCATGGCTTGTTTATCCCCCACTTCCTGATTTTTTGGGCATCATCTCCATTCCCTCCTTTCACCCCTCCCATGCAAAAGTATCACCCTCGTTTTGGGTGAGTTGCAGGATGACTTTTCCCTTTTTCCCCTCAGCACCACCACCCCATTCCCAGGCAGGTCTCTGCCATCCTGCCCCAACACCTCAAAAGCCCAAACCTGCAGAAGGCAGGGTGGTGACATCCCACCAGACCGGAGCTCCAGGACCCATTCCTGCCCTCGCTGTTTCCCACCCATCCCTGGAAGGGCAGAGCCCAGCCAGCTCCAGGGATGTTGAGCAATCCATGTGGAGAGGCTCAGGCTGCACGGAGGAAACCACAGCCCGCTCGGGATTCCTCATCCTTCCCACTCACTCCATCCCCAGGGCCGGTGCTGGATCAGACACAGCTCAAACAGACCCAAAAACCATCCCTTATCTCCTCCCTGATAAGTGTCCATAACAAAGGGTAAATCCAGGGGTGACCTCGTAACCCTCCTGAGCTCAGTAGCTGCTCCCTGAAACCCCGGGCTGTTTAGTCTGGGTTTGGTGGTTTAATCACCTTCGAGCCTGAAAGCAGGAGAGAAACAAAACCCCTGCTCCTAAAACACTTATTTTAGGCACTGTGCCTTGGCTAAGGAGCAACCTCTCACTCCTATGGAACAGCTTTCCATAAAGGTCTGGAAGCTCCTTGGGGAAAAACTTATCCCCACCTGATGCCCAGGGACACAGGACATGGAAGCTGCAGATCCTGCTCACCAGGCAGTGGGACCATGTCCACAGGCTCATTCCCTCCACATGGATAATGCAGCTCCTTCCCCTCAACAGGCACATCCTTCTGGGAACACACCGCACCCTTCAGGCCCTGAGCCTTTGGCTGAGCAGGGACAGGAGCAGCTTTGGCTCTTTCCCAAAAGATAAAGCCCAGCATCACTCCCCTCCCTCTGCCCCTCCTGGCCAACACCCTCTCCAGCTCTGCCACCTGCAGTTATCCCACTGTTCAAGGGTTTTCCTAGAGGGATCATCACAGAATGGTTTGGGTTGCAAGGACCTTAAAGCTCATCCCATTCCACCCCCTGCCATGGGCAGGGACACCTCCCACCAGCCCAGGTTGCTCCAAGCCCCGTCCAACCTGCCCTTGG
>JAWWEU010000034.1:14909720-14925500 GCA_035583155.1 Acropternis orthonyx | reverse complement strand
GCCTGCCCACCCTCCCAGGGAAGGATTCCTTCCCAATATCCCATCTAACCCTGCCCTCTGGTAATGGGAAGGCATTCCCCTTGTCCTGTAGTCTCTCTCCATCTTTCCTGTCGGCTCCAAGGCCACAATTCCATCACCCTGAAACCATCTCTTCTCCAGGCTATAACACAGACAGGCAACTTTGGGAGACGCATCCCAAGGACAGGCAACTTTGGGAGACGCATCCAGACATGACCCTCCTACAGAAGAGCTGCAGTAAAAGCCCCGACTGTTCGAACCACAGCACGGGAGCCAGCGGAGGTTTCAGCGCTGGAAATCCACGGCCGGAATTCGCTTTGAAATCCTGACACTTATCTCTTCTGACTAACATAAAATATGTACCTTGGCTGCCTCTCACTTCCTATGACCGACTGGGAAGAGCAAGGCTTAACACTGCGGTTTCACCCGGCTCAGAAGCGGAAAAGAAACCCATGAGAAAATCATCTCGCTAGACTAAAAATAAATAAATGGAGCAAAAATCTTTCAGAGGGCTGGAGGGAACACGGTGGAATGGGAGGAGGTCACGGATTTCTGGCGAGGTAACGTCCTCCTTACACCAAAAATTCAACATGAAACTCTAATAAGGAGTGCTGGGAGAGGATTTCACAAACTCAGGGCATCCCGCACGGGGCTCAGCCCGAGGGAGACGCAGCGGCTTCGACTTCTGCACAAAGATGCCACAAAGCATACAAAAACACACCAAGTATTTCAACTCCTGGTTGCCACAGTGAATTCCTTTCAGTCAAACTCTGGGATAGTAAGAACACTGGCAGCTCCAGGGCCTGAGCTCCCTGATCCAACATCTTTGAGACACAACTCAAGCACAGCCCCCACTTCTGCTTCAAGTTTTGCTCTTGGAGTTATTTCGCCCCAAATCTGAAGTTCAGATGATGCTGAAGGACACAGTGAACATTAAATGCACACAGATTTGTAGCCATGCCCAGTCATTAATCATCCCCTTCACACAAATCAGTTTGCTCCCATTTGAATGGGGAAATACGGAATACCTGGTTGCTACTCCCACATTTTCCCCTTGCACAAACACTAACACATGCAATATTTAATAAGTCCAACTCATGTCTACATTTCTATTCACCAAATCTCTGAACTGTGACATGTTTTTTTTCCCCCTAATTTAAAGATGGCAAGGCAAAAAGAATCACAGCAATTCCAGAAGCGCTGACTTGGTTTTTCTGGTCCACAAATCTGCTCGACCCAGTGCATTCCCACATATAATACCCAAGAAACAATATTTCTGGATAGAGAAGGAATCCACAGACAGCTCCATTCGTAGAGCTTGTTCCCTGCTCTGGGGAGACCGATTTGGCACTTTGAGGAAGATCAGACCTGATCTCTGGCTCCCCCTGTGCTGCCCAATGCCAACACTTCCCCCAGCCTTCACACAGGGAGTGAGCACAGAAAATGCAACGAACTCCAAAACAGACACTTGGGAAGAACCACAGAGGCTTCAAAGGGGCCTCTGCCGGCACAAATCCTTTATTGAGCCTCAGCAGCATCAAAAAACACCCTTAAGAAGACAACTTAGAAAGGAAAACACACATCATTCCACCTCCTCCAGCAAGAAAAGAGACAAGTGCAGATGAGGGGACAGTAAGACACATGTCCTGAAACCAAGCCTTTATTTCATTGGCCAAGCCAAGGGATTTTTAATATATGGCCAAAAAAAAAAGAGTGAGTACCAGATAGAAATGGTTAGGAAGACTAAAGTGTTCTCCCATTTCCATTGCCCAGCTGGGATTCTGCACAGAGGTGCTGCAGGTCTGATCACAGTCCTCCAGACAAGGAACTTCTCCAAGCCTCTGACTGATTGAAAAAGAGGAAAGATCCAGACCCTTGAACCTGACCCAAACTGCAGTGAATTCCTGCTCCTCGAGCATTCCTGACAGAAAGCATCCAGAATCTAGAGACTTCTACTCAAAATGCCACACACCAGATCAAATAAAAGCAGGATGAGGAATATCCCAAGAGCTGGATTCACCAGCCTTCCTCAGAGCTCCACACACAACTTCCAGCTGCCCAGAGATGTCCAATGCCAAGCCCTCAACAACCCTTTAATTTGTAATTCTTCCATATACCTTGGGAACACCCAACAAGACTCACCATCTCCAAGAAAAATGGTGCTCCAAAACTTTACATGCAGGGCTGTAATTATCCTCATAAATTACTGCCATAAAACTTTCATGTGATGTGGATCAGGTCAGAAAAAGGGCATTGGAGTGGTTAACGAGCCACAGATAAATCAGATGCACCTTAGAAATGACAGTGTGGTTAATGGAAAATAAAACCTCCAGCAGCTCCTTGGATGCCCCTCCGTTTATTATGATTAGTCCGGGGTTATTCTGCACATCAAGGTTTATTTAAACTTCAGCAAGACAGAAAAATACAAATACAACTTGTTGTCCCAGGCCAACCCCGAGCTTTGGATGGCAGAAAGCCTTGGAGGCAGCTCTGCCCAGCTCCCATCCCGCTCCCCTCCCGAGCCTGGCGGTCCCACAGGGAATCTGAAGGGCCCCGTGCTGGGAAGTGTCAGCCTGGTGGGGCCAGAATGCCATGGAGCTGATCCATTGTTTTCACTGGATTCTCCCCAGCTTGCCTTTCTCACTTAAAAAAAAAACAAACCCAAAACAATAAAACCTTCACTGTCTCTCTCTTCTGAGGTGGATTCTGCTTTCAGGTTGGGTTTTGGGCTTGCAGGACTCACTAGAACTGCCTTCCAAGCGGGTGGATTATCCTCAGGCTGGGCTGATTCCTGGAGTTTATGACAACTGGGAGACACTTCAGGAACAAGTGCCACTATTCCTGCTAGAATGGTGCTATTCTGCTGTTCCTGGAACAATGTCCCAGGTCCTTCAAACACAAAGGATTGAAGCAGAAAATCCATCAGGAATCCGTATATGAGGTGAAGATAAGGAGCAACCTGGGCTAGTGGGAGGTGTTCCTGCCCATGGCAGGGGGTGAAACAAGATGATCTTCAAGGTCCTTTCCAACCCAAACCATTCCATGATTCTATGATATAAAATAAGGCCAATGTTCTCTGCAATTGCTTGAACACTTCCTCAGGAAAAAAAATAAATCTGATTTCAAACAGTTGTCTGAGTTTGGTTTTTAAAAACAGAGCAAAAGGAAAAAATAATCACTTGTACAATATTTACAGGACACTTTTTGTGGCTACTGCCCTAGGTCACCCTTGCTGAGAGACTTTGCTCTGGTTTTCCAGAGGGAAACTTCATCCGTTTGTGCAATGAAATAGGAACAACCAAAAGAGGGAGAAACAACAACTTCCAAGAGTCACAATAACTGTGTGACCTCTCCCTAAGCCTCAACCTGAGTGAGATCAAGGTGGTCACACCTACCTGTGGTGTAGGACACAGGTGAGGACTCTGCAGGTGACACTCTGCCCATCCCACCCGTCCCAAACCAATCCCAAGGCCAAGCACACCCAGTGCCACAGCAGGAGGGCTGGGCAGGCAGAGCTCAGCTTTCCTGAAGGATGCACACAAGTGAGGATCCTATCACTGGGTCATTAAAATTCCCACCCTGTAGGAGTGGGGAAATTCATCACCCTCTCCTGGCCACATTCCAGCTGGGGAGTGACATTTGGTCTCCCCCATCCCCCAGAGAAGTGGGTGTTGTGTTCAAGTCACCCCGTCCCACACTGTCCTTGAGCAGGACCAGATGATGCTGAACCTCAGCCCAACGTGGTGGCAGCATTTTGGTGCTGGGCAGCACTTCCCTTGCCCAGACTGAGCTTGGAACAAACATTCTGCTTTGGGAAGGAAAAGAAAAAAAAAAAAAAAAAAGCCTTTTTTAGCCCAAACAAGTCCACATTGGGATGTCTGGACACGAGTCAAACCCTCCTCAAGCCTGGGAGCCTGACCAGCACCAGTGACAGTTCACATCCACCTTGTCAGGAACAGGTTACTATCAAGATTGTTAGTTATAGTTTTTCTTAAAGATTGAGCTGGCACTTTCCTTAAGCCCAGCCTTGTTTCTGCTCCTGCACAGGGAGCAGGCAGGAAGCCACGAGTTTAACGGAAAGGCTTAACGCAAATCCAGCCTAAGCTCGGCATAGCAGATAACAGGGAGGCTCAGGCAAGATAAGGAGAACAAGGGCTGGCTTTGTAATCACCCAGGGGAACTCGGGGCCAGCCCCAAACTGCTCAGGTGCATCTGTGAACAGTCCACTCTTACACACCTACAGCAATTAAAGTTCATTGAACTGATTGTCTTTCTCACAGTAGAGAATCCTGGAATGGTTTGGGTCAGAAGGGAGCGTAAAGATGATCCAGTTCCACCCGCTGCCATGGGCAGGAACACTTTCCTCTAAAACAGGTTGCTCCAAGCCCCGTCCAGCCTGGCCTTGGACACTCCCAGGGCTGGGGCAGCCACAGCTTCTCTGGGCACCCTGTGCCAGGGCCTGCCCACCCTCCCAGGGAAGGATTCCTTCCCAAAACCCAACCTGTTTAGGATCAATCCCCCTTGTCCAGTCACTCCCTGCCCACATCACAAGTCCCTCTCTCTCTTTTCTGACCCCAAAGTCACCTTCAGTGAGGGATGTGCAGTGACACTGTGACCACCCCCCCCAACATGGTCCAAGCAGGACTCAGCTCAGCAGATCTGCTCTCCCCCAACAGCTACACCTGAGCTGAAGCAGCACAGACTCAAACAGGAGGCACATCCCTCACCCCACCAACAGCAGGTGCTTCCTTCTAACTGCAGCCGGTGTTTTCCTGAATTCTGGGAGACAAGGATCCAACTCCTCTGCTTTAAAACTGACATTGCAGGAAGTGTCAATTAACTTTGACAATGCCTTCACCTCGGAGGCTGAGTGAAGGAAAGCTCCACTCCTGCCAGACAGCCAGGCCAATTCAGCTGTTTCGCTAAAAACCATGGAATCCCAGGATCACTGAGGTTGGAAAAGCCCTCCAAGGTCACTGAGTCCACCCTGTGCCCAATCCCAACCTCATCATCCAGCCCAGAGCACTGAGTGCCCCATCCAGCCCTTCCTTGGACACCTCCAGGGATGGGAACTCCAAACCTCCCTGGGCAGCCCCTTCCAATGCCCAACAACCCTTTCCATGGAGAAATTCCTCCTGAATTCTCCAAACAACGAAATTCCTGCCCGCAAAAAGCATTTTTGTTTGTTTCCTTTTCTTAAGGCAAGGACAAAAGTCAGTCACAAGAGCTGTGGAGAAACAATTTGCTTAGGGAAAGGGTTTCCCAGTTTCTGCAAGGCCAGCGTTCCCATTCCACCCACTTACATTCCTGTATTAAGGGAAAATAAAATCACATCCGCAGGCCGGTCATCGGTGACACAGGTCAAGAGCCAAACAACATGGCAAAGGGCTGCAGGAGAATTCCTTGCATGGAAAGATGTTGTTTGGAGGAGTTCTGCTCTCATTCCAGCACCACCATTTCCATCAGTCCTTTTATCCCTTCAAATAATTTGCATAATTGCCGCAATCAAAGGCACCGCTGCACGGTAATAACCGTAATGGCAGATCTTTCCTTAAACATTCCCTTTAAAACATGCCTCCCAAGGCTGGGGCATCCACATGCCAGCAAAAACAGAGGCAGGAGATGACACTCAAGGAACGTGTGGTGTGGAGAGGGACCAGTTGCTTTTTGTTCAGTGATTATTGCTGCTCTACCATGCTCAAAATGTGTCCCAGAATCTGAATTTTTGTCACTTAAACAGCACCTGGATGGTACACTGGCATCTAATTTTTATTAATTTTGATATTTACTGTCTTCTTAGGGAGGGATTTGGCTCGCTTCCAGGCTAGATGCAGGTTTTGGAAGTGAGATTCCAGATCTCACTCTTCAGTTTGCCTTCACAGAACCCTGGGATGGTTTGGGTTGGAAGGGACCTTAAAGAGCACCCCGTTCCAAGCCCTGCCACGGGCAGGGACACCTTCCCCTGGACCAGGTTCTTCCTAACAAGCAGGAGCTCTGGCCTGTGTTTCTCAGCTCCATGGAGTTAATGGCACAGGGCTCCAGCAGCCTCCTCAGGTTTATTTTTAAGATAGGCAAGAACCACTGGCCCAGTTTTTAATATAAACCACAGCAAACAAGTTAAGATCCAACTAGAAGTGCCCAGCTGGGATTTCCACCCCCCAGCTCCGGTGCTTTATCAAAGATCTGTGTCCTCCAGAAATCATATCCAGCCCTGGGCTGCTCCATCACCAACTCAGGGAGAGCTCATCCAGCACCAGGGGAGCATCACGGCCTGGCCACCCCATCCAGCAGATCTGGGGGAACATTCCCAACTTAACTGGGGTTCTCCAACCAGCCCAGCCTGACCCAAAGGCAGGGGGTGCCCTTTAATGCACCAATAATGACATTAAAACAAAATGCACTCATGAACAAGGAGAAAGGCTGGGGAGGGAATCAGACAAGCCATAAATTAGAGCAGAGGATATGAATTCCATGCAGGCTGCAGTGTTGGGGTTAACGTGGGTCTGGAAGCAGTTTAGGGAAAACCTGGAGTGGCTGAGGGCCAGCCCCGAGCCGAGCTGCTTTGGGCTAATCGTTTCCTTCAGGCAGGGCTACTCCAGCACACTAATAGGTTTTAATAAAAACTTCCAATTGGGCCAGTAAACCCCTCATTAAGCTGTTTTTAAAGCATGAATTTAAGAGCGGCGAGGGTAAGAGGTCAGGAGGAGGATTTAATTCAGAACGGCTGGCAAAAGGTGCTGTTGTGATTGAAAACACCAGAGTTCAAGTGTCCAGGGCCACATAAACATCCGACTCTGTCACTAGACCTGGGTAAGTGACAGCTTGAAAAATAGATTTAATAAGACAGAGAGAAAAGTTTCCCACTCTTCCAGGAGAAATAGGAACAGCAGATCCCAATATTAGCCAGGAACAGTTGGGAAGCAGCCCCGTCCCTCCCATCCTGGGCTGGGGGAGGAGGAATAAAGAGCAGCCCGTGGCCATCTGGGTGTTCAAGCCCAGCCATTCCCAGGGGCTCGCTGGGACACTGCTCCAGGCATTCCTGCTGGGAAGGGGACAGATCTCCAGGAATAACACAGCCCAAGGCATCCTCCACATCCCACTGCCAGTGTCTTTCCCAACCTCCTGGAGTAACAAGTGCCATGAAAATCATGGAATCACAGGATGCTTTGGGTTGGAAGGGACCTTAATCAGCCAGTGCCACCCCCTGCCATGGCCAGGGACACCAGCCACTAACCCAGGTTGCTCCTGGTCTAGTCCAACCCAGCCTTGAGCACTCCAAAGGACATTCAGCCACAACTTTTCACGGCAAACCCGTGCCAGGGAATTCTCCTGGGCAACCTCCCACCCTGCAGATGGATCTGCAGGAGCCAAGGGCACAGCTCAGCCCAGACACAGCCCCACCTCAGCACACTCAGACCCAGCTTTGGACCTGCACTAGCAAGTCTGACCTCAGTTATTTCATTTTGCTCCCACTTTCCTCCATGCCCCCAGTGCTGCTCCCTGGGATAGTGCAAACTACCAGGAAAACTTGAGCCCTTCCTTGGGAACGTGCTCACAAAGGAGAAACATCTCCATCTCACACAGCAAAAGCCAGAACCCCAGCTGTGCACTCTAACATTTAATTTTATGTCAATGCACATCTAAAATTCAAGATCCCTGAAGACCTTTTAAAAGAAAATCCTCCTTGGAGCAATTTGCATTGAGGCAAAGAGTGAGGATTTAACAAGTGAAGGAGAATTACAAATACTCAGCTCTCAACTTTTTATTCCCCTTCTAATCAAAATACACTTCAGCTTAAATTCTGAGATAATAAATGCTATATAAAATTTGGGGGCATTTTGGGTATGAACTGAGTTATTTCCTCAGTCCATGTTTACAGATCACGGAATAAAACTCGGAGTTTAATTCAATTCCCTTCTCTCCACACCAAAATGAAGAGGAAAGTTTAATGTGAGAGGAAGAAAAAAAAAAAAAAAGGCTCTTACTTTTCAAATGTGCTTCTAATTCTGGCCATAGAGTTGGCTGCAAGGAGGGCAGGAGAAAGGCTCCCTGGAACAATCCCTAAGGAAACATTTGCTTTGGCTCCAAACAGGACACTTTTGTGCATCAAGAGTCAAATAAGATCAGCTGCTCCCCCATCCTTTCTGGTTAATGATCCCATTGATGGCACGAGGTAAACAGATGCATTCCTGCCTTTCCTGTGTGCTCCTTGCTTGGGAATTGCTGATCCAAGGGGTTTCCAATGGCCATGGAGGTGACCACTTGGAGTCAGAATCTCTCTGGACAGTGACATCATATTCCCACATCACACCTGGAATTTCACTCTGCACAGAGACATTTCCACCCATTACAACTCACTGAATCCTTCAGTTTTCCTCCCATTCCCACCTCATTTGACAGGACACGCTCAGGACCACCAAAGTGCCTTCTGAGTATCTGGGGCTACTTAAACCCAAAGGCAGAACAGAAGAAAGAGGACAAGGAACATCCAAAAGAGCCTCACCTTTTCCAAGGCTCTGCTAGAGCAGAGATAATAAATCACTGTATTAAATCCTGTGCCTGAGGGCATTGTCCAAACAACATCCTGACAGCTGGAGCTAGATGCCCACCAAAACACCACCAGAATTCCTCCAGCTCCCAATCCATCCAATACTGACTGCAGTATGAGCATTTGCCTTAGGATAGAACAGGAATATCCATGTAGATGTGACCCCTGAGCACCACGTGGAATTCTAGGCTGGATGTAAGTGGTGGCCTTTCCAACAGGCTCACAGTGGTTGGATCACCCGTTTTACTCCTGGAGACCCAGCCACATTCCCACAGCGGATCTGACAATCAATATGTAACATTCTGCTCTCCAGAATTCCACAGAATCCAACCAAGATCCCAGCAGCCAGGAAGGACCAAAGCAATCCAACCTACTCCAGCCAAGGAACATCCCAGCGGAGCATGGTCTGCCCTCGGCACTCAGAGCACTGCCCAAGGCAGGGAGGGAAAGGGGCCGTGGAGCCACGGGCTCTGTGTGCCAGCAGGGAAGCAGCCAAGGTGAAACCACCACACTCACCAAAACGCACCCACAGAGCCAAATTTATACCTGAATAACGAGAAATAAAGCCCAAAGTTATCAAAGCTCTGCCAGTTTCAGAGCAGCACCAATGCCAGGCTGACACCTGCTCCAGGATTTCCATCCCAGAGCATCTCTCCACCCTCCAGAGATGAACCCCCAACGGGGAGCTTTGCCCTGGGGAAGCTCCTGCAAGGCTGTCCCCCCACTCAGGGGGGTTTTTAATCACTCTGCCCCAACAGCAGGCAGAGCAAAGAGCAAAACCTGGGGCCACACCAGCATTTCCAGACTCTGGAGTTCTTTAAAATTCATAGGGACAGCCTGGAGTTTTAAATAGAGACTCCCAAAATCCAGGCTAAGATATATTAATAAAAGCACACATCCTGGAGGGGGGGGGAGGAAACAGCATTTACAAAGAACTCTCCAGGAATTTTTGTTTTTAAGGATCCTGCTTTGAAGTAGATGCTCCCAAGGAAAAAGGCTTCCAGAGCTCAGCAATATTTAATGGACCTCTCCAGCAATGGCTGACAGTGTTGTTGTTTCAGCTATATTATAACAAAAATATTGTGGTTTTCCTGCATTCTAACAAAAGGAACTCAAGATTTACATCTCATTCATCTTATTCCGAAGTGGCCCTTAAGCCAAGAACAAGGAAGGGAGAGACCCTACTGCGTACAAAGGACTTCAGTGAGCCTTCAGGGGTGGCTCTCCACTTTGGACATCAAGAAAGGCCAAAAAAAGATGAAACGCCACTTGAAAAAAGCAATATTTTCCCCAGCCATCAGTGAGGGTGGAAAACATCCAGAGGATGAGCAACTGGGTTAAAGCTGAGTGTCCTCAGCAGCAGTCTGGGTTTGTGTTGTCCAGCTGGTTAAAATACCCACACTCAACACGGGAGTGTTCCCTGAAATACTTCCTGGCTAATTATGGACAGAATCCTCCATCCTGCCCTGCTTCTCACTCAGTATTCCCACTTCCACTCAAACAGCTCATTCACCTGCCCATGATTAAAACAAGTCAGTTGGAAACAAGGACACAGATGCAATTCCCTGAGGGAAAAGGGGTCAAAGCCCCATAATACAAGTGGACCTCAAGTGCTCTTGTGCCTTCCATTAAGTATTTTCCTTTTGGGACAGGCCAGTGACAAACTGGGAATACAAACCCCCTTTCCATCCACACCAGGATCCTCCTCCTTCACTCATCCCAGAAAACCAGCAGCACCCTGGCAGTTTTCCTAGGATTTCCACAGGCAGGAATGTTTCCCACCATGATTTCTAGCTTTCCATTCAGAAATGGGCTGGAAAACTTAATGTTGGAAAAAACCCAACCTGGGCAAAGCAGGAATGAACCTTCCCAACCTCCAGGGGAGCAGCAACTGCACCTCACCCCAGTGGAAAAGCCCATGATGTAGGAGCTTCTTAAGCTACATTTCCCAGTGGAAAGGGAGCTGGAATTTGGGAGGAATTTGTTCCCTCCCAGGGATGCCCTTCAGACTCTGCCTCAGGCTTATTTAGCTGTTCATCTCAAGTACAACCCCCACATGATTCTGCGGGGACTCACACAACCCTCCTCCAACCCCAACTCACAGAATTCCCTGTAAGGGCTTCTGGGCAGGAAGAAATTCAGGGAAAGGCAATCAAAAACTGCATTTAAAAAGAAAATGCTCTGAACAAACACTTGACAGAGAAAGGCGATGTAAGAGCTACATACCCACAAATGCACATTACCACTGCAGGTTCTGGCTCTTTTTAGTCACTTACCAAAGGAATACCTGCAAAACAAAACGAACAAAAGGCAAAGCCATCAATATCTTGGTTGATAACTCAAGGAAACCACAGCTTGCGTTAGTTTTATTTCTCACATCACAGGGTTTGAGTTTCAAAACGCTGCCAGAGCGCACAGCAACGTGCCTGAACCACAGAACGCACAACTCCAATGGGAAACTGCTGCTACCTGCACATGGAAGAGCAGCAAATCCCCTCCTTTGTGGGCAGTTAAAGTGATATTTAGCAATCCAAGTAACGGGCTGCCCTTGCTGTGATAAAGATGCCAAAGCAGCAGACCCAGAAGGGGCACCACGGTCCCAAATCCCAGCAGGTCCACACAGGGCTGGCTCCTGCTCTCCTCTGGAATTATCTTTAGCCTTCTCTACATCAGTGATTTTCTCCAAGATTATCAGTTCCTACAAAAGCAAACACCCCAAAGTTCAGCAAGTTTTAAGGTGCTGTTCTTCAATAACTTGTGTTTACTCCCATTGCAGCTTCAATCCCACACCAGGGCTTTATTATATGTATCTTCTATATCAATATTATTATTAGTGCAGCAGACATCACAACAACCCAAAAGCCAAAAAAAAAAAGGCACCACAAAACTAAAAAAACCCCCAAGTTTTACAGATTTTCAGGAAGATTTGCTGCTACTGAAAATATCCTTAATAAGTGTGTTAATTTGCTACTCAGTAGTTCAATTAGTCCTGAAATCCATCAATCCAAATATCTCACAACACATTTAACACCAGTTTCACACAGAGCTGCTGCTGCAACGAAGAAATAACTTTAAAATGCACGCTAATTTTTAACTTCACTAATAACAGCAGCTCTTTATGAAGACATCTGTCAGGGAGGGCACCTCCCTTTGTGCTCTCCACCAGCCCTGGTGCTGCTCAACTTGCAGGAATAGTCTTGCTCCTTGGCAGAAATGAAGCACCCCCAAGGCTCATTCCCAACACACACACACACACACACACACAGTGAGGAATTAATCAAATATTTCATTCTTCAGAACCACAAGGAGTTTCCTGACATGTGTCTGGTGCCCATTACATCAATCCCAGCTCCAGAGCCTGTCATGTGATGGCAGCCAACCCTTGGGAATTCATGCCCCTGAAGAAGCCTGTGATCCAAACGCCGAGGAAACCAAACCCAAGGGCCCACTCCAGCTACAGAACAGCAGCAGGAATTTCTTAGCTTTTAAATAGGTACAAACAGACCCAAATCCCACAGATTTCAGCTTGGAGTTTGGAACCTAATTGTCATTTTTCCTTTCCAAGCTCCTCTGTAAGGAGTTAACAGTGTGTTTATTAAAAAAAATGGGGTTTTGTCACTACTGCCTGTCTTGGCATTTGCAACATTCCCAACAGATAATGACAAGTGAAAACATGGATGTGATTTTTGCAGCCTTGGGAGGTTTGGAACAAATTTCAACAGAGAAACTTTTGATCTGCACTTTGTCAAAGCCAGAAATTTTTCAAATTCAAAGTATATTCCATCTGGATTGTCTAAACCAAATTAAAATGTTATGTCATGTCTGTTTTCTGGTGGGACAAACAATGTCATGAGCCACTGGAGGCAAAATTCATGTCCCACTTATACTGTGAAGATCAGCTGGGAATCATAAACATCCTCAAATATTTGGGTTAAATGTTTTTCACCACTTTGTCATGCTGGTTAATTCTAGCTCAAGTATATTCCTGGAAAGCAAAAATTGATTATTCCTGATGAAAAAAATCCTTCCTTGCTGCAAGTGCAGCAGAGCCCAGCCGGGTTTGGGGACACGGCTCCACAAGGGGTTCCCACATGGACACAGGAACAGGGAGCTCCCAAACCCACCTGGCAGAAAACATCCCCTTTTCCACAGAACAGCTTTTTTCCTGCATGCAAAGCACGTGGGGTGATGGTTCTATTTGCTCAAGGAGGAGGAAAAGCACATGGGCCAGACTTGCCCAATAAACTCCCCTTCCCTTTCTGCTCAGCTGCCCCAGAGCTACACAGATTATTTCACACAAGGGTTGTTTGGGACAGGGATTCTTCTTCCAAGGCTGGAAAACATCTTTGTCTCCTCTCCCACTTTTCCTTTCTCTCAACTAACCAAACTCAGCTCCTTCAGCTTTTCACCACAACAGGACAGTTTCTTCCCACTGAACTTTGTGCCCCTCCTGTGCCTGGCACGGGGCTGGAGCCACTTCCAGAGCCAAATGAACACCAGAGACACTGGAGTGGAAAAAAACCCCTCATCCACTGCTGCCTAAAAGGTACTGTTTAGGTGCCTTAAAGCTTGTTGGTGAACCATAATACACCAACTAAATTAAATCTATAAACACTTGGAATGAGGGAAAAAAAAACCCAAACGTTTTTTCTCTCTCTAGGTAGATAAATACAGATTACGTAGAGTCCCTGGCACATGGGGACTCCCTCCCTCAAAATAAAGCAGCCAGTCAGGAAACATCACTTGCAGGAGACAGTGAGTCCATCAAAAAGAGATGACAGGATTAGTCTGGTGCACCATGAATTTCAGAGCACCATTAACTTAAAAGTGTGGGGGGTAAGAAACATTTTTGACAGCTGGTTTTGGTCTCTGCCAAGGCTCGAGCCCTGCACAGCCTTGGGGGTGGGGAAATCAGCTGGAGGGGAGTAAATGAAACCCCTCTGGTGTCTGCCTGCCCTTCAGTGTGGGCACAGAGCTCTGGGATTCTGCACCCTGTAATTACAACCCTGACATGGGAGGAACAGGGATAACATCAAAAAGGGCTCAAGGATGAGGTTTATTCGGTGCTGGGAAAGATGCCTGAGCAGGGTTGGAGCAAAGCAGGGCACGAGGGGTGGGACTGTCCTGGAGCAGGGCTGGGTGGTGACACCCACACCCCATCCCACAGGCTCTGCCCATGCCAACCAGCAAAGCACCGCACTGTTCTCCCTTTGCAAGGCCATGCCTGGGTGAGAGGAGACCAAACCTGGACCACCCAACCAAGCCCTTCCAACACTCACCAACTGTTCTGTCCATGCTCCTTTCCGAAATCAAGAACTATTCCAAGCCTTGCAGAATTTGCCAGACTCAAGTGGAGTTTGCTTTGGTTAAATCCTCCCAGTGCCAACACCAGCCCCGGGAATCCTACTGGGAGCTGCTCCTTAGTCTGGATGGGGAGTCCAAGGCAAGGTGAGAACAGGACAGTGGGAAGCAGAGGCAGCACTGCAGCTGCTCCACCCCTGGAGTGACACGGGGCTGCCAAAACCACTCCAGGTCTCAAGGCTGAGAGGAGCTCAAAAAGCAGGCACACAACAAGTGGACATGGATACTGATGGAAAACAACGGGATCAGCAACAGCTTGGACACAGTCAGAGCCCAGAACAAGAGGCCAGTCCCACTGTGGGGGTTTGGAATGCAGAGCCAGTGCTGTGATGCTGCTTTTTCAGGATCACAGAAAGGTTCCGCAGGTAAAATCCCAGGAAAAATGGAATGTCAAGTAGTTTCACTCCTTCGTTAACTCAACTCTCTCAACCAAGAGGAGAAACCTCACCTGTTTCCAGGGCTGGAGGACTAATCCAGACACAGCATCACCCAGCCAGGCTGGATTCCAGGGGAGTACCTGGAGAGGGACCCGCCCCTCTCAAGGACTGAGGCTAAACCAACACCCAGCCTGGGGCAGGGAGGGGAAACCTTCCACATGCTGGGGAGAAATCACTAAAATGATTCGTTTCTGCCACGAGCCCTGCTGAAATATTAATCTCCCAGCCCAGAATATGGTTCTCATTAGCCTCATTAGCCCCCAGTTGTACTGCAAGGCAAGGGTGTCACATGGCATTAATCTCTGCTTTCATTAACGTGTCCTATCAAGAGCTGGGGGCTGCTCTTTGAAACCGATCCTCTGCCTCTCCCCTGTGCGGGGTAGGAAGCGCCAAAAAGCAGCTTCCTGGACAGGAAGGATGACCCCCCGAGATCCTGCAACTTTGGGTTTACGTTCCTAGAGATAATCTTTTCTTTCTGGGCAAAGAGGGAGGGCAGCTTGGAAGAAGAGAGATGCAATGCTGTGGTCCACACTAACAAAGGCATTCCTGAGGTTTATTGCCAAGGCCAGATAAAGGAGTAAGATATTCCAAGTTTTCTTGTTGCTGCTGTCATTGGGATATTTAGGAGAGCTGGAAAAATAAAAGCCAGGTTGCACAAAGCCCTAAAAAAACCCTCCAAATGGCTCCAGCTTAGCACATGCATCAAGGTGAGAACTGTTAATGGGATTTACCTAAAGAACTTAGATACTTTTCTTTTTAATACACAAAATTGTACCCTGGATTCAGGCACAACATTAAATTTCTGCTTCCACTTCAAGCTTTAATATCTGCAAAGCTGGTATCAGTTAAGTCCTGCAGTCCCTCAGTACAAGCATGTATTAATTCCAGACAGGCTGATAAGGCAGGATAGAGACTGATGGAAAGAGCTTGCCAAGGTCACGCGGTTCAGCACAGCTGACACATCCACTCCTGCCTGCACAGGATCCCAGGGAGCTTCCCAAGTGTGCTGATAAAACCCAGCACACCCAAGTTCCCATTCCCTGCTTGCACAGCTCCTGATCCTTCAGAGTTTGCTCAGGGCCATGCAAAAAGTCTTACTGAATTACCCCACAGTGCTTAACGAGCCCTGCCCAGCTCAAAGGCACCCCTGGGGATCCTTCACTCCTCCTCATCTGGATCTGGGCTGCTGGGAGCTCCAAGGGGGATTCTTTCAGCCCTGTTTTGTGTGTCAGAACAGGACTCTCTAGTCCAGAGCAGGCACGAGGATGATCAGAGGAAAGGCTGAGAGATTGGGATTGTTCAGCTGGAGCAGAGAAGGCTCCAGGGAGAGCTGAGAGTCCCTTCCAGTGCCTGAAGGGGCTCCAGGAGAGCTGGAGAGGGACTGGGGACAAGGGATGGAGGGACAGGACAAGGGGG
>JAWWEU010000034.1:14871081-14894323 GCA_035583155.1 Acropternis orthonyx | reverse complement strand
GGATGGGAACAGGGAATGGGGGAGAGGAGCGGGGATGGGAACAGGGAATGGGGGAGAGGAGCGGGGATGGGAACAGGGAATGGGGGAGAGGAGCGCGGAAGGGACCGGGAATGGGGGAGAAGAGCGGGGATGGGAACAGGGAATGCGGGAGAGGAGCGGAGATGGGAACAGGGAATAGGGAATGCCGCGGGGTTGGGAGCCGGGAATGCTCGGGGATGGGGGAAAGGAGCGGGAATGGGAACAGGGAATGCTCGGGATGGGGGAAAGGAGCGGGAATGGGAACAGAGAATGCTCGGGATGGGGGAAAGGAGCGGGTCAGCGCTGGGAACAGGGAATTCTGCGGGGACGGAGGGGAAGGAGGGTCTGGAGCATCGCCTGGTTGGTGTGGAGAGCAGAAGGCTGAGGGGGCATCGCGTCAGGCCGTACAAATGTCCCCGAGGGGTGTCCGAGGATTGAAAGGGGTCCCTGCCCTCTAACCAGGACACAGCCCCATAACGTGGGTTCTGTCCCTTCCCCAACAGTGACCCCAACTCTGCTCGGTGGTGCCCGGTGACAGCACAAGGAGTGATGGCGATAAACTGAAACACAACGAGTTGCATCTCCGCATGAAGAACTTCTTTCCACGGAGCTCTGGAACAGCTGCCCAGGGAGGCTGCAGTGTCTCCCTCTCTGGAGACATTCCGATCCCGCCTGGACTTGTCCCCGTGTCACCTGCTCCAGGTGACAGGGGGGTTGGACTGGGTGGCCTCCAGAGGTCCCTCTTCTGGGGTTCTGTGGCTCCCGAGCCCTGTGCCCACCCCTGCCAGGGGCTCGGGATGCTCCGCTTCACTGGCCGCCGGCCCCGGCTCACCTGGCTCATCCCAGGGGAATGTCTTAAGCTAAATTCCTCAGGCTTTCCACACAGAATGGTTTGAGTTGGAAGGGGCCTTAAAGATAAGTCAGTGCCACCCCCCTGCCATGGGCAGGGACACCTTCCACTAGCCCAGGTTGCTCCAATCCCTGTCCAGCCTGGCCTCGGACACTTCCAGGGGTGGTGCAGCCACAGCTTCTCTGGGAAATCCATTCCAGCCCCTCCCCACCCTCACAGGGAAGGATTTTTTCCCAATACCTCATCTAAATTCACCACCTGTGATGCTGCTGTGATTTTTTTCCTTCAAATAACCTATAGCCAGGAAACACTTTGCCACGCTGAGCTCGTAAGTGGCATTTTTTAGCAAACCCAGTTTCCTAGAGTGCCCCCCGAGTCGCTGATGAGCACAGACATGCACCCACACGGTGAGCACGGCTGTGCCAACCCGTCCGAAGGTCGGTCGCTGAGAAAGTGTCTGCTATCAGGTGTGACATTGTTCAACCCTTCTCAGCCTCTGAAACCGTCCCTTCTAAATGCCCCTTTTGTTTTTCCAGTTTCCCATCACTGCTGCTCGCATTGTTCTGCTCAGAAAAAAACCTGCATAATGGTGCATTGTATAGGGGAGGGAAAATCAGCTGTTTGTTAAAGGCCTCTGGAAAACTGCAGTTTGGCTCCTCCGTTGGATTAGCCACAGGGTTTGGAGGAGTTTAAATAGATGTAAGATCATGGTTTCCTCGGTGGGGTCTTTTACAGCAAATTCCACGTTAAATGGAGATGTCTGTAAAACAAATGGAATAATTGAGGAAATTACTGAGGAAAAGCGGAAGGTTTAGGCTAAAGATTTAGCAAAAAAAGAAGGAATAAATGGAGCTGGGAAAGGAACACTGAGCTGGGTCGGTTTTCATTGCTGAGGGTCCCCCTGAGATCTGCTGGATGCACGGGTTGGGATGGTGGCAGAACAAACACCAAACCTGGGGCCACCCCGAGTCAGCAACACCTTTCAAGAAGATGAGCTGCAAAACTTTAAGCCCAAAAATGGCAGAAATATGTTGTTACTAAAAAGGACCGATCTAGTTCTCATAACAGGCAACAGAAGCCTTTCCTGGCTTTACTGGAAGATGATTCAAGCTGTAAAGGAAAACACGTGGTAAACCAGTTGATGAGGACATCAGATGAGCTCTGTGTCCCGAATCCCAGCTCCGTGTGGACCATCCTCTGTGCCGGCTTTCCTGCTCACTTCTCCCTTTACCCGCCAACCTTTCTTTTCAGGTTGCGACTTTTTCCCCCTTCCCCAGGTAAGACACCAGAAGGGAAAACAGCCTAAACCCCAAGCAAATGAGGCAAACAAGGCCCTGAAGAGCGAGGCTCTGAGCCTGGAAGCCTCCGAGGGAGGGCGATTCATGAATGCCAGGCGGGCAGGGGCATCATTGATGCTCATCCTCATTCAACAAACGGCGGCCGCCGCGGCCCCCGCCCGACCCTATTTTGCTGCGTTCCAAACAGCTGCAAAAGTGCCAGGGAAACAAGCCTTTACTGTGCCAGCCCCCAGCAGCTGTCCCCACCAGCACCTCAACCCTGCTGTCCCTGGCACCCTAAATTGCTCTGTGTTCATTCAGGTCTGGCCTTTCGCCCCTCTGGCTGCCAGGAATTGGGTTTAAAGGAAACAGAGAAAGGGAATGTGAGCAGAAATAACTTGTTTGTAAAGCGGCATTAACATTTGGGGGCTCCTCTAAAGAGAACATACATTCAGTTATGGATAATGCAGTTATACACCACCCCACGGAGCCTTCAGCTGCCTTTGCTAAATGGGAGATGGGGATCTCACAAAGAATTCGGGAGCTTCCTTCCAGTAGTTAAGATTTTTTCCAGCAATAATAATTTTTCCTTTATAATCCCCGCTCTTTCTCTGTGGAAATCTGATCTTTAACTCCAGGGTTAGTGGGATTAAGACTGAAAAGGATCTTCAGAGGAAGAATTACCTTTATTCACTCTGTATTTATACAGGATAATGAGGAGGTGCTGATTCAGAAGAGGGATTCCTAAGTGGTACCATAGGACAAACAACTAATAACCACAGTAATCATAAGTAATTGTAATAATCTCCATTATTTTGAAAAGATGCCATCCAGCCTGTGCTGTGCAGGAGGAAAGAAGAGATTGTTTGCCAGCAGCTCACCTGGGTTTACTGTGCAACTCATACATGTGTGGGGTTTGATCCTGCAAAACCAGTTTGTTTTCTTGCTGGGATCTTAAAATATTTGAACAAACATAACATATTTACATCAAACATCCTTTTTCTCTGATATCTGCTGCCTTGTTGAACCCTAGAAAAGGGCTTAGGAATCCCATGCACTCCTTTCCACTTGCATTTCGAGCAGGAGGGAGAGGTCAGTGGAGTCCTGCCCAGTGCAGGTGCACAGAGTTTCTTGTATTAACACCAGGAAAACATTCACGGGCTGGAAAAGAGCTGCTGGGGGACACGGAATCATGGAGTTGCTTGGGTTGGAAAAGCCCTCTGAGACAAACAAGTCCAACCATTCCCCCAGCGCTGCCAAGGCCACCACTAACCCATGTCCCCAAGTGCCATGTCTACACAGGCTTTGGATGAGACAAGGCTCGTCTTATGTGAACAGATATTTTAGACCTAAACTGACAATGGAGCCATATAAATTCAGCCCTAAAATTCCATGAGCAGATCCCAGTTGTGTGCTGGAGCCTTCCCAAGGATGGGACCCACCACCGTTGTCTAACTTGAGAGGAAAGTTCTTCAGCTCTTCTGCTGCTATTTCAATTGAAATTAGTTGAAAGTTACCACAGGTCTTTTTTTCCCACCCCCCCTTCTTTTCAGATATCAGGAGCTCTCCTGAAAAGGCTTGGACATTGTTCCACAGCAATCTCTGAGCTGGGCAGAGCATTAATCCTGCACATGTCAGAGATTTATTTTAACACCACGCACGGGTTACTCTTATCTGATCGGGGCTTGTTTTCTCTTCCCCCGTAAGACTCTTTCTATTTGCCCTTTGGAATTCCCATGTAAAATCTCCTGGCAGTTCAAAGAAGGCCAATTTTTGATAAATGGTAACTTTAGCTTTTGTTGGGATTAAGGATAAAGCCCACCTTTGGGCTGGGCCTGCACCCAGCCAGGGGAGGGGCACGGTCCGTGTGTGTGTCCCAGAGCGCATCTCTCGTGTCCAGGGACTCCCACGTGCTCTCATGCTCCAAAAATGCCTTCCCAAGCTTCCACTGAGGAGGAAGTTTCTCCTCCCTGGCACTAGCAGGGCTCTGCCTGCTCTGAAGCCAATGCACACACACTCTTATCCCTGTGTAAGGAATGGGAATGGAAGAGAGGAACCACCTCCGTCCCACAGGGATTCTGAGGGTTCCCAAGTGACACTTGTGACGGAGCCAAGCACGCAGACCTGATATTTAGTGCCTGATTCCAGGAAACGTTGGTGTGAGCTGGCCAGGAACTTTATTGGAGGCCACGTCAGAGTCTAAAGAAATTGAAGCCATATTCCAAATATCAACCTCTGCTGTGCCCACCCTGCCAGGAACAGCTGGCTCTGTTCCACCAAACCCTCTCCAAACACACCCCACCTGGGTGCACTCTGAAGGCTCCGCTGGGCAGCAGCAACCTCGGCCCTTCCCTCCCAGACATGCACCCTTTTCCTGGGAATCCTGATGTGCAGCATCCCGGGGCAGGACAGATGACACATACCGTGGGATCACTGCAGGACCTGCCCTGCAGCTCCAGTGTTTGCCCATTCCTGGGCAGACATCACTGGTCCTCTGTCATACCAAAATCGAATGCGAGACCCCGTAAGACAAACAGCACCACTTGAACCCACTTGTTCTCCCAGCATTATCTCATTCCATGTCACAGATGAGTAAACTTCTCAGGAAACTGGAGCTATGAGGTTTCCCAGGTGCTCCAGCTCCGTGTCCTCGGTGCGTGAGGCAGGAAAATGCTGCTCCCTCCAGCAGCTCAGCTGAGAACTGACACAGAGAGACATGCAATGGTTTGTGCAACATCACAAACCCAGACGTGCAGCAGGACACGTCCCCTGCTCCACTCCCAGGCCCGGCCTCTTCCCTGTGCCCATCTCTGGAGCAGGAGGAAGCGACTCCCAAAAGCTGTGCTCCTTCTACCTGCGTTGGACAAAGAGGAATTGAAGCGTGTGGGCTGGGAAATGCAATTCCCTGCCTCGGGCAGGGCTGGGGAGCCCTGAAAGGCAACAGCGAGCGGGGAGAAAACCAACGTCTCTAATTCCTGCCGTCCTTGGGGGCTCCTTTTGCAGGAATTTGACTCGGAGTTGAAGAAAGGGAGCAGAAAACAGGAGCTCTTCTTTTCACCCCTACCTCAGTGGGCTTGTCCCAACGCTCCAAGGATGCCACAAATCCCTTCCCAGCCTCAGTCACGCAATGAGGGTTGGATGTTCCAAGGAAGGTACTCCAGAAGGAGAGGCCGGCTTGGAAAAGCTGGACTAAAAATAGCGATTATTGCTTGACTCAGCCACCGCTAAAACAGACGAAACACTGAAATTCTGTGAGTCAGGTAAATTGCAAGGTAAAGTTATTAAAGTCATTAAAGAACCCAAGGAGACAGGATTTATAGGAATATGCATTAATTGCACGTCACATGAGGGGGGAAAAAGGTTTTGCCAAGTGCCCAACAGCACTGCAAACCACTGGTCTGAAGCCCAGGGAAACAAACTCTCCCTCAATCTTATTTAAGCCTTGGAAGAAAATTTCAATTACTCCTCATTTGCAAAGTCAACATATTGATTTCGCCTTGAGCCTCAAAATAATATTTTTTAAGAGACACTTTGTAAAATTATAATAACTTTGTCAGGATGTAACTCACTTTGTGACTCTGCAAAATGAAAGCTGAAATCTGGAGAAACTACTAAATAAGGAAATTAGAATTTTTTAAAATAAAATAAAATCCTGCTTTGCACTTTAAGGGAATATGTTAATTTTCACATAGAAAGCAGATGGATGTTCAGGCACATTTAAACACATTGAAGTTCAAAGCATACTCTTTATTTATTTTTATACATTGCAGTAATTAAACAAAACGCTTTTAAAGCACCAGGTTTCTGCTATTTTTCTAAATGCTGGAATGCTTGAAGCCCAATTTCTGTTTTTCCTCCTGTCAATCTTGTACGTGGACCCTCTTTTTTTTCCAGGGGGGAAGCAGCGGATAAAACTGGAATTTGGGGAGTTGCTGGGTTTTTTTTTTCTTTTTCCAGAGTCGCAATTAGAAGGCTGAATTCCGCGGATAATTAGAATCAAATGCTCCAAATAAATGCTGCAAAGGCAGAACTCCCTTGGAGAGGGGCAGCTTAAGCTGATGGGGGAGATTTCGGGGGTAATCCCCCCTTCCCCAAAGGCTCACCCCGAGGTGCCGCATCCTCCGCCGGCCGGGACCTGCCGGGGGGTCCCCGACGGTCGGGACCGACCCCGCCGCGGGAATGCTGCGGGGAGGGAGGACAGGAGAGTCGGGCGAGGGGACACGGAGAGTCTCAAGTCGTTTTTTTTCAGCAATTCCCCCTTTCCTCCGTTTTTTGCCCGCTGGAAGCAGAGGAGGGAAGCGATGCGCTCGGGCTGCCTGGAGCGAACAGCTGCCCGGGAGCAGCGAGGGACACACGGCGGGGCCCCGACCGCTCTGCCCACGCCCCGACCTCCCCAGAAACCCCCCGGAAAAGGGGCTTTAGAAGGAACCGGCCGCCCCAGGGCGCGCAGCGGACCCGCCGCCGCTCCGCGCCTCCTCGGAAAGGGACCCTCCCGCACCCGCTCCCCGGTGCCCCCCAAAACGGGGCGGGGGAGGAGAGCGGGGGTATCGGGGGAGAGAAGGGAGGGGGGGGTTCCCGCCCGCGCTGCGGAGCATCAAACGCATCCCCACCGTCGGGGGGTCCCCGCCGGTACCGCGGCGCGGTGAAGCCCCCGGGGCGACTTTGCAGCGGAAAAATGCGCAGAGGAGCCGAGATCGGGAGCCGGCAGAGCCGGCAGAGCCGGGAGAGCCGGGAGAGCCGGGAGAGGGAGCGCCGGGCCGGGGTCCGTCCGCATCCAGCCGGTCCTCCCGGGCAGGGGGACCCCTCGGCGGGACCCCCGTGCGGGGCGGGCGGGGCGGAGAGCGCGCCACGCCCCTTATGCAAATGACCCGCGGGCCGTGCACCAATGGGGTGCGGGCGCGGGGGCGGGGCCGGGCGTGGGGCCCTTAAAAGGGCGCGGCGGCGGGGGCCGCGCCTGGCAGTGGGCGCGGAGCGCGGGGCAGCGCGGGGGCCGCGGGGCGGGCGCGGCGCCTCGGGCTCCCCTCGGACCCGTCCCTGCCTGGTTTTGGGTCGTTTTGCTTTGTAGTTTTGTGTTTTTGTTTTTTGTTTTGTTTTGTCTTTCTGAACTTCTACGAACTTGCTGCTCTCTCTCGCCAGGGCGGCCAGCGCCGCTTCCCCCCCAGCCCCGGCGTCCGTCCTGCCCCGCGCGAACCCCGCGGCGCTCCCCCCGCCCCTTCCCCGCCGATGCTCAACATGACCGAGGAGCGCGACAAAGCGCTGGAGCCGCCGTGCAGCCCCGCGGGCACCGCCAGCTCCATGTCGCACGTGGACTCGGACTCGGACTCGCCGCTGTCGCCCGCCGGCTCCGAGGGGCTGGGCTGCGCCCCCGCGCCCGCCCCGCGCCCGCCGGGCCCCGCCAAGGGGGACGCGGCCGAGGTGGACGAGCGCTTCCCCGCCTGCATCCGCGACGCCGTCTCGCAGGTGCTCAAGGGCTACGACTGGAGCCTGGTGCCCATGCCCGTCCGCGGGAACGGCTCGCTCAAGGCCAAGCCGCACGTCAAGCGGCCCATGAACGCCTTCATGGTGTGGGCGCAGGCGGCCCGCAGGAAGCTGGCGGACCAGTACCCGCATCTGCACAACGCCGAGCTCAGCAAGACCCTGGGCAAGCTGTGGCGGTGAGTCCCCGTCCCCCCCCCCCACCCTCGGGGGGATGTTTTGTTAATCCTTTTTCCTAAGGTGGTTTTGTTAATCTTCGCCTTTTTTTTGGTTTTTTCCCCCCCACCCCTTGTCCTGCCCGCGGGCCAAGCTGAGTTGCGAACCCCCCCTGCCCTCCCCGAGCATCCCCGCACGCCGCGAAGGACCCGCCGGTCCTTCCTTTTGCTCCGAGAAATCCCCCCGGGTGGATTTTCCCTGCTCCATCACGGAGATGCGCAGCCAGGGGCCTTCCCTTGCCTGCCTGGGCTTCCCCCCGTCCCCATCCCCAGGCCACGAGACTTTTTTAAATTACTTATTTTATGGCTTTTTCTAAATTTTCCTCTTTCCTTTTGGCTTCTTGGCGCTTTAACAAGCCGTAAAACTCGAACAGCCAATTCTTAGCAGTTACTTTAATGAGCTTCCTAATTTCCCTTCTTATCCGCTCAGCGCTTCCCACCGGTGCAAAGTTGTATTTGCTGGGCACATCCGAACTCGGTTTCCCCGCGTGGTGTATCCCACCGTGCCTGTCCCTAATTCCCATCCTTCCTGCGATGCTCCCGCTGCGGTCTGAGCCCCTCTCCAAGAGTTTGCTGAGAGAGATCTGGGCAGGGGGGGCAGAGTTTGGGAAGCAATAATCCATCCCATCGCCGGTGCCTTCGTGGTTTCTTTGTAAGCACCGAACAAAGCTGGAGACGTTTGTCGCGGGGAGGGGTGGCATTTGTAGGACAAACGTGGGGATTATATTTGGGAAAGGTGTTGAAAGTGGGAAAGGGGGATTTTGTTTTGCCCAGTTATCGCTATCCATAGTGCTTGGGCCTTTCATGCCACTGTAGTTGGTATTTTAATCTGTTTTTTGCCTGGAGTTTTAGCTCTGTTTTTGCCACAGCAAATTCATTTTGTAATTGCTGATTGCTCAAATCCGTGTATGGGAAATGGGGGTGTGAGAGTCTGAAAACAGGCTGAAAACTTTTAAGGGAAAGATACTAACTTTGAATTTTTTTTTTCCTCTCCTTATTTAAAAAAAAAAAAAATCCGCATCAAACCAGCTTATTAAGTGAAAACGAGAAACGTCCCTTTGTGGAAGAAGCCGAGCGGCTCAGGGTGCAGCACAAAAAGGATCACCCGGATTATAAATACCAGCCCCGGAGGAGGAAAAGCGTGAAAGCCGGGCAGAGCGACTCGGACTCCGGAGCCGAGCTCAGCCACCACGGCGGGACTCAGCTCTACAAGGGGGACAGCGGGCTGGGGGGCATGGCCGACCCCCACCACCACGGGGATCACGCAGGTAAAGACCCCCGAGGGGGACAGACCGCGGTGTGGGGTTGGGATGTGACCCTGCCGGCGGGCACGGGCTCATCTGCCCCCCCACGGATGGGTGTTGGTGGCATTGGGACCATCCGGGAGCAGGAGCTTGTGGTGTTGCCCCAGACTGTGAGCGTGTAAACGCTCACAGAGCCGGCTGTGCTGCAGGGAACCCCAAGGCACAGGGATCCCGGAGCGGGGGAGTTAATTGCGAGCTAATAAGGGTTAATAATGAGGGTGCCTGGGGAGCGGGGCTGAGGCTGAGCTTCCCCCGCAGCTCCCGCTGCTCGGCTCGGCGGTGAATTGGCCGCGGGTGTGTGTTGATGGATTCCAGGAGGATTGCGAACGTCCTGCAGCTTCAGACACGTCTGTGCTCTCATCCAGCCTGGCTGGGGATCCCGGCCGGGGCTGCTCCGGGAGAGCCGGGCTGGCTTCGGGCTGCCCATGGGGACAGGGCGAGTGGGACCCTCCGGATCCACCCGCTGGTTCTGCTTCCCGGGTGCAGGGCAGTTTGTGCTGCCAGGGTGTCCTGCCGTGTCCCAAAGTGATCCTGATGGGCACGGTGAGCTCCTGGGCTTGTCCTTCCCGCTGGGAACCGTCGCCCAAGCGAAGTGGGTTATCCCAGGGAGGACACACGGTCCCTGGAACGCTTGTGGGGGGACATCACCCACCGCTGATGTGGGGTTGTAGATTTGAATGCCCCTCACAATAAGAGATGGGAGAAATGCCTTTTTTTTACGGTCCTTGAAGGAGTTGGGTGTCTTGTGGTCACTCTTAAACCCTCACTGTCCCTTTGTCCCCAGGCCAGACCCACGGGCCACCCACGCCACCCACCACCCCCAAGACGGACCTCCACCACGGCAGCAAGCAGGAGCTGAAGCACGAGGGCCGGCGCCTCGTGGAGAGCGGCCGCCAGAACATCGACTTCAGCAACGTGGACATCTCGGAGCTGAGCAGCGAGGTCATCAACAACATGGAGACCTTCGACGTGCACGAGTTCGACCAGTACCTGCCTCTGAACGGCCACGCGGCCCTGCCGGCCGAGCACGGCCCCGCCGCCGGCTCCTACGGCACGTCCTACTCCCACTCGGCCGCCGCCGGCGCCAACCAGGTGTGGACTCACAAAAGCCCGGCCTCGGCGTCGCCGCCCGCGGCCGAGTCGGGCCAGCAGAGGCCCCACATCAAGACGGAGCAGCTGAGCCCCAGCCACTACAGCGAGCAGTCCCACGGCTCCCCCGCGCACTCCGACTACGGCTCCTACAGCGCCCAGGCGTGCGCCACCAGCGCCGCCAGCGCCACGGCCGCCGCCTCCTTCTCCAGCTCCCAGTGCGACTACACGGACCTCCAGAGCTCCAACTACTACAACCCCTACCCCGGCTACCCCTCCAGCATTTACCAGTATCCCTATTTCCACTCGTCCCGCCGGCCCTACGCGACGCCCATCCTCAACGGCTTGTCCATCCCGCCGGCGCACAGCCCCACGGCGAACTGGGAGCAGCCCGTCTACACGACCCTGACGAGGCCTTAGAGGGTGTTTGGGGCCCTCGGGGGCTTCCCAGGAATCTGCACTAAATGAAGGAATACGAAGAGGAAGAGCGTGGAGTGCCGCGACAGTTTCCAAAGTGCCTCCTGAGCCGCTGGGAACTCTGCTCGTTGAGACTGGATGTCCCCTTGCTTTGGAACTCTCCAAAAGGACAGAGCTCTATTTTTTTTTTCTTCTTTTTTTTTTTTTTTTTGATTAATATGATTTTAAAAAAGGAAAAAAAAACAAAACAAAAAAGAAGAAAAAAGAACAAAAATTATTTAAACCCCCCCCCCACAAACAAAAGAGAGAAAAAGAACAGCAAAGGACCGGCGATGCCTTTTGAATAAATGAAGGACAAAACCATTCGACTCCTCTGTGAGGACTGGACTGGACTGAACTTCCTCAGAGGGGAAGGCAACAAGTGCAAAAGCGGAGCAGGGAGTGGGAAGAGGGGGAGAGAAAACAACAGGAAATAAAAAAAAGCTGTTTGGGACTTAAAGGGTCTATTGCAATGTGAGGAACGGACCAACCTTGAGGGCAAGAACTCACTGGGACCAAGAGGGCTGAACCCCGAAAACCCGGCTATTCCGTGGAACAATCCCGTGGGAACAAACGAGTCTGGTGGGACCAACCAATTAAGTGTCTGAAGTGTTTGTTTTTTTTTTTTTTTTAGTCAGGAGTTCTTCTAAGCAAGGTTTGGCTGTAATTAACATTTTTGTTTTGTTTTTTTGGAAGCTTAAAATTTTGGTTTTTTGTTTTTTTTTTTTTAAAATCTGTTAAATATGTATTTATGTTCTGTATTATTTTGTCGTTTAATTAATGAAGTAATTTTGTGCAAAAAAAAAGTAGAATTTTAAAAGATTTTTAAAGATGGGGGAGGGAGCATAAAAAATAGTGGAGATGATCCAATAAAATGGTGTTATGAGTCTATAGATTTTCGTTGGTTTTTGGGTTTTTTTCGCATTTGGAACCGCTGCGACAGTCGTGTTGGAGAGAGGGACTGAAGGAATCTGCCCATGGCGGACCTGGAATCTCAAATGGGAAGGGGAAATAACGAGGGGGGGAATTACTAATTAAATTGGGAGGCTGAAATGGTTCGAAGGGGCAGGTGACTGTTCTGGTTGCCTGCTTTGGGGTGTTAAAATTGGATTTTTAGGGCATTGCGGAGTCTTCGGACGCTTTCAGAACCAGGACTACTTTATAGGAAGGTGTAATTTAATGAGGAATTACCAACTTCTGCTTTAATTTTGGCTTCTAGGGACCAGATATCATCCATCAAGCTGTGAAACTAAAATCTCCTCCACTAAAAATGTTTAGGTACTTAGTTTTTAGACTAATATTTCATTGATATATTTCTACTTCTTCCATTGTATGCTGAGCATATAATAACCGTCTATTTTATGGTAACTCGTGCCTTTAAAACCTTTGTAAATCTAAACCCACATTTCAGAGGTTGTTCATCTTTTTACCTTTTCTACGTTTCCTACTCTTTTTTCTAAAAAATATTTTTTTGCATATTTCCTTTTGGGGGGACGTGGGGGTGGGGGAAAAGACAAAAAAAGCTCATTTTTATGCAATCTATTTTTCTGTATAAAGTTTGAAAGCCTTTTGCCTGTTACTGATCTGTTCTCTTCACTCGCTTCTGACTAAGCAATGCTAACTTTTGTACAGATCCATTTGATAAAATTAAAAATTGCTTTTTATCAAGGACGTGTTCTGTTTTCTTTCTGCTTGAACCTCTTTCTGTGCTGAGACAAAACGGGGAGAACAGCTTGGGAAGAGACGGATTACTTGGAATAAAACATTTTGATCGAGGGTTTCTTTTCCTTCTAGTCTGCTGGGTTTGGTTTTTTCCCCCCTCGCTCCTTTTCCCTCTGCTTTAACAGTGTCTTAGTAGGAGGTTTTTTAAATATATGTGTTTATTTCATTTTTACTCCAAGAGGGGTATTTCCATGCCCACAATTCCTGGGATTTTATAGGATTTCAGTGGGGCTGCTCGCATGAGGATGGGTTTGCAAGGTCAGCCCGTGTGGTTTTAGTCCCAGTTGCTTTTCTTCTGTAGAGCATGTAGGAATTTTACAGGGAGAAATCCAGTTTTCTGGTTGGTGAGCCCTTGTAAATACCTTTGAATTATGAGAGCAACCAAATTACATGTTGCAAGTCGTGGTTGGTTGAGGTTGTTTTTGTTTTTTTTTTTTTTTAAAATACAGTCATTGAAATAGTTACATTTGTGACTTTTATTTTGTTTTCTTATATAAATGTGAAGTGGCAGTTCGGTTTCACCGGTGCAGGGAGAAAAGGGAGCTCAGACTGGGAGGAAAAGGTTGGGATTAGGGAATTTCATCCCTCCCTGCCTGAGAAAAGCGCTCGGGCCGTGGGTGTAGGGCAGCTCTGGGAAAAAGGCTCTAACAGGGGGCTGACAAAGAGGGAAGCTCAGCCCCTTCCCAGAGTCTGCAGGACACCATCCCATGGACACTGCCAGGAGCCCCTGGAAGGGGACACCATTTTCTCCCTGCTCCTTCACAGAATTCCTGGCAAAATGACTTTCTTCCCCCCGAAGCCAAAGTTGCAGCGTAACTGCCTTCCCTCCCTTCCCCTCCCTCCAGTGACACTGCAAGTTCCAAGGCTTAATCCTGATTTATGCTTGAAAAATAGCTGTGTTTTGGCTCTGCCTGCCCCGGGTGTTGAGGTGGGGTTTCCTCTCCAAACTTGCACACTTTGAGGGGATAAAGGGAAAAAAAAAAAAAAAAAAGAGGTGGGATGGAATTATGAGGGATTTATCTTTGCTTTCTTCGTGATGTTTGATAGCAAAGCTTGGAGTGACTTCACTGGGATCTGATAAAAGGGAGGCAAAATATCTGTGTGTGGTGGACTTGGGAATCACCCAAAGTATTGATAGCAAAAATTGCAAGTGACCCAAAATGCTGAAATTAAAGATTGCACTGAAGCATCCCTGGCTCCTGGGAGAGCCGCACCCGGCAGGATGGATCCCAGTCCTGGGCTTGGGGAACACCACCAAGCTCTTCCCTCTCTCCTTTCCCTTCTCCCAGTGTTTCCACCAGCCCTGACTTCCCAGTGTGGGGTGCCATCCAGCTGCTGCCACATCCATCCAGGAGCTGCAGGCTGTGTGGAGCTGTGCTCTCCTCCTGTGGGATCCTGGGACCAGCCTGGCCACTGCCCAAGGACTGCACATTCTAAATAGGCAAGTTTTAAATCCGTTTGCTTTTAGCCACACTCTTGGGTTTAGCCTTCTATAAGGTTTGCAAAAATAAAGCTAATTTTCACTACTACTTGAAGAAACTAAGTAATTAATATACAATAGAGATGTGTATTATATATAGTATAGATCTGTCATAGAATTGGAGTAGGGAGGGACCCATGAGGATGACCAAAGTCCAGCTGCTGATTACAGATATCATAGATCTGTATTGTGGGGGGATGTAAGCCTTGGAATCAGAATCATGGAATGGTTTGGGTGGGAAGAGACCTTAAAGCCCATCCAGTGCCACCCCTGCCATGGGCAGGGACACCTCCCACTATCCCAGGTTGCTCCAAGCCCTGTCCAGCCTGGCCTTGGACACTTCAGGGATATGTTGGGGACCCCTGTGCAGCTCCTGAAAGCAGTTCCAGTTTGAGCAGGGACTGCTGACTTGGTGATTCTTATTGCCCTCCGAGCTGTGGATACTCAGTGTGTGGGGGTTTTTTTGGGGTACTCAGGCTGTGTTTTTGGGATACTCAGTGTGTGTTTTTGGGATATTTGGGGTGTATTTTTGGGATACTCACTCTGTGTGGTTTTGGGGTACTCAGGCTCTGGTTTTGGGATATTTGGGGTGTGGTTTTGGAATACTCAGTGTGTGTTTTTGGGATACTCCCTGTGCCTTTGCTGGGACTAAAGTTCAAAGCCATTGTGAAATGGATGTTCAGGAAGGTGCCAGGCAGGTAAAATGCACTGACCTGGATAAACCAGCATTAAAACTCAGGGTTAACACTCAGGGTTCAGGGTGACCTGGACATTTCCAACAGCACCAGCAGCTCCTTCCCTCCACCCTGATTCCCGTTTCCTTCCCGCGGCCAAAGCCCCGGATGGGTTTGTTCCCTCAGCAGAGCATCTTGGCCAGGGATTAATGCCGGGTGCACAACTGCATTTCAGGCTTTTCCCTTCCATTTGCCGGGCCCGTGTGCGGGAGCAGGAGTGATTTTCCATGAGCTGGGCGTCCCCTGCCGTGAATGGCACCATTGTGAGGGCGCTGGTGGCTCTCGTGTTGGCCTGAATCTGGAATGTCTCTGCAAAGTCAATGAGATCAGGTGAAACCAAGGCCGCCTTTTGACCCCTGGCTGTCAACAAAAAAAGGCTTCTCAAGATAATTGCAGGAATACACGAGCGACAAAAAGTTCCCCTATTTTATTTTTGGAGCAGAGAATAATGGATTTTGCTGTTTAGCTGAATTGCTCAGACAGTGCTGGTTAGTAAGAAAGAGGAAATTAATTTTATAGACCGTATCCACATTCTTTCTGCGTGGTGGAAAGAAAAAGAAAAAAAAGGCCCTTCCCATCCTCCTTATTTTAATTTTTCCTGGAGTGATATCAACTTTTGTAGCAAGTTTGCTACGGTTGGGTTGTAAGTTTGTGGCAAAGAAATTACTAAATGGCCTTTCCAGGACAGTGTTGAGCTTTAATAAACTTCCACGTGGGGCTGTCTCTGCTCCCTGTGTATGGATTGACCTCTTCCCTCTGCCACCTCTATCTTCGCAGTGCCAGGGGTGGGGGCTCACAGCCCCTGCCCACCTGGGGCCTGCGATTTGGAGGCAAAATAATGAAATACTAAATTAATATGACTAGGGATTGTGAGTGCCATTTGGAATACAGGGCGTGGAGGTGCCAGGGGGGCAGGAGAAGCCAAGTGACCCTGGGAGGGCAAAGCTATGCCAGGGAGATTTTGGGAGCAGGAACAGCACAAGCGAGCCCGTGGGAAGACTTGGTGGCCACGGGAAGGTCTTGGTGGCCACAGGAGCTGCTGGGCCAAGGCCGGGTGACCTGAGGAGGTGCCCCTGCAGTGAACACAGCGTGGCACAGCCCTTGGGGAAAACTTTGAGGAAACTCCAATATTGCCTTATTTCCAGCCTTCAAGAGCGTGAGGTTGGATCCAACTTATTTAGGGCTCTGAAGGCAAATTCTTATGCAAGAATGAAGAGACCGAGGGCTCCAAGCTCCCTTTCTGGGGAGTGGGAATGGCAGCAGGGATTTTCCCATCAACTCCTGACCACTCCATGAGGGATACCTGGAGAAACCCCAGCTCCCAAGTGGTACAACAGCACCACCTCCTGCTGCCCCTCTCCTCTTGGAGACCCTGCAGGGGCTGCACAAGGTTTTTTGGGAGTTCATCACATGCCACCTTAATTAACACAGGGAGGGAAGTGCTCAGGGTTGTGGGAGCCAGGGAGACCCAGTCCAGTCCTGTGCCACCTCCTCTCCACTGCCCAGCTGAGCCAGGACACTGTCGTTTCAAGTTCACTTTATGCATGTTAATTAAGGAACCAAGGATGGCACAGGCAGGAACTAAGGATGGCACAGGCAGCAAAGGCTGAGGCTTGGGGAGGGGAAGCCATTTCCCAAATGAGTCAGCAGGAGCTAAAAATAGTCACCCCGGAGCCCAAACCACAGAAAATGGTGCTTGTTACAAATTGCCTCCTTCTCCTGCCATCCTGCAAGCCCAGCCCGTGCTGGAGCTGCAGGGCAATCCCTGCTGGTGGGATGGGGCGGGACACAGGGGCTGCTGCCTGATGGGGAGCCTGGGATTTTGGGAATGACAGCCCTTCAGGCAGCCCAGGTGGCTCCTGATGGATGTCAGGCCTTGGGGTTCCTGTCACAGAGTGTTTGCAGATTCCAGCCACGGGGATGTGGCCGGAGCAGCAGTTCTGTGGATTAGGTGGAAAGGGAGTTTTTTATTTTGCAGAGCCTTGCTGCACGGGGAGGGAGATTCCAGGCAGCATTTTTCCATAAAACCACGTTGCCTGCACCAAACCCCCCAGTTTTAACAGAGCTCAGAAAGCAAACCTACCCCTGGGTTCTGGTGGGATGGGACACACCAGAGGGGTGGCCGGTGCCCAGGGGTGGTTTGTCACTTGGATGAACAGGGTGGGTGGTGCTGAAGTCGGGGCTCTGCCCTTCCTGGCCTTCAAAGAGCCGCTGGTGGTGCCGCTGACCCCTATTAAGCTGCTCCCATATGGCCACGTTGCTCAGCCATGCACAGTGTGTCACTGGCTTAACTGCAGGGCTGGCTTTGACCTGATTTAGTGAAGCCCCCTGTTTAAAAAAGAGCCAGTTGGACACACTTATTCTGCTTTAAAAGCTGCTTCTTTCGGTTTATCTTAAACCAATTAGGAGTGAAAACCCAGCCACTCCTAATCCGAAATAAGAGGGTGTCCCTCAGTTGCTCATCACAGCTCCCGGGGCTGTGTTGGTTTTGGGAAAGTGATGCAAAGGAATTGGTGGGGGTGGGAAGTGATGCCCAGGGAGGGATGTGGAGCTGCACACCTGTCCTGCCATGGCACCTGGCACCATCCCACCATGGCACCACAAACCCACCCCACCTCACGCCATCCCACCGTGGCTCTGCAGTCAGCCCACCACAGCACCACAAACCCACCCCACCTTACACCATCCCACCGTGGCTCTGCAGTCAGCCCACCACAGCACCACAAACCCATCCCCACCATGGCACCTCAAACTGTCCCATCACAGCACCTTGCAGCATCCCACCACGGCACCATAAACCCATCCCACCTCACGCCATCCCACCGTGGCACCACACCCATCCCACCGCTGTGCATCCCTCCATCCCACCACAGCCCCTCACACCGTCCCACCACGGCTCCACATCCACCCCACCCCTCTCCACAGCCCGGCCGCGCTGGCACCGCGCTGGCATCGGCTCCCGCTCCCCCTGTTTGTTTGTGGATGTGTGCTCAGGCAATGTTGTGACTGTCAGAGACGTGATATTAAAACATTTACCCAAAATCCCTCTGCCTGCCTCTCTCCTCCCCTCTCTCGTCCCCCTCCTCCTCTTTTTCTCTCTCGTTTGTTTTTTTTTCCTGGTGCGTGTTGAAATTCCCAGCGTAGGGAGGGGGGTCTTCACCCAGGAAAGGGTTAAGCATTTTGAAAGGTCTTGTTTGAGGTAGAGTGAATTTTAACCACCACACACATAACGAATTCGAAACAGCCTGAATTGCTGGTGAGGAGCCAAGAGCACAAGAGAGGAGCTGCTGAATTTTAATGATTCATTATTGCATGGAAGGCCTTTGTCTTCCTTTATCCGGTGCACAATAAAAGAATTAATTGGACAGAAAATGGCAGGGCAAAGAACTGACAAGTCATTAAGGGGCTCTGAATGGCTGATTAGGTGCACATTGGGGGTGGAATTTCAACTGCACTGTTTCAGCAAGGGCTCCGGAATAATAATGGCATGGCACAGTTTATATTTTGTATGCAGTACCAGAAAGGCCTTTATGTCGGCATTGTGGTGCTATTTATTATGCTGTCTATTTAGCCATTGATGGCATTGTGCTTCCAATAAGAATGCACAAACAAAGTTGGGATTTTTTTTTTTTTATTTATTTTATTTTAACTTCAGCAAGGCAAAATAATTGGGAATCAGAATCTCGCTGCACCGATAGTTTTATTAATTTTTGTGTGTGTGTGTGTGTGTGTTCGGGAACGGCAGTAAATATTTAGACTTGCCAGAAGTAGCTTCATTTAGCCCGAGGAAAAAGAACTAATAAACTTCTCCCGCTTTCCGCCCCGTTCCCAAGGAGCGGCGGGCGCCGAAGCCTCGTGCAGCTGGTGGAGCCCCCGGGAGCGCCGGGGCACTGACCACTTCCAGAGCCTGGGCCGGGAGGAGGCAGCTCCAGGAGGAGCAGCCAACTGGAATTCTCGGGCTCCGGGAAGTCCATTGACCATCTCGCACACGCAGCCTTCGAGCGGCTCCCGCCGGAGCCAACGTGGGGTTGTTGTCGATGTCAAGAGCTGCCCGCGAGTTACAACCCAAACCACACACGCAGGAGGGAGAGGAGGAAGGGCTGGGGAGCCCAGGGAAGGTGTGATTTCCACGAGGAAAGGGCTTTTTGCTTTACAAAAGGATGACAAATAGGAAGAGCGGTTCATTGGTGCAGCTGCTTGGAAGTTTCAGGGGGGGAAAAGGGAACTTTAATGAAGAGGCAGCTTTTTTTTTTTTGCCTTGGGAGTGATTCATCGCAGCCCGATGGAAATAGAAAGCTGTTCCCCCCCGGAACTCGGGGACTGTCACACTGGGGATTGCACGTGGAGTTCTGCTCTGAGCTCACCGGCGGTGACATCTCTGCTGACACCCCCTTCCTGTCCTCAGGCTGCCGTTTGATACCAAGGGGAAGGTGCCTCCTCATCCCAAATCCCAGCGATGAACATCCCTCCGCCTGCCCAGGGACCGGGAGCTGTGGGTGAACTCCGTATTTCCAAGGACTGGAGGAGCAAAAGCCACTGAGAGCAGATTCACCTCACCCAGCTCCCCTGCAGCTGCCTGAGTCCTCCTGCTGACCAGCTGGGATGGACTGGGATGGACTGGTCCTGGCCCACATGGAGTTCTCAGCTCTGCCTCCACATCCCAAGCCATACCCCACCTCCATCCTTCCCCTCCTGTCCCAAAAACCCAGGTCAGGGAATGTTTTCCAGGATGAGCTCCCACACTCACATCCTTCAGAAAGCAACTTCCCTGGTCCTGGCTGGAGGGAACAACAGGGAGAGCTTGGTTTTCTCTTCCTCCACAGTCTCTGCTCCCTAATTTTCCTGTCTGGGATGGCTGGGGATAGGGGGAGTCCCATCCCCACATGATGCCATGGGAGTGATGGCTTTAAACAATTTAGATTAGGTCTAAGGAGTAATTTTTTGATAACGAGGGTGGTTTTTTGATAACCTCTGCAGGTGGGGAATGAGGTCCCAGGTGGTCAAGACCTCACTTGCTCCAGGGACACCCGAACCCCAGAAGGTCTCTTGGCTTGGAGAGCCTCTCCTGGTCACCAGATGGAGATGGGAATAAAGCTGGACCCAAACGGACAAAATTCAGGCAGGAATCCAGATATTCTCCACATTTGGGAGAAATCAGCTCTGTGGAGGAGGAGCTTGGAGTGATGTCCATCGGAACAAAGTCAGGTGAGAGCTCCAGAGCCAGATTCCAGCCATCCCTGAAGAGCTGTGTGCTCAGGCCCCGGAACAGTTGGCTGAAATCCACGCCTGGTGATGGGATACAGAGAAGTTACGAACTTATCTAAAACACTTAACAAAATTCCCAGTCGGAAGCAAGTTTATTTTTTTTAGTGAAAATAACTTAACAAAACATCCGAGCAGTTGATGTTTGTGTTCTATTTCTGGGAATGCAGGAAAGACCCCGTGAACCCCCGCCTAAAAAGCAATGTTTAAACAACCAGCCCCAAAGCACGTAGATATTCCAATCTGCCTGGAAGAAAGAGGGAAGATGGAAATATCTGCACTGGGCTGTCTCAAGAGTGTCCTGCAAAGGCACATGTAGGTTTGCCAGGCAGGAGCAAACAATTACACCTCAAGTTTGGGAGAAAATTTGTCAAATTTCAGCTTTCTGTTCAATTACTGTATCAGCGGATGGCAAGGTGAATCCCTCTCCTTTCCATTGTCCTTTCCCTATTTGGTTCTTCACTGCCTCCCCCAAAGCACCTCAGTCCAGGCTGGCAAGAGCCTTCCAGAAGCAAATAAAATATTACAGCTCCAAACCTAAAATATCCACTTTGGGCAGAAGATTGTCCCCACCTCTGACTCCTCCCCGGGGACCAACACACTCCTGGAGCTGGTGCTGGTGACACTTGTCTCATCCCAGTGTGGAAAATGGACTTTAAATACGCTTGGAAAGTCAGGGTTTCCTGGTTTCTGAGCAATAAATCCTGCTCTTGGGCCTTCCAAAGGATAAGTTTCTAGATCTCTGGGAAAATACACTGTAGGGAAAGCAGGAAAGGCCTGCAATGATGTTCGTGTTTCAGATGGCAAAGGAGCCTGGACAGGACTGTCATACACAGACCTGCAGGAAGGAAGGACAAACCTGATGGAGCAGATGGAGCTTCCTTAGGGAAAGGCAGGCGGAGCTGGGGCTGGACCAGAGTTTGGGAATGGGACAGCTGGATCCCAGACTGGGTGATGTCTCCTGATGTTACCTGGGAATTGCCATTCCAGGTGGCATTCCCCCTTCCCCACCACCCACCTCCTGAGCTCCCAGGGCCACCCAGCCCAAACCCAGGATGTGTATTTGAGCCCTAAGTGGCTCAAATGGCATCTTTTGGATTTTCCCTTTTACCTAATTACAGGGATTTATTTTTATTACCACTATGGGCTTGTTCCAAAACCCAGTCGGCTCAGCAGAAAGCTTTCACAGGCTCTTGGATCAGCCCAAGGCACTCGGGGTAGCTTTTCCTATAACAAATTATCCATTATTTGCTGGGTCTCATTTAATTATTAAACAGAAGCTGCAGATATTTCCCTTCCAGGCGAAACCAAGGACAAGACTCCCACTGCCTTCAGGAGGATTTCACTGCAGCCCCTGAGCTCACAAACTGTGATAGCTGGATCTGCGTTGCTGAGTCCACGTTGTTTGGAGCCAAATATCTGTAACATCACACACAGAGAGATGGATTCTGGCCAAGGCTTCTCCAGCCCAGCCACCACTGTGAGCTCAGTGCACCTCTGTGTGGGACATCTGCTCCACCTCTGGGGGAACGGCGCTCCTGCCCCTGGAGTCGCCTCAAACCTCATCCCTGAACACGGGGATTCCAAGGGATTTGGGGCATCTGCTGCCCTGGGATCGGAGTTGCAGCTCTCCCAAGGTGTTTTACCGAGGTGAGAAGCTGATTCTTTCTCCCTCTTGAAGTGTGTAGGAAATGAAGATATTACTTGTCTTATTATTATTATCAGAGGGGTTTTTGTAGCCTGGGATGTGTGCCATGTGGGAGAGCAGGAGGACCCCTTGGAGAATGCAAGGACGAGGCTTAGGAAGCAGAAACCTTCGAATTCCTTTAACACCAGTGAGTTTTGCCATGGATTTCTTTGGAGACGGCGTGACCTTTGGAAATGGGCTTTGCCTCTATCTTAACCTTTCAAAAAGCCACTCTTTGGGTGTCTCATCCTACATGTTTATCACACTGCGGGCCCAGAAATTCCTCCCCAGTCCTAGAGCAGAGCACACAGGGATGGTTTCTCCATGGGTTCCCTTTGGCAGGGGAGTGCTTGGAGAGAAGAATTCCCACAGCCCTGCCGTCCTCGTGGCTTCTCTGGTGGTGCTGCACTCAGGAGGACTCCGATGTGAGCTGCAGTGAGGTGGGCTGTGTGAACTGCTGCTGCTCACACTGATGGTAACTGAGGGCAACATATTTTCCCACACTGAAAATAAGGAATTTAAGTGCTGACTTGGTGTTTGAATCGAATGCCTGGCTGTTCTCTGTAGGAAGAAGTTTTTACATAAAGGGATTTCAGAAGCAAGCGAGTCCTGGAGTAAAATCTTCACCCTCAGGACACCTGTCCGTCCCTTGGAAATGTAATTCAGTGCCATTTCTGTAGGTGTAAAGCTCTATAGCAGCAGTTAATATATGCATACTTCTGAGTTCCCTCATTACCATTTCAGTTGGCTCGTTTACATAATAACACAGAACAGAAGATCATTTGCATAAAATTAAAAAAAAAAAATCAAATAACTGAATGTTGCTTTTATTTTGAAAGGCGCAGGGAAGGAGCCTGTGAAGTTATTTATATCCCCGAAGGTCCGGGCAGGCTGCTCGGCAGGGAACTCTGCTTTCCTCACCAAATGGGACCCCACCACTTCCATTAATTCCTGAAATATTGGCTCGCTGGGTGCGGGGGGTTTTCGAGCAGCTGGGCCGGAGCTGCCGGGAAATCTCCCCCCGGCTGCAGCGGGACCAGCCCCGCTCGGAGCCAGGCAAAAGTCAATCCCCCCGCCCCGGGCTCGGCTCCGCACCCGCCGCACCTGAGGGGCTGCGAATGGGGGGAATCTGCTCCTTGGACACGGCTCAGGGCATGCAAATATGCCTTTCTCTTCCAGCACTTCTGCCCCGTGGCCACCGACCTGCTCGGGGGGTTTCACACCCGCCCCAGCGCTGGGCACCCTCATGGACATCGGTCAGCGAAGCCTTCCTGGGTTTCCCGTTGTGTCCCTGATAGCATCACAGAATCGTTTGGGTTGGAAAAGACCTCCAAGATCGTTAAGTCCAACCTTTGATCGATATTAAGCTCTTAGAAAGCATCCTAAGGAGGCACATGAGGATGGGGAAGGGCTTGGAGGGGCAGCGTGTGAGGACACTGAGGGCAGTTGGTGTGTTCAGCTGGAGAGGAGGGGACTGAGGAGAGACCTCACTGCAGTCACAACTTCCTCAGGAGGGACAGGCACTGATCTCTGCTCTGGGGGGACCAGGGACAGCACCCGGGGAAGGGCTGGAGCTGTGTCAGGGCAGGCTCAGGTTGGATCTCAGGGAAAGGCTCTTCCCTCAGAGGGTGGTGGGCACTGAGCAGGCTCCCCAGGGCAGTGGGCACGGCCCC
>JAWWEU010000034.1:14817987-14849613 GCA_035583155.1 Acropternis orthonyx | reverse complement strand
CCCCACACACGAGACCGCTCGATATACAAAGACACATATATATATATATATATATATATATATATATATATATATATGTCTGAATATTCCTGGGAGAAGGCATCCCCTCCCATACTTTCATGCCGCAGAACCTGATCCAGGCTCCAACACATGGAGCTTACTCTGAGCTCAGCTGGAAAGGGGGGTTGAAATTCTGTATATTTTTCCTCCAAATGAAAGCTCTGCTGGTTCAAAACCTTTCCCAAATCCACAGTTCAAATCAGAGGTAATGCCAAACCTGTTCCTTTGATTTTTCCTATGGATTTCAAGGAGCCTGCTCCCAGGACAATTAGGTAGTGTGTGGAGTATTAAGTGTTCTGGAGCACTTCTATAACAATAGTCATTCCTCTCAAAGCCAAATAATATTGAATTAACTGTAATAATAGACTAATAACTAAACAAGCCTGGGGGGAGAACACATGCCTTCTATTTTTTCATGTTTGCTTGCTTTCCATAAATGAGAGATAATCTCTTATGATAAACTAATAGGAATATCAAACAAATCAGACCATCCCCATGGGTTTTATCTCTGCAGTTACAATAAAAGGCTCAGGCAATATTAACCAAACACATTTCACATGCAAACATTAAACCCCAGCCTGGAGCTGCCAAACTTCCAGGAGGGGGTTCAGACCTCCAGCCTAAGCTCTCAGCCAGATGCCAAAGAGTAAACCCAGCATTTTTGGCTGGAAGAGCCTCCCACATCAGAGGAGCTGTCAGATATTGCAGATTAACACATTTAGGAGAGATATAGATGTAATAAAGGTATATAGATACACATATATATGAGTTCTGTGGTTTTATATAAATAGCAAAATGGGTTCACCAGGCAAGACTGCTGAGAGAAGGCAGAAATCTGATCAAATCAATAAATAACCAGCTTTAAGGCAATTTTTCTCTGCTTGTTAATGTCAGGGCAATGCTTCCGAGCTTTTCCCTCTCTGGACAAGGAGATGCCTTTGGGGAATCTCTCTGTTGCAGCAGTGGATGTACCTCCAACACATCTAACAAATTAATTCCTCTGGCACTTTAAAAATTCAGCCATGAGCAGATCAACTGAACACTGAGTATTCCTACGTAGAAGATCTAGCAAGTCTAAATAAAAAGGGGATCCCATCCAGGGATTCCTTCCTCCAAAGAGCTCCCAACCTAAAATTCCTTGTAATTTCAATTTCCCTAAATCAAACCCCAGATAGCCCAGAACCTGACATCACAACTGGCTTTCCTTCTAACAATTCCAAGGCAAGAAATTCCATCAGAGCTCTTCATTGCAGCTGCTTGGGCTGCTCTCAAAGTTCATGGTAACAGAGGGGCTGAAGAGAGAGAAAACAGGCAGGAGACCCCCAAACTGCCAACAAATGTCCTTAAATCTGCCTTTCCTTTAATTCTGCCTCAACAGGGCAGAGTTTTTAGCCCATCGTTTGATGGGTCAAAAATAATAGACCGTTAGAATGAGAGTTGGATGGAAGGAGCAAAGGTCAGGGAAGAGATTTCACTGTTGTCCATAATAATGCTGTGAGATTTGTAGAATAAAGATATTAATGGTGCTCAGGGGGCAGTTTTTGGCTGCAGCTGAGCTGTGGGAAGGCAGGAGCAGGGCAAGTGGCTCAGGGCCATGAGGGATGCTCTGCAGAGCACCAGTTCCCGGTACCCAAGGGGATTGGATTGGCAGCATCCTTGGGATGCCCTCATCCCTTACAGGTCAACCATGGAAACACAGACCACCCCATTGCTCTGAGCCCTGGAAACAAGGGAGCTTGGCTGTCCCTCTCTCTCCTGACAGGCAGCAATGACCCCTCAGGCCTCAAGGACACAGACTTTGCCCTTCAGAAAAACAGCAGAGAAAGGCAGAACATTCCTGCCAATCCAGTCTCCAGATCCCCCTCAGCCCCAACATGCACGTGCTGCTGAGACACCAAGGAACACCAGCTCCAAGAGCATGTCCTGCAGGGAAAACTGAGGTGCAACAATGCAAGGTGGGTTTAGAAACATCCAGAGCTGAAATCTGAAGTGTTGCTCTAATACTGGTCTTTAATTGGCATGACAAGTGGAATTAAACCCAACTTGCCCCGGGTAGGACTAGCCTGAGGATTTTAAATGCCACTTGTCGGGCCCTGTTGGGTTACTGGGGGTCCTTGGGAAGTTGTGGGATTGTGGCCTTGAAAAGTTAAGTTTCCCAGGATACCTATGCTGCACTTGGAGGACCTGTGCTCCTCTCCTGCAGGATTATAGAATCCAAATGGTTTGGGTTGGAAGGGACCTTAAAGCTCATGCAGTTTCAACCCCAACACCTTCCACCAGCCCAGGTTGCTCCAAGCCCTGTCCAGCCTGGCCTTGGACACTCCCAGGGCTGGGGCAGCCACAGCTTCTCTGGGCACCCTGTGCCAGGGCCTGCCCACCCTCACAGGGGAGAATTCCTTCCCCATATCCCATCTAAACCTCCTCTCTTTCAGTTTAAAGCCATTTAGGATGGACTTCCATTCCAAGGCCACCACTCCGGTCCCTCTCACCACAGCCAAAATTCACTTCAAATAAGCAGCTTCTGGAGAAAAGGAAAATCAAGGTATTTTAAGCCTTTGTATAAAAGAGTGATTCCTTCCCTCAAGGACAGTATTTTATCTGCTGCATAATGAGAGGCAGAAATCCCATCAGACTAAAGCAAGAGTTAAAAGCGCTGCAAAAACTGCTCCAGGTTCCCAAAAAATCACTGTGGCTCTGTGCAGGCCTGGCTTCAGGAGATGGTTTCATCTTGCAGCAGAAAAAAAAAAGCCCTGCAGGCCTCTTTCCATATCTAAATGGCCAAAAAAAACCCAGGGAAAGCCACATCCCTCCTGAGCTCTCGAATATCGGAAGGATCTTGTGCAGGGAAGGTTTTCCCCAACACCAAAACAACGGGAAATGAATGTGTGGAGATGAGGGAAGATGATTCCTTCTCTGTGTGCAGACACTGCTCCAGGGAAAGATGGCTCACCAAGCTCTATTATTGCCTTTGGGCTTGCTTGAAATGAAGAATTCCAAGTACTCCTATTGCTTTTTAAGCAAAGCCGTGAAAGTCTCAGCTCAGCAACCCAACCCTGAGATCGTTCAGAAGTGGGTTGTGGATCTCTTGAAACAATCCTGCTACAAGAACAGCAATAACAACATCATCAAAACTCCCCAGGTGGAGATCCCGAGGTATTTAGCCCAAGTCTCTCTGATTCCCAACTTCCAGCAGCCCTGAGCTTCTCTAAGCCAACAACTGCAGACATCAAGGTGCTCGCTGGCCCTCGATGAAATCCGATTTAAACTCCTGCCTTTCACAGGGACATTGAGTCAGAGCCTTCCAAAAGCCTTCAGTCTGCTGATCTGGCACAGAGCAGCCCCTGCAAGGTCACCCCCGACTCTCATCCCAAGGCAGGCACAAATCCCACAGAACCTGCTCCTCCTTTCCCAAGGAACAGCCCCAGAGTCACACTCTGATGCTCAGCGGCCTCAGGGAAAGGAACAGCCACACAGCAGCTTTGTGGGATCATGGAATCATTTAGGCTGGAAAAGCCCTCTGAGATCAGAGTCCAGCATTCCTCCAGCACTCTCAAGGTCACCACTAACCCACAGCCCCAAGTGCCACATCCACATGGCTTTTAAATCCCTCTAGAGACGGTGACTCCACCACTGCCCAGGACCTGCCAATCCTTTCCATGCAGAAATTTTCCATAATATCCGACCTAAACCTTCCTTGGCACAACTCGGGGCCGTAATTTGCACATTTTGCTCAAGATGTGGCTCTGAACCCAAAAGCCGGATCTTTTCTCTGCGTGGACTTATCACTTGGCTTCAGGAGAGAGAGCTTTCCTCCAGCCTTGCCTTGTGCCTACGCTCGGATAACACCACCTGAATCCCTATTTCCGTTCAATAAAACATCTCGGCTTTCTCAGAGCAACCAACCATTCAGGAGCGATGTGCTGAAAACTGAAATCCACTGAAGAAGTGTAGATGAAACAGCAATTTTTTTGCAACAAACAAATAAATAAATAAATAAATAAATAACCAGAAGGGCACAGCTCCCAACAGAGTGGGAGGTTCAGTGAAGTTCCTGCGGCTTGGCCGACGTCCACCTCCCAAACCACGCAACTCCAAGGAAAATCAATGCCTTCTCCTGCAGACGTGGCCACCAAGGAGGGTGGTGATGGAGTCAGGGTGTGAGGGATCCCACCAGCCACGGGGAGAGGGACAGGCTGACCCCGACAGGGGAGGAAGGAGACCATCATCATCCTGAGAGCATCCCAAAGGCGTTGGGATCCTGCCCAGGACTTGAGGCTTCTCCGAGCTCTGATGCTCAGAAACGCCTCTTTTTTCATTTTCTCCCACTTTTACCTCTTTTTCCTTGTGGTGCCAAAACAGCCCAGCCCAAGCCTGAACTCAGTTCTAGCAGGGCAATGCATAGACCCCCTGAGCTCCAACTCTCACTGATTTCCACGTGTCCGTGATTAACTCCACTCAACACGCGGAGATTTTGCCGACTTTTCTCACACGCTCTTCGAGTTTCCCTGTGAAAGTCAGAGCGTTTATCAGCAGCCCCATCCCCAAGGACAGGGAATCCAGGGGAAAAGGCCACATTCCTGGCCCCTCCTGCCCATGGCACTGCCTCCTGCTGCAGCCCAGCCACATTCCACCCCTGCCTCCCCCTGGAACCGCTCAGAGTTAAGCACAGCTCCGAAGCTGGCACGGGAACAGGGAGCAGAGCGGGCAGGAGGGAAGGAGATAAAGTTGTGCTTCCAGCTGAGATTTAAAGCTGCTGAGTCAATGAGGCAGAGAGGGAGAGCGGGGCGCAGGAACTGCTCTGCCTTCAGCCACGAGACATGAACAAATTGCCTCCAAATTGCCCTCCTTCATTTCATAGCTGGCTGGACACACCTCATCCATCAGCGGCGCCCCGGAGCTCTCCATCCTCATCCTCCCTCTTGACCTCAGAGAGACAAGGAAGAGCCCCGGCTCCACCCAAGCTCCAGGTGGTCCCCACACAAGCTCTTCCCCACCTCAATTTCCCCCACTTTGCAGCAAAATCCATCCTTTCCCAATAATCTCCTCTCCCAGCGAGCTTGTTACTGAAGCTCTGCGTTCCTCAACTCCCCACCCTGTTCGGAGACAGAGCTTGCAGAAAAGGCACAATGCAGAATAAAATTGAATCTTCTGTTCTCATTTGTTTCAGGGGCTAATTACCGCTTTGATTGGGTTTCTGGGCACGAACACGAGCTGCATGTTCCGCATGGCACAGCTGTGCACCAGACAGCGATCCTGGGAGCAGCACAAGTTTCACGCTTCCCTTTTTCAAAGCGTGGGGAGGAGGAATAAGAGTTGGGCATCAGGCATGGAACTGATCCCACTTTTCAACCTGCTTCCCTGGGTTTGGTGTCAGGATGGGGGTTTTCCCATTGTCCCTCGTCACGTGTTGCCACAAGCAAGTTGAAATGAGCTGATCTTAAAGAGAGCATTATTGGGATTATAATGCTTTTGTTGTTCCTCTTGAATTATGGGATAATCCCTCTGTGATGAGATGCTGTGGATGTACGGGAGATGCTCTGGATTCAGGGGGGAGCAGCATCCCATATCCTCCCATATCCCAGTTTTACTTTCTAGGCCTCATCCCAAGGGCCTCAGTGGTTTTTTACACCCCTTTAGCAACAGCTCCATGGATTTCCAGCCCACAATTCTTCTCCCAGGCCAGTCCATCCATCCGTGCCCATGGAAGCAGCGGGTGCACAGCAGGATCTCAGCCCAGCAGAGCCCTCAGCACACTGCAAGGTGTCACCCCACAGAGAATACTTGGATTTCCTCACCCACTGCTCTGCCTGGACTTCTCCAAACACCAGAGAGATGAAGCACCACATTCCTGCAGCACAACTGGATGCTCTCCCAGGACACCAACCCCACGTGCTTCACCTTGCCCAGCCTGTCTGCTCTTGGAATGAGATCTCAGAAGCTGGAGTCACGTTCACCTCACCATCGCATCTTCATTTTTGGCCAACAAGCATCTGTGTAACCAGCAGGAAAGAGGCCTGATGGCTCCCATGCCGACTTCCCACGGCAGGTTGGGTTTTATTTAAGGGGTTGGCTCTCCCAAGCCATATATCTCCAGCAGCCTGGGCTGAAGGAAGCATTGCCTGATGTTTATAGTGGCAAATTTAATAATCAAATACAGTCTGCTAAATGACAAACTGTTTATTTTTCCCCTCACATGAGGAATTCTTATAAAACTGCTGAAACATTCCATTTAAAAGTCATTTACGTGGCGACACTCTGGGTATTGTCATAAATCAGGGGAAGCAGCCTCATGAATAATTTCACAGCCTAAAAACAACCCCAAACAAGACTCTTTTCTTCATTCCTGAACTGAGGAACATACAAGAGTGTGTGTGTGTGTGTGTGTGTGTGTGTGTATATTTACTAATTAAGACAAAAAGACACCTTGATAAATGGGAATTTGGGGACACAAGTGGAACAGCACATGCTGAGGGCTTGCTGGGTGCTCCCAGCTCCCCGTTCTGCTGGGATCAAAGCAGACTTTGGATCATTTACAACTTCCCTTCTTTGGGGCACCCAAATGGGGGAGCCCAACCAACACTGCAGGGACAGACAACACCCTAAATTATGTCAGTGTCTTCCCAATCGATTCCACCAAAGGAATGCAACTGGATGAGCCCAAAGGTTTATCCTCCTCCTGTCCTTGGCAGGGTAAATACACAGAGAAAAAGAACATCAAATCAGGGGAAAGTAAAGCAATAATCTTCCCTCTACTCAGCAACCGGTGGGATCTCTTGATCCAAAGGTCAATAAAATAAATAAAACTGAATTAAATTTCCCAGCTTTACAAAGGAAGCAGCAGATTCCTTCTCTAAGTTGTTAAATATCGTTTTTCCAAGCAATGGCACCAGAGGCTGTACCACAACACCGGTCCTGACCACACTCCAACCCCGCCAATGCCCAGAAATCTCTCTCCAGGGGGAAGTTCTGCTTCAGATTGTGATGTTCAGTCACAGGAGGTGCTCACCACCGACACAGGTGTGAGGGGAAGATCCTGGGATCAGAATCAGGGCCCCATAAATTCATTTCTAAATCTGGAATCCCTTCATCAGCACATCTGAAACCTCCAGCTGGAGGACAAAGAGCCCTCAAAGCACTTCACCTAAATAATTCAGACACTTCCAGGGGGGAAAAAAAAACCAAAGGAGACAAAAATCGTTCCTTTCCCACCCTGCTTTAGTTTGAAATTTGTCCCCAGGGAAAGCCAGCTGAAATCCCACACTTTCCCCGCTGAGGGAATTGGGTGCCCACCCACATCTCACTTCAGATCCGAATTTAATCCCTACGCACCATCCATGGGCAGGACGTTCCCCGGGAGCTCAGCAGCCAAGGTCTGACATCGAGTGGCCAGCTGGCTCCCGGACCTGTCCCTGCACAGCCAGGACCTCGGTGTCCACCTGGAAAAACACCGAGACCAGCGTGTCTTTCCAGCCAAAACAGCTTATCCAGGCTCAGACTATCCAGGGAATTGGGCAGTGCTCAGACCCCCAGCAAACATATCTCCCCGATCCCAAGAGGCCCTGCCTGGAAACTGGGATACCAGAGGGGCTGCCTCATCAGACCCAAAGGATTCGTGTCCAAAAGCAGCAGTTTGGGAGAGTCATCCATTATCCACATTCCAAAGCCTGGTGGGAGCTGCTGGGTCTGCCCTGGGCCACCAGTTTGTGACCCGGGATAAAGCACCTCCACCCACCAGAAAGGCAAACCAGACCCTGCCCAAGCCCTGGGACTTCACAGTGAATTTAGTCAATATTGACGTTATCCCGAACTTCCTCCAGCCCTCTGCAAGGAGCATCTGGAAAAACACAATCCAATCATACTTTTATCAAATAGGCCCAGGATATAAACCCAAGAATTAAGGACCATTCCAGAAATACCCTGATAAACGTGGAGCTTTCTTCAGGCCCGAGTGATTCATTCCAGCACGGCTGAGATGTGCACAGCTGCCCTGAGATCCGGCCTGGCACTTCCCGTTAATATTTACGGGACGGACAGAACAAGAACTTCCATGGGAAGCCCAGTGTTTTCCGAACTTTCTTTCCAACGTACAGAGTGAAGCTCTGACAAGACTCTGAATGAGAAACTGCAGCGTTTGGAAGGCTCTTGGCTCTCCAGCCCTCCGGAAAGGGCAGCATGTCACAGCATTCCAGGGAAAACAACACCGTGGGATGCACCAGCAGCGCGGAGCCCGATTGTTCTCATCCCTCTTGGCATCCCCGGGACACACAGCAGGGCTGGGAGCCTTTTTAGGGATGCTGGTCCAGGCATTCCAAGGCAGACAGAGGCAGAGGATGCCCGGTGCCCTCGCTGCCGCAGGCGGGGCAGTGGCTGGCTGGCAGCGGATGGCACCGGGAGCCATTGGAAGTTGCAGAAAAGCTGGAGAGCGTCCAGCGGGAGGCTGGAGCAGGACACGCTGCCGGGGCCAAGCGCACTCCCTGAGCGCTGCCATCCCTGGGGGAGGAGGTGTCTCCCTGCTCCACAGCCCGGTGATGGGAAGCCTGGTGTGACCCCGAGCTCTGGAGAGGCCAAACCAGGAGCAATTCCTTTGGAATGAGATGTCCACGAGATCTGCTGCCGGGGGGCAGGCAAAAATTCCAAGCCTCCTTTCCTAGGCTTGTTCACCACTGCCTGCTCCCAAACTGCTGAGGCTTCAGCCCACTGTGCTGCTCCGTGACCTTGATTCCCCCACCAAGGACACGCACGGGCGAGGGGAGGGCTCGGCCATGAGGGAGTTCTGAGGAGGAGGAGAAGCGGGAACGGAACAACAGGCTCAGTCCTGTCTCAGACATCAGCAGACAATCCAAGGTGGAAGTGGACTGTCTGGGGAACATGCCAGCGGAGAGTCCCGTGGGTTTTGCTAAGACACTGCTGAAGGCCCAGTTCCATAAACGCCAGGCACTGCGTGTGCCCAGCTGGGCTGTAAATGTTCCATGCAAACCCCTCCTCTGCCTCCGGCCCATTCCCGCTGCAACTGCCCGGGAAAAAAAACACGGCGAGCCCGGGATGTTTCCTCTGCTGTCTGGAGTTATTTATAATAAACTCTGCCTGACCTGCACACAGGGGGCCAGAGAGGCAGAGGAAGCAGAGGGAGGCTGGTGAAGCTCCCCCTGCAATCCATCACTGCCCCAGAGCCATGGCCAAGGCAGCCAGGGGCTCTGGCTTCCATCAGGCACAGCCAGGAAGAGCGGGGTTAAGGCTGGCTTAAACTTGGTCCTTAAGTGACCCCTGACATGCACTGAGGCCTCCAGGGGTGAGTCCTCTTGGCTCTTCCCCAGCAGGAGCTGTAGAGGGACTCTGGGATCCCCACACAGCCCCACTTTCCTCACCCTGATGGAGCATCAGGGGTCAGACAGGTCAGGCCACACCTGGTTAAGGAGCAAAGAGCTCCATCCCACCTGAGCACATTCCACCCTCAGCTCCACGTTCCTACAACTGCTATTAGGGCTGACATTAAACTGCAGGGCTGACTCAGAGCTGAGGATATTTTATCCCACCGAATTTCTCTCCAAACTATGAAAGATCACAGGCTGCCAAGAAACACCACCTCAGATGTAGCTCCTCTTTCCTGTGATGAGCTGGTGGCTTAAATCCATCCTTCAGGTAAAGTTGCTGTGACACCAACTCAGCCCAGAGAGCAGGATGTGCTTTCAGACATTCAGAGCTCAACTTGCAGCTTATCAGGACTAAGTGATACGGAGCAGGCAGGGGATGGATTTTGCCCAAGTGATCCCTCCTGTCTCCCTTAAAGGCAAACTCCACAGCCCTTCCTGGAATGAACAGCCCTGCTGGGCCACCACGGGAATGCACAGGGAGAAGAGGGAACAGCCAGCTCTCTGTGGTGGAAGAGGCCACAAAAACCAGTATGAGGGAAGTGAAACACCAGCTAAGCTCACAGCAAGCTGGGACTGCTGGTGTCCAGCTCACATCCATGGAGCTGAACTTACTCCACTGCCCTCATCCATAAGCTCTGCCTGTCCCTCCTCAAGCCAGCAGAGGTTCTTTGGGAGCATCTGCAGAGCACTGACAACATGGCTTTATAAATTAATCTTCATCTCTAGTACTTATTTCTCAGATTAAGTTCTGCTCAGGTGGATATGAACTACTCGGAAGACGCTTCCCAGGAGGAATTGCAAGTTCGTGGGTCACAGGGTCTCCCCCAACTCCACCACTGCACGACCCTTTCCAAGTCACCGCATTGCTCCTCTCCCACCTCCTCCAAAGAAGCCTCCAACTCTCTCCAAAGCAATCCCAGCCCAGATTCCCAGAGCTCTGTGGCACTGGGAGCAGCTCTGGGCTCAGCCACGGTGGGCTCTGTGGCTGATCATTCCAGCACATGGGAAGCAGCTCAGCGAGCTCCATCCCTTGCTGAACACTCACAGCAAAGCCTTGGAGGTGCTTGTCAAAAACCCAGAGCTACAACAAAACCGGCCATGACTCAGCAGGGCCTGGGAAATTTCAATGAGAGACATGGTGTTTTTTGAGGGAAAAAAGTTTTAAAAAGTGAAAACAGAATAAATACAGCCTTAAGACAACCCTCCATCTTGCTGTGGCTGAGGAGGGTTTGTTTCCAGTCACTGCATCCTGCTCTGGAAATGGGTTAAGAGTTTGGTTCATCTTAGTGGGGGCATCAGGTTAGGGATGGAGCAGCTGGAGCAGGACCTGGGACAAACACTGAGGAAGGGTCAGGAAAATTCGATGAGCCTTCAACATGGGACAAAAGAATCTGCTCAGGACCCCCAAAAAAAGGACCTCCACAAATCCTCAACAACGGAGTTACCCCCAGTTCCAGAGCACCCCTTTTAAATCCCAAATTATCAGCTCAAGATCAGGCTCAAGGAGCCTGTTTAATAGGACAGCAGCTTTCCCAGGGTTTGCTTCCCATCACTGCCACCTCTCCCACATGTCTGCTCATGCCCAGAAGCTCAGCTCTGTTAAGTTTCAGCCTGGAAGCCCAAAGCCTTCAGCCTGGAAAAGAGAAGCTTTGGGGTGACCTAACTGGGGCTTTCCAGCACCTGAAGGGGCCAAAAGGAAAGATGGAGAGAGACTATTAACAAGGGCCTGGAGTGACAGGACAAGGGGGGATGGTTTCAGACTAAAAGAGAGAAGGTTTAGAGGGATATTGGGATATTGTGAGGGTGGGCAGGCCCTGGCACAGGGTGCCCAGAGAAGCTGTGGCTGCCCCAGCCCTGGGAGTGTCCAAGGCCAGGTTGGAGGGGGTTTGGAGCAGCCTGGGCTGGTGGAAGGTGTCCCTGCCCGTGGGCAGTGCTGGCTCCCTGTGCTGTGCTTGCCATTCCAGCAGGGAGCTCGAGGCCAGCTTTGCACTGGGGGCAGCTCCAGCTGAGCTCAGGGTTTGAATCTGCAAAGGACCTTTGGGAGCAGCCCTTGGACATGGAGCCTGGGCAGCTCCTGGCAGAGGAGGGACTGCCCAGATGTGCCTCCCCATGAACAGAATCCCAGAATCCCAGCCTGGTTTGGGCTGGAAGGGACCTGAAAGATCACCCACTCCACCTCCCCTGCCATGAGCAGGGACACCTTCCACTGGAGCAGGCTGAACAGCCGGCACAGTTCCATTCCCAGCAAACCCACTGCTCTGCACTCCCTCCCTGAGTTTTGTGTCCATCATGGGAAGGCCAATGGAAGGAGGAGGTTGTTAGAAGGAAACTTCACATGAGGAGCAGGGCTGTTCCTCCATGCCACTGACATGCTGCTGGCGCAGCCTTGGGTTTACATCCCTGGGAGCTGCAGTGAGTGCTGTGCCATCCGTGTTCTCATCCTGCTGGAGAGAAAGGGAAGGGCCAGCTCGGGGGACACGGGGCAGGGGAAGGTGCCAGTGCTGGTGCCCTCCCCGAGCCCCTTTGTTTGGAAAACAACCACCCAGCTCTAATTGCCAATCTTACTTGTCCGTTTTTCTGGAGACATCACGCTGTGTTCTCGCTGCTGTTTGCGCTGGCACAGCTCCACGTAACGCAAGGTTCAGGAGGGGAACACAATTCCCTGCCCTTCCGCATCTCATTTGTTTGGGCATCATTTCTGACTAATCCCCAGTTAATTACTTTAAGATGATGGTTTCCACGAATGAAAGAGCACCTTTGTGTTTGCTGCAGTTTAGCACTTCCATCCATACCTGTGAGCGGAGGGAACACAACGAGGAGTTTTGGCCTTGGCTTCCTCGGGGGTTGCTTTGCCACCAAGCAAGTTCCTGGCTCCTGGAGCATGGGTGGGTCAATCAGGGTCTTTCTGGTCTGTGTGGGTTTTGGTGTGGCTTCTTGTTTTCACAAATGATTTCCAAAAGCCTTGGTGGGGATTAAAAGCGCTTACGAAACTTTGACGTTCTTTGTCAGGAAGGAAGAGAAGTTTTTGGCCAATCCTACACGAAAATGCATCAGTTCTGCAACAGAACTTCTGCTGGTTAAGAGAAAGGGGTAAAACTATTGGGAAATAGCAACAGTATGTTTTTATTTTGTTAGACCAGGCGCTTAGGAAAGGCACAAAGCCTTGCAATACTCATAGAATGGTTTGGGTTGGAAGGGACCTTAAAGCCCACCCATCCCACCCCCTGCCATGGGCAGGGGCACCTCCCACCAGCCCAGGGTGCTCCAAGCCCCGTCCAGCCTGGCCTGGGACACTCCCAGGGCTGGGGCAGCCACAGCTTCTCTGGGCACCCTGTGCCAGGGCCTGCCCACCCTCCCAGCCAGGAATTCCTTCCTCATATTTCTGTTTTCCTGCTTTGTGGTCAGCAAATCCTAAACCAACACCCTGAGCAACACCTACCATGTGCTAATTACTGAAAAATGGAAAGAGCAACAATTTACTGAGGTTGAAGCACAGAAAATCCAGTGAAACAAAGTGATGCAAGTGAAGGGTATTCTTGAAAAGGTTTTAGTTTCACTTTGCTTACATGAACTAGCAGAATGTTATAGGGAAATGATGGTTTCCAGCCTGCAAACTTATTTTCCTTGACACTTGGGACACTGCAGTTACTCAAGATGAGTTTCTGTCGTAGTTGGGTGAAGGGCATTTATTTGTTGCATAGATAATGAAGTTCTTGGCAGGGTTGGCAGGGTTAGCAACCTCTCTTCTTTAATATATTCCTCTTCATTCTGACTTTTTGGTAAATTTTTGTAGTGTGTGGGTGATCTTTCTAGAAAGAGAACAAAAAGAAGGATGTGAGAAGGCACATGAGCTAAAAAAAGAAAAAAGAAATAGGAAAATAGGAATAAATATCATCACAGATATTGGAGAGCTGTGCCAAGGATAAAATAATTATTCTAGCTTTTAACAGGAATTCTGCTTTATGTCATTGGGATGCTTTACAAATCCCAGTTAATTCAAATCCGCAGCAACCCTGGAAAGAACAAACCCAACTTGAGGTGGGGTAAGTCATAAAGCAGGAGAGCTGACTAAAGAAACCTGAGAGGCGTGTGAGCAGACAACCGTCCTTCCTCCCCTTGGGAGGCAAGGTGGGACTCAGGCAGTACTTAATGCTGGGAATGAAAGGCAAAGGAACTATTTTGGAGTAGCTGAAGGAAAAGGGAGAAGGTGACCTGGAGGAGCTGACTCCTTTCTTTGCCCCGGGAGATCAAAAGTCCTCCACGGGTATCCCAATTCCTTGGGGAGAAAAGCAAGGAGAGAGCCATGAGGGTGAAATAATGGTTACCAAAATGAGAAAAACACCATGATTTTCTTCTCCAGCTCCTTTTCCCTCTCCCAGCTCCCCTGGAGGAGAGCACGAGGTGCCCTTAATGACGAGGTGGGATTTCTCTATTATTCCTTCAGACCACAGGGCTGGGAGAGAACATGGAGTAATTAATTTTGACTTACAGAAGCTGTATTAAATTGGATAGAAATGGGTGAAAATAGGATTAGGAATGGAGTTTAGCCAAGAGCAAACAGAATTAAAACTCTCTAAGAGCAGGTCAACACAGCTGATATCACTGATGCGATGAAAGGAGACAGCTCGGGACATTTTTGAGCAGTGCTGTAATGGCAGGGATTGTAACCTGCCTGGTATCCCACTGCATTGGGAGAACTAAAAACCAAAAAAGTGATTTTTCTTGTTGCTATTGTTGGATTTCTGGCTGCTCTGTCTGTTCGGAGATTTTGGGCTTCCAAGGATTAATTTTGAAACAATTGTGCAGAACGAGCAGGAGTCTCCCCCAGCGCCGGCCGGTATCAGCGCGCTCACAGCTTTCAACACATGCCCCCAAATCTAATTAGTGTGGGATTATGCTTGTCACAAACCATCAGGAATGGAAGGATCCCTAACGTGGAAAGCAGCTCCTCTCCCTGAAACCCTTCTCCCAGAGCCCGCAGGCAAACCAGGCTCCCTCGGGAAACTCGGGTGACTCCTCTGGTGACAGTCCCCATCCACTGGCAGGGCGTGGGAATATTTGGAATGGAGGGTCTGCCTTAACCCAGTGTTGCCACAGGGAATAAAGACCCACTGCTCTGGGTTCAACGTGGAGATGTGTTTGACCTCACTGACACGGCTGCCAGAAGCCTGGAGTTCATTGCCCACTCCTCCACTTTATTCCAGTGGAAATCCTGGGCTGAGCTGGAGCAGGTCCTGCTCTTCCCTCACCCCTGTGTAATGCCATTGAGTTAGTCCTTGTCTAACCCAGAGGTGCCCAGACCTGGATTTGCTGAGGAATATCTCTAAAAGGCAAATGTCCAGCCTTTGTACGAGGCTTTTCAGCTTCACCTACCAAGGACTTTGGTGGACATTAAATGGTGAGCACAGAGCTTTATATCCCTCTCTCCTTGGCTGTATTAACAGCACATCCAGGGGAGGTCACAGCCGGAGGGTTGTCAGTGTGGGCAGTGACCACCAAACATCCCTTTTCATGTGGGAATCCAATCTCTGCACTAGCAGGAGCTGCACAGAAACATGAATTTCAGCTGTTTTTCGCTGGGGTTTCCATGGTTGCTGGCACTGTTATTTCGCCCTTCTTCTGAAGGAGATGCTCCACAAATGTGTTTTCTTTGGTCTGAGGTAGCACACAACATTGCTAGGAAACCTCAGGGGTTGGCCAGAGGAGCAGAGCCATGTCCTGGGGTGCCCACCAGCGTAGGTGGGCACGGCCAGTGCACCCCTCCACCTGCTCTCCATGGGAATGGCAATAACTCACAGGGCATGCCGGTGCTCACAAAAAAAAGCAGGAGCAGCACAAGTGGAAACCTGAGGCAAAAAGGCTTGGAAAAACAAACACGCTTTAAAAGTGCCTCTGGAACCAGCTCCTCAGGGCCGGGACAGGCAGAGCCCTGCGCGGGGCTGGCACTGCCCGACCTTCCCAACCCTCCCACCGGTGCCTTTAACTGGCAGACCCTTCCCTTTGCCTCGTTCCCGGGTAATTCTGCAGGTGTTACATCACATCCCTGGCTGGGAGGATCAAAGCTGGAGCGCTGGCAAGCTCAGCCCAGCACGGATTTGTTTCTGCTCTAACCTACCTGAGCAGCCAAGCGTGTGCAGCTCTGGGGGCACAGCCTGGGGCGCAGCGTGGGGACAGCAGGGACCTGCAGGGACCTGTGCAATGTGACCCAGCCCTCCAAAAGCCCCACAAGGGCTTGATGGCAGCTGTGCTGGGAGAGGGCACGTGGCTGGGAAGCACTGGGGTCTGGCTCGGCTCTCCTTCCCTGGGTGTTGGCACTGATTTATGCCAGGCAGGAATTCTGCCAGGTCTGGAGGCACAACACCGAGGGCTGGGCGTGAGTGAGGGGCAGGGTTGGCCCAAAATTGCACAAACTGCAGAGTGGGGAGGGGACTGGGGCTCAGAACCCTGCTCTGCCACTGGCTGCTCTTGTGGGCTCTGCCAGTCTGGTGTGCTCTCCTTGCTCCACAAAAACTGCAGGGACATCACACACAGCAGGGATGTCACACACTGTAGGGATGTCACACACAGCATGATGTCACACACAGCAGAGATGTCACACAGCAGGGATGTTGGACTGGTCCCCACATGCCACAGGACACTCTGACAGGGCAGGATGCCCAGGGTTATGTTGGATGGACCAAATGCTCCCCTATGCCCAAAGTAATTTTGAGCCTTCAAATTAAAACCTGCTCTTTGGGCCTGGCAGTGCAGAGGTGATGGATTCCAGAATCCATGGAGTTTCCTCCTGTCCTTGTGCAGAGGGCTGTTCTCAGGAGCCAGCCATGTCACTCAGGCGAGGACACGGGGCCCATCCTCAATTCCCAGCATTTTGGAAGCAAACCTGGACTCCACATCGTGAGGGCACAGCAGAGGGTGCCAGGACTCAGCTGCAGTGCAAGGGAGGGCTCCCTGTGATATTTTCTGCGGGCAGTGTCTCTGAGTGTGCTCTGAGGCAGTTCCCATCTCTGTCAGCCCACTTCTCCTTCCTTGGGCAGCGCTTGGCCTCCCCCCTGCTCCTCCCAAGGTAACCCTATCTCCTTAGGCATGCATTCCTTTGCAATAAGGTACTGTGCCTCTATTTCTGTGCAGCTGAGGTGCAGTCTGAGGCAGCTGCTGCTCTCCAGGGCCCTGGGTGAGGAGCAGAAAATTGAATTCAGCCTGGAATGTGCGGGTGCAGTCGGACATCTGCTCCTGGACAGGGGCAGCCCTTCCCCTGAGAGGTTTTACGGGGGAGTGATGCTGCTGGGCTGGGGCTGCTCTGGCACGGGGGGCTGCTCGGGGTCTCCCAGCCACTGGTGAGCTGGGAGTGCAGACCCAGGGCATTGGGAGATCTCCGGGGTTTGAAATCTGCTGGCAGAGACCTGGCTCAGCTGGGCAATCCAACAGTCCAACCCTGGTGCGATGGACAGCGTCACAAAATCACAGAATGCTTTGGGTTGGAAGGGACATTAAAGACCAGACAGTTCCAAATCCTTGCCCTGTGCCCCGGATTCAGGATTCCGGCTGCTCCCAGCTCTCTGTTTGTGTGCAGGGCAGCTGTCTGCGAGCCCCATCTCTGCCCCCTCCCTGACATCGCTCCCGTGCTCTCCGTGCAGCCCCCCCCCCCGTGACAAACACAGCACAAGGACCCAGCTAGACTGGGCTGGAATCCTGGGTTTCAGCAGCTCTTTTGGGATTGAGCTGTTATGGCCCAAACCTCTTGTCTGTGCCAACTTTCCCTAATGATTTTCAAAGCCATAAACCTTCTCGTGGGTGGGGGAGCTGGGGCCACCTTCAGCAGCAGCAGCAGCAGCAGCAGCAGCAGCAGCAGCAGCAGCAGCAGCAGCAGCAGCAGCAGCAGCAGCAGCAGCAGGGCTTGCAGGATGATCTGGAGTCACTCTGCTTGGCTGTTCAGCCTCTCCCCAGGCAAACATCCCAACCCCAGTGTGGTTTGTGCTGCTGCCCTTAATCAATGACGTATTTGCAGCCCATCCTTCAGCTCCTACAAGGATTGTTTCACCTAAAACATGACTTTTCATGTGATGAAAGGTGGCCTTTCCCCTCCCACATCGCAGTGTGGTGGAGGGTTTGGGTGGAGGGTTTGGGTGGGCTGTGAGCCCCACACCTGCACCCAGGGCAGGGCAGAGGCAGTGCCAGTGCCAGGGCAGGGCAGGGCAGAGGCAGTGCCAGGGCAGGGTGACCGGGGCTCATCAAGGAGCTGATTAATGGCCATGCTGCTGGTGTGGGAGCCCAGGGCTTCTCCTCCCCGTGGGACAGGGCAGGGTGAGCAGGGTCTGACATCAGCTCTCCCTCCCTGATTAGCTCTGGCTCAGCCTGCACTAATGAGCCTGAACTCTGAACCCCCGGGAGAGGGGGAGATCTGCCTCTGCCGGGATGATCCAAGGGGGATCTGCCTGGGAATGGAGGCCGGGTTATCTGCAGACTGAAGCGTTTTCCTTCCCTGCTGTCTTTATTTGTGGTCAGGAGCAGAACACAGCCCAGCTGGAGGAGCAGGGAGAAGTGGCCAGGCTGATTAATTGGCCACTGGCAAACACGCTCCAGCCTCCACCAGGAACCAGCAGATAGCCCCAGCAACCCTTTGGGCACCCAGCACTCCCCCAGAAGGGTTTTGAGATGTTCCAGAAAGAGGTGATAAGTCCCTGTTTGGTGATGACCTGCTCAGGGGATACACAGTCCTCCGGGAGTGTGGATCTGAGCATCCTCCAACACAGCACCTGATCTGTGGGCTCCCTAATTCCTGGGGGTGGCAATGAGAGCGGGAGAGGGAATTGTGAGTGGAGTTAAGGTGGTCTGTCACCCTGGCACTGACAGAGATGCTCTGGTTCCCAAAACGATCCTTGCTTTTCCTCGTCCTTCCAAACCCCCACAGAGTTTTTTTAAATATTGACTTTCGAGAGCATTTTTGTTTTCAAAAATATTAGTTTATAAACAGCTCGAAAAGCTGGTTTTACGTGATGAGTAAGATGCAGCTCAGCAATGAGCCTGATCCCCTCACCTTCCCAGGGATGGAGACTGTCCTCAGTGCCCGTCGAGTGATTTAGACATTCCTCATGCCTTTTGCCCTCGGAATTGCAAGCTGCAGACACCAGTAGGAAGAAGCAGGGAATTCCTGAGGTGTGCTGCGGATTCTCCCTCCCTTGAAGAGTTTAACCCCAGGAGTTTTTCCCAAAGATCTGCTACGGCTCACAGGGGGCTCGTGAGCCTGGTGTGGAAAGGTATGTCCTGGATTACGTGTGAAGTCAGACGTGATGATCTTCATGGCTCTGTCTGGCTGCACGAGAATAACGTCCCATGTGGGTTTCCTTTCCCTTTCATGTCGGAATATTCTCAAGGAAGGCTCGAGGCGGAGGTGAAATGGCAGATCAACACTGGAGGAACAAGCTGAGGCTGCGGGGAATGGCTCAGGGGGGAAATCAAAGGAAAGATGTCTTTGTTACCAACCCAGCTGCAACTTCCTGCTCTGGCCAGAAAATACCCTGGGAGGTGGCTCATCAGCGGACCATGTGCCTTGGCCCGGCTTTGCTTCCCCATAATAAGAGAATAATGAAATTGTGGGGCAAGGGAAAGGTGGAATTCCCAGAAATTATCATCCTGAGGTAAGCACAAAGAGAGTATCTGTCTTCTGCCCCTCAGATCCCTGTAAACAGACACAGATTGGCAGGGAAGGAGTGGGCTTTCCTCCACAGCGCACAAGATGTAAAGGAGCATTTTGATGGAGTGGCACTCCTGTCAACCTGGAACTGTGCCTGTGAATGCCAAGGGAGTGAGCTGGACCCCATCCAGGGTCAAAGGGGATGCTTTCCATCAGGGTTCTATTCTTCAGGGTTCTCCTTTTTGCTCCCCCAGCCTTTAGCCCTTATGATGCCCCAGAGCTCTTTGTCCCCTCGGGGATTTTGACGTACCTGACATGGATCTCGGGATATTTTCCTAAATGAGAAATCAAATAAATCCCACAACCGTGATGTGCACAAAAAAAAAAAAAAAAAAAAAAGCCACTTTATTCAGGGTGACAGAAGGAAGAAGAGGAGCCAGCCCGTTTGGATGGGCTGGTGGGAACACAGGGTGTTTGCACAGGCAGCCCAGTGGACAGAGCTAATGTGGTGTACAAGCCCAGGAGTTGTTTGGGCAGAACAATGGTGACATTTCAGTATATGCCACAATTTTCCAGCAAAACACTGACATTCTGGGAGGGAAATGCCTTATCTTTCAAAAGCTGAATTGTTCAGGTGCAGTGACAGCAGTGCAAGATATGAAGCAGATTATTTACATCGGGCTTGCTTTGTTGGTGCAGGTACAAGACTTTGGTATCTGGCCTTTCAAAAATCACTGTCTGTGTCAGGTGGGTGTGAAATGAGGAACACGGGGGGGAGAGGCTGGGAGAGGTGGCTCACCTGGATGAGGAAGCTGGATTCCTTGGGCTTGAGAAAACTGGATTCCTTGGGCTTGAGAAAACTGGAATCCATGGGTTTAATGAAACTGCCCAGGGTCTGATCCTATTCAACCTTTCAATTAATGATCAGGATACCCTAACCAAGGGTATGATTACTAAATTAGGAGGTGACTCATGTTGGGGAAACTGCCTCGTACTGGGGACAGGCTGGAACTCCAAGTGCTCCCAGCGAGGCTGGGGGACCCCCAAAATGAGATTATTGAGAAATATATGTGAACTACTGCAGGAATAATCCATGGGAATTGGGGAGGATGGGAAACAACCAGACAGGCAGGGGGTCTTCAGCACACAGCCTGAGGATTATTGCAGTTGAGCACAGTCTGAGCAGGAATCAACAGCCTGATGAAGGGATGAAGTTTGACCTCAGGAAAAGAGACCTGGAAAGCAGATGAGAGCAATCTTCAAACCACTGCTGCACAAAAAGAGAGGGAAGGATCAGTTCTCCACATGCACAGTGGAGAAGGGAGGGCTTGAATTTCAGTCCAGAAATTCTGCTGAAAGCTGCTTAAGGGGAGGATAGCAGAGCAGTGTTCCAGATCCCCTGGCAAAGTTTGCTTGAAGAGCAGAAGAGAAGCTGATCCTGCCTTTGGGCAGAAGGGACAGTCCAGCCCTTCCTTGCTGCAGGGGCTGATGCTGTGGCAGCACAATCCGGGGCAGGGAGCAGTGGGAACACCCTCCACCACCCCCTCAGTCGCTTTGGTTTCACGACACTGACGAGCTGCACCCCGAAGGGCTTAGCAGAAACCTCAGCTCCTTCCTCTGGGGCAGAAACAGTTTCCTCTTGCAAGCAGGTATCTGTTAATTACCTTCCACCCGGCCTTTCGCTCGTTATGATCGAGTTTCCCAATGAAAAGGGATCCGTGGAAGGAGTCAGAGCCGGGGCAGCAGAGCTCAGCTAACATTTCAGTTCGCTTGTGTGCTAATCTCGATCCTCTTCTCCCAAATCCTCTTAACCTCGGGGTGTTTTTCAGCCACCTGTGTTTGTATCAAACATTACAAGAAGGGATAAATCTGAGCAAAGATGAAAACTGCCCCGGCAGCCGCCGAGCTCCGAACCTGCTCCCACCTTTCTGAACATTTGGATCTAAGGGTCCTAAGGATTTCTGGACAGTTGGATCTGAGAGTGTCTGGTGCTGCTCTCTTTGGTGCCCCACCCGTTGTCTAGGTGGGCAGGGTGATTCCAGCCCTGTCAGAGGCTGCGGGCGGGTAATCAGGGCTGTCATCGCAGCACAACCTGGCGCTCGAGCCACAAATCTCCCCACTGCTCTTTCTTCATTTCCTGGCTCAGCATCAGGGGAAGAGATTATGTGATGTGATAGGTAAAATTATCCCGTCAGAGGTGAATGGCCCAAGAAAAGGCTTTTGCAGGCAGGGTTGTGTGATATCCCTGAGAAGGGGACTTTCATTCAGGGCCCTTTATTGAAGGGAATGCTCAGTCCCTGCAGAAACCCAAGGGGACAAAAGGTGATTCGAGCTGGAAGACACACACACACACACACACACATACACACACATACAGGTCATGGATGCAAAACTGTTGCATTTCCCTGACAGGAGGGAGAGGGAAAAAAATAAGGAAAACCAACAAAACACCCCAAAGTTGGCTCAAAATTGAGAGCGGCGTTTTCCCAGCTGGTTAAAATTTGGGGTGATGAGCATTTCTTGGCCTGGCTGTCTGAAAAAAGAGAAGACAATCTAGAGATCTTAATTGGTGGGTTTGGGGAAACTTGATCAGGTTCAGTAAATCTGCAGAAAGGAAAATGGGCATTTTTCTGGGTGGTTTTCTCCGAGAGCTCTGCCTGGTTCTCCCGCTCTTTGATCAGCTGCTTTCTTTCTTCAGGGGGTTTTGAAGGGAGTTTTTGAAAAGGGGAAAAACCCCACCCCCCCCCAAATTTCTGAGATTTACTTTGGGTGACGCAAAATAGTGATGATGAGGAAGGTGACCTGATGAGGATTGTCCTCTCTTTGCCCAGGAGCTGGTGGGACACGATGCCAGCGCCTCTCCTGGCTGCTGGCTGAGCGTTTTCTGGGAGATCTGAGCATGGGAGGTTTCAGCAACTGGAAGAAAAAATGAGGATGTGTCCCTCTATCAGCTTGGGGGATTTTAGGGAAGGAGGAGGGCAAAGGGGAGCAGCAGCTCAGTGTTTGTTCTTCAAACCACACAGCAAGGGGTGGGATTTGTTCCTGCTTCTTGGGGAGGCCTGGGGAGATGGAGGTGAGCACGTCACACATCAGAAAAGTGTGTTTTCAATTAAAAGAAGAAAAAGCTCCAAAACACACAGTGGGTTAAACATTACAGTAAAAAGCATTTAAGCTGCTCTTCCCTTGCAAAGTAACCAACAGTTTATGTGTGTGATTGCAGGCAGGTGGTTCCTGTTCCCATTAAAAATGAGTAATTCAAGCTCTCCGAGGATTTCTTCAGAGACAATATGGACAGACCTGGAAGTCAGTCCAATGTGCCTTTTAAACCTTAAGTGTTTCCCCTCCACATCCCCCAGTTCTCCTTTCCAAGCATTTTTAAGGAGCTCTTGGCCAGCTGATCATGATCATCTCACTGTGTTCAGGGAGGGGAGAACCTGTTACCATAAATTAAGTGATCCCCCACTCCCTGCAGGCTCCAGGGAAGTCCAAGTCGGAGCTCCTCGCTGGTGGTGAGTGGGAGGATAGTCAGTTTTGCCCATTCTTTCCCCCCAGTTTCCTGGTCTGTCCATCCTCAGGACTCTGCTCCTGATGGGATGGCATCTCCACACTGCCTCCAGCCTCCCTGGGGTCCAGCAGCGTGGCTTGTGCCTCCAGATTCCCGAGGGATAGGTGGGCGTGGGAGCCAGTTCTGGAGCTGCCCTCACTGGCATTGGACTCCCCTTGTCCTGCTCCCCCCTCCCCGTGCCCAACTTTCAGCCACCATCCCCACAACGAAAAGGGGATCACAATGAGGATTCACCACACTCGCTGACCCCCCGCGAGAAATCACCCCCGCAAAGGGTCTCCCTTCGTGCCTGGACGGGGTCAGAGTGTCCCTGTGCCGTGGGGTGACCGCACAGCTGGCAGAGGGTCCTCACTCCCAGGAGGGGTGAGAGGACAAGGCCATTCCTCAGGTGGCCTCTGACTGCTCCGGAAAGCCCTCGGAGGGCACCCCGTGCTCTCCACTGGAGATTGCCATTCCCACAGCTCCAGCCCCACCTCCCCACTGCGCAAAGGAGGAAAAGCCTTGGCAGGGATTTGGGAGAGGGCCCGGGGCTGCAGTGCAGTTTAACCTGATCACCCTGGGGACTGGAGCAGCACCACATGCAGAGATCTTTTACTTAACATTGCGATGTTTAATCTTGCCCAGTCAGCAGTTTTTGAACATATTCCAGGAAAGCTTTTAAGCCTGATAAAGCCGGGGCTTTTGCATTTTCAAGTGATACTTTAGCTACAAATGACATGCTCTACTTGTCATTTGGCTTTAAAGGGAGCTAATTAAAATCTTCCTAAGAGTGCAGTTACACCGGGGAAAGGAAGACCGTAAACTGAAATAAAAAGGGAGAGAGGAGCCCACAAAAATGCAATTTAGCAGCTGAAAAATGTAAAGGAAAGCTGGTAAAAGATAAAAGTATCAAATGCACAATAGCTGTTTGCCCAAGGAGGACTAATGATATGGGAGGTGCTGAGACTTACACAGCAAAAACATGGGCAAGGCCAGGGAATTTCCAGCATATTATTTGCAGATTTTAGGGCCACTGGAAGCCACAAGACAGACTTGCAAATGTTGATTGGAGTCCTGGCTGTGAAAGACATAGCCTGCTCTGCAAGGTGTGAAAAGGAGGGGAGGGAGAAATCCAGCTGGGAGCCCTCACTCAGAGCTGGGGGGTGCAAGTGGAGCTTTGTAACAAGAGTTTTGGGGCAAAATGTATCAGACTGGGTTAAACCCCATTGTCTCTCCTGTGATTTGGAAGGGGAAGGTGAAGCTGCTTCCCAAATGATAGGTGAGGAATCCATGCAAGGTTAATCCCCTGACGGAAACAGGATGGATGTCTCCAAGGGGCTCCCGAAATCCGTGTTATACCTTTTCCAGAGGAAAGTGCAGCATTGCCCAAGGGTGGCAGGAGCAGAGGGAGCAGCTCCAGAGCTCACCAGCCCCCAGGGACACCTGGCAGGGCTCAGCCCCTCTCACCCCCGAATGACCACGGCAGGAGCACCGTCCCTTCTCCCTCCAGAAAGCCTCGCACTGTCGTGCCAGGAGAGGAAAAGGATTGTGCCTGAGGTGCACCATTCCCAAAGAACCTCCACTCCCAGACAGCTGGAACAGTTCAGAGTCGGTCCAGCGTGAAAGTGGGGAAATGCAATTTTCTCCCAGGATAACACGGAGCCTGCATCATTCAGCAGGCGTCGGGAGGGGCCTGTGAGGAGCTCAGCAAAAACAGACACAATCCATCTCTCCGGGATCAAATGGAAAATAAGAATCCTCCTTTTTTTTTCCTCGGGTCGTGCTCCGATACCAGACCGGCCGGAGCAGCTGGTGCTTGGAAATCTGGAACTTCCCAGATTCCCCTGGGGCCACGGATTTATTAGTGGCATTTGGTGATGGAAAATCAGTGATATCTCTGCATGAGTGGTTTCCTTTGGTTGGTGATTATTATTCCCCAATTCCTGTGTCTCTGGGACAAAGTCTTGCTCCAAATTTGAGCAGGGAAGAGCAGCAAACCTCATCCTCGGATGGAAGAGCAGGAGAAAGATGATTGCACAAGTCCAGCCTCTTGTCCTTCCTTTCCAAAAGTCAACAGGAGCCCAGTAAGAGACGAACTGTCTGCCAAGAGGCCCTGGAAGGACTTTCCTTCTTCCCCAAAACAACATGAAGGAACACTCGGAGAGGAAGCACTGGGGGGAAAGCAGCTCGTGCTGCTTGGGGTGCAGCAAAGTGGCTTTAAAGTCAACCCTAAACATCCGTGTATGTGTCCATAGAGATGCTGACGTTCACAGGAGGGCCTGGCTCCTGTGGGAATCATAAAGTCATGGAAGGGCTTGGAGAGGACTTTAAAGATCATTTTCTTCCAACCGTCCCACCATGGGCAGGAATGGCACCCACTAGACCAGGTTGCTCCAGGCTCAATCCAACATTTCCAGGGGTGGGGCAGCAGCATTTGTCTGTGCTTTGGGACAAGACCGACACCTCAGAGGATCCTCTGGTGCTCACAGGAGCTTACAGACAGGACTGTGCTGATTCCCAGGCTCTTCTGCCCTCCGGGGCCTAAGGAACGCTCCATGCCCAGGGATGGACCTGCCTCCTGAGCACACAGACAGCCCTTGGGGCGGCACATCCCCAGCAAAGGCACCTGGGGCTGGTTTGCCCTTTCCCTGCCCTGTGGCACCTCCAGCTCCGGGCTTACGTCTGGCTCGAATTCCTCCCCGACCTCCAAATATTCGGAGCACTTGGAAGCTTTCCTATCCCAACGGCCTCGTTTTGGCACCTGGAAGCCCTTGCTGACGAGTCCCAGCAACAGGTGGAAGATGAAGAAAGCCCAACCCAGAAGCCTCAGAGATGTGAGGAATGGGAGGAGAGTTGCAGGAGATGAAAGATGCTGAGCTGACTTTTTGCTGACACGGACAAATGGGATCCTGACTTTTAACTTTAATGACCTGCCATTATGTGAGGGGGGAAAGGGGGTGGGCTCTAAGTTTTTGTGATGACTTTAATCACCACCCTGTGGTCTTGTTTCCTGCCGCTGGTTTTGCAGCCAGGTGGGAAAGAAAGCCCAAACCTCCCCCCTGACACGCCTGATATCTCAGATTTGGGGTTTCTCCTGCCCTGGTTGTGCATAATCAAATCATCCTGGGAAGCAAAAAAAAAATTCTCCTGCAGACTTAAATGCTACGTGAGAGCTCCATTTTTTTTTTAATGTGGCTTTGAAATGGTGGAACTGCAAGGACAGGTGAGTCTTTGTAATTTAAATAGAACTGAGCCCTTAAACAATCCATGGGTTTGCAAAGTGTGAGCTGGGAGAGGCCAGGAGTGGAAGGATGGAGTGGATTTCCTTGGGTGTGAGGAAAACTGCCTGTGGGAGGGCTGTTTGCTCCAGCTGAGGGCTCTGTTTAAGTTAATGAGTCTCATTTCCTTCATGGAGTGTCTTCGAGGGTCAGAGGTGCAGGATGAGGCCCTCGTTGCTGCAGGATTCTCAGTGCCCATGTTGCATATTCAGTGGGATCTATCAGCAGTTAATTGCCCCATAAATATGAATTATAGTTCCATAAAAAGCAGATTATTACAGATAACTTATTAATATTTAGCAGCCGCGTTTTCCATGAGTGTTCGAAAGGCTCTGAATGGGGAAACATTTGTGTTCCTGGTTTTAGAGTGAGGAAGAGGTTGAGGAATCCGAGGGCAAGGCCAATGAGAATCCAGAGGAGAGGCCAGTGATGTGCCTGTGGGGTCTGGGTCTCCGGGAGTGTATTCCTGTGGAGCCCAAACCCAAACTGATCTGCAGACTCAGCTGAAGAAGGAATTTCGGGTTCTGCTCCCTCCAGTCTCCCCCCTGAACCAGCTGATCTGGAGAAGATCTTGTTTTCTTTTCCTTGAAGCTCTTTTTTTTTTTTTTTTTTTGATGGAAAAAGCAAATTCCAGCACAGTGAAATGTGTAGTAAATTTGTGACCGCTTTGCCCAATGATTAGAGCTTGGAAAAAGCAAAGAGATAACTCTGGAAAAGCACTGGAAGGAAGGTCTTGTTTCGACTTCTATTTTTTTTTTTTTTTTTTTGGAATGCACCATTTCAATCCTTGTTTCAAGCTTTCCTTTAATTGTATAAGTGGTTCCAAGACATTTTCAAGAAACCAATGAGAGGGATGGTTTCAATTTGATTGAAATGTAACATTTTATACGATCCATTCTCCTTTTCTTTCAGTTTTGTGATTTGCCAAAGGTTTTAAAAAAAAAATAAAAGCCTGGGTTTAATCCAGCCTAAACGGTTTTTCCTTAGTTTTTCAAGTTGCCACTAAGCCTTCAAGCCCCTTTTCTTACCAAGCCCTGTACACCCCCTCAGTGCCTCCCTCCTTCACTGTCCTACATGTAAAACATGATTAATAATTTCCTGTCTAATGGAAAGGTTGGGATAATGAACTTGAGGACAGTGAGGCCACTTGGAGATGCTCAGCTGGAAACATCCAAGAGTGCTCCTGGCCACCTCTGGGAGAGGTGGAAGCAGGAGCAGGGAAGGAGTGTTTTTCTAACGAGTGTTTGTGTTTGGCCTTTGCTGTTTCACTTGAGTCCTTGAGCTTACTAAATGAAATCAAAGGGAAAAGGGATAGTTATCTTGGGGACTCCATAGAAACAGCACAGCTCCTCTGGGACAAAGATCACATAGTTTGGGGGATTATGCTGGAAAGAGTTTAAAAGAAACTCTGTGAGAAGCAGGAGGTAGCAGAGATGACAAACTGCCCCCTCCGCCCCCCCCAGCCTTCCCACTCCATTCTGCAGAGCCAAGTGGTTTTACAATTTCTGACAGGCTTTGGTCACAAGCAGGTCCAAGTGACTATTCCATGTGCTCCTGGAAGGGGAGGATGGATGGATGCCCTTCCCTGCAGGGCTTATTTCAGGTCTTGGGGACAACTTAGGAAGGGTATAAAGTCAGTGCTGGACAACATTCCAAAGCTGTGTCCAGATGGAGTCACCCAGAGCCGAAACCCTGGGAAAGTGTTACAAATACAGAGGAGGTTTAGGTGGGATATTGGGAAGGAATTCTTCCCTGTGAGGGTGCTCAGAGAAGCTGTGACTGCCCCATCCCTGGAAGTGTCCAAGTGTCCATGGAGGAGGAAATGGCAGAGGAAAGCCCTGGAGGACACTGAGATGTCTCCACGATCCCCACCCAATCTTCTGCTAACTGCCAGGGTCAACCAAGCAGGACAAAAAAGCACATGGGTGGTTCAGGCTGAGCATCCCAGCCCAAGGTTGAATCATGTTAACCAGGAAGGTTGTTTTGTGGAAAATCAGAAGGTTTCCCTCTCCAGGTCTCTTGGGCTGGTACCTTTAACCAGCGTTAGGCTCACGAGCGAAAATAAGAAGCGAACGTTCCTTACCCTTTGCACTGTTGGCCACAATGATAATACTTTAATAATACTTTTGGAAGCCTTTAATACTTTAAATACTTAATATTGATACTTTTGGAAGCCTGGATGTCTTGATTGCTATAATTGAGTAACCTCCAGAAAAAGAGGAGCTGTGTCTTGCTTTGAATCCAAGAGAGGGAAAGACCAAAAAGAGCTAAAAAGAAGTGCTGTGTGTGTAATTTATCCAAATGCCATTGCGCACTTGGGAAGGGCAGCAGGGAAACCAGCATTCCTGTCTCCAGTGAGCATTCCACAGAAATCCATCGAGGAAAGAAAAGGAAAAAACCCAACCAGCCAACACAGAAAACACTCCAAGCAGCTCCAAAATGCTGCGTTTTGCAGTGTTTGCCACCTTCTCCCCCAGCCGTTCCTCCATCTCATTACTGGGAGGTGTTAAGCAGCCTAGTGTTCCTAACCCAGATTCCTTTGGAAAGGTCTCTGTGTGCTGCAGGAATGTTGGAATGGGGTCTCTACCAGGAGCAGAGGGATGTCTGGACTCCATGGTTAGGATATAGAGGCAGGCATCAGTGTTCCAGAATTGCTGGTTCAGGTTGGGAAGGACCACTGGAGGTTGTCCGGTCCAAACCCCCTGCTCAAGCAGGTCCCCCAGAGCACCCCACTCAGGGTTGTGTCCACGTGGCTTTTGAATATCTCCTGGGAAGGAGACTCCACCAAAGTCCAGACTTAAGGAGACTCCCTAAAGTCCAGAAAGGCTGGAGGGCAAGGAACCGGAGCTGTCTCCATCCAGAATGCAGGTCCACACTGCCAGATGGGCTGGGCACAAGGACTTGGCTGGGCTGGAGCTGGTGCCTGTGCAGGAGCAGCACCTCCTGCACGCCCCACACCTGGTGAGAGCTGGTGGGACACCAGCCTGACTTCTGGTGTTGTGCTGAGACACCATCATGAAAGGTCTCCTTGTGTTGCTTGAGCAGAAACCCAGAGCAGTCGTTCTGTGGCCACACGTGTCACCTGTCCAAGCAGGGCAGGTGACCCAGGTGGTGTTGCACAGGTTCTCCTTCCTGTCCCAAGTCAAGTCAGCAGAGAAACAGCTTCACTGAGGCATCACAGCAGGTCCCTACAGCTGCCTGGTTCTGCGGGGGTCTCACCGGGGCTTGCACCAGGAAATCTCTCAAATCCTTTATGAGATAAACTTCAGGAAAGCAGGTGTCTCACCCACAGAGACTTCAAAGGAAATTCAGTTCCTGAGAACTCTTTTCTTCTTCCTTAATAAAGGTACTTTCCTTTTCTATTTATTAATTAATTACCCACCAGAGCTATTGTTATATCCTGTCTAATGACTTTCCTTCTATTCTCATTCTTGTTTGCTCTGCTATGAAAAAGCAATTGAAAGAGAAGACTTCAACAAGATCACGTTACAGTGTCACCAAGGAAGGAAAGGCTGGAAATCAAGTGTCTCGTGGACAGCAGGGAAAGCCCAGCCCCGGCTGGAGCACGGACACTGAATCCACCAGGGAATCCATGGAGCCCCTGCCTGGACCCACAGAAACCTGCCTTGGCCAAAAGGATGCTGTTTAACTTTGTCAAGTTGACATAACCCGGGCAGTGAAACTTCTCCGGCCACTTTGAGCTGTGTTCACTTCCCTGTTGTGGTTTTCAGAGGATGTGGGAAATTTGAAGGAAAGATTCTGCAAAGGAAAGCTCAAATCCAGTTGTAATCTCATTATTTTCAGAAAAAAAGGGAGGGAAAAAACTCCAGATTTAGGATTCTATGAACTTGACAGCAGAAAGAATCTGAGAAATTTATTGAAAGAACCAACAGTTTTGAGGGATTTTTTTTCACTACTGCAAAATCCCAACCTGCTTCACCTCCCCAAAGGTGTTCCTGATAAAGGGGAACCTGTCAAGCTGTTGATCTCCATACAACAGGGATGTACAGCTTATAAACCACAGGGGAATTTCTCATCAGGTTTTGGTTATTATTTCAAAATAAGAATATATTTTCTTCTTCTTCTTTTCTTCTTCTTCTTCTTTTCTTTTTTTCCCCCTTCCTATTCTTCTATTTCTTCTTCTTCTTTTCCATTTTGTAAGGAAATGTGTAGGAAGCTGTTTCCACATGCCAAGGGATGAGTCCTTCCAGCCTTCCTTCCCACCAGACAACTGCTTGGACACGGTGCCCTGCTCTGACAGAGTTTTATGATTCAGTCCCTGCTGGGGTTTTTTTAAAACTGGATCTGGCTCCTTCCACGCCAAACACATATTTTAGGGCACAATTTACAGTCTGATACCGGGTCTAAGGCTCTATTTGGGAGTAAATCAGCACCCTCTGCCCTGGTTTTCAACCTAAGCCTGCCCTGCCACAACTCCAGGCCATTCCCTGGGTGCTGTCCCTGGTCCCCACCGAGCAGAGATCAGTGCCTGCCCCTCCTCTGCCCCTCCTGAGGAAGTTGGAGCTGCAATGAGATCTCCCCTCAGCCTCCTCTTCTCCAGATGAACACAACAAGTGTCCTCATTGTCCTCACACGCTGCCCCTCCGAGCCCTTCCCACCTTCCCAGCCCTCCCCACTGCCTTTCACACCCTGTACTTTTAGGATAATAGGGTCTCGAACGGGGTATTCAGGAAAAGACACCACAGGGGTCACCACGGGCTCAACATCAGCTGAGGAAACCACCTTCCCAGAGCCGGCTCTGCCTTTCCTGCTTCCCCGGCACACCCAGGGCCGTTATGGGATCAATGGGAAATCGAAACCTCACAGCTGGCCGGGCCAGCTGTGCCTGCAGCCCCATCACCCACCGCCCCTCCCGGGGCACAGCCAGTGGTGGCGGGGGCCGAGGGGATGCCGGGGGGATGCTGAGGGGATGGCTGGGGGGATGCCAAGGGGCTGCGGGGAGATGCCAGGGGGATGCCAAGAGGATGGCGAGGGGATGGCCGGGGGATGGAGAGGGATGCCAAGGGATGCTGGGGGAATGCCGAGGGCTGCCGGCCCCCAGCCCCGCGCCTGCCGCGGAGCGGGATCGCCGCGGGAATTAGTGCCGGTGCGGAGGGACGGGCTCGGGGGCAACAACTGCGGGTGTCCCTCCCCTTCCCAGGGAATCTGCCAGCCCGGCCTGTCTCCGCTGCAGCCCCGTGTGTCGGATCAGCACAGCTGTATCCGCGCCACTGCTAATCCGTCTGCACGACACGCCGTGCGCCAGCTGCCCGGGGCAGGGGCCGGGGGATGGTCTGGATCCCCCCCCCTGCATCCTCTGAGCTGCGGGAGGAACTCCACGGAGGCTTCTAGTCCCACCTCTGTGGTGGTCCACGTGTGACACTGCTTGTTGATCCTCCTCCTCACCTCTCGTTAGGGACAGCCCTGGCATATCGCCTTGCACAGAGAGGTCGCAGTGAGTCCGTAAATCCTCTGCTCTCCTGTTGTGTCCGTGTTTGCAATGCTGGAGGTGGTGGTGCTTCATCACCCTCATCATCAGCCTGGCTGCATCCCTGCAGTCCACAGCACAGGCATGGAATCACGGAACATGCTGATTTGCAAGGGACCCACCAGGATCATCCAGCCCAACCCTCAGCCCTGCACAGGCCCATCCCCAAGAGTCACTCCCTGTGCCCCAGAGCATCATCCAAACCCTCCCGGAGCTCTGGCAGCCTCGGGGCCGTGCCCACTGCCCTGGGGAGC
>JAWWEU010000034.1:14795441-14817887 GCA_035583155.1 Acropternis orthonyx | reverse complement strand
CCGTGCCCACTGCCCTGGGGAGCCTGCTCAGTGCCCACCACCCTCTGGGGGAAGGGCCTTTCCCTGAGATCCAGCCTAACCCTGCCCTGACACAACTCCAGGCCATTCCCTGGGTCTGTCCCTGGTCCCCCCAGAGCAGAGATCAGTGCCTGCCCCTCCTCTTCCTCCCATTGGGAAGTTGTAACTGCAATGAGGTCTCCCCTTAACAGCATGAACAGCTTCGGGCTCAAGCAGTGCCTGTACCAAAACCATCACTCTTCCCAAAGCACATTGAGATCTTCTAAAAACTCAGTGCAAGACATATTTCTCCCGCCACCCCCTCCCATTTCTGGGGTAATTAGTCCCTGTGAGTTAATTTCCCAGCCGGCGGGAGCAGCAGATGGATCCCAGATCCCATCGCCCACACCGGATGAGGATCCTGTCGCAGCGCCGCGCTCTCGGCTCCAGAACACGCAGCATGTTTGCCTCTGATTAGGGTTGCTTTTGCTTTCCAGCTTTCTGTCACCACACCATTGTTTTATAACTTGATACCTAATTTGTTTTAATGACAACAAATAATTTGGCAAGTGCTCCCTGTCCTTGTTCTGGCAAAATTCTGCTGCAAGACTGATAAAGCTGTTAAGCCGGGGAGGGGGTGGGTGTTCCTTTGTGTTGTTGGTTTGGGCTTGGTTTGGTTTTTGGGGAGAAATTTGAAGACATCATGGAAGTCCTTGATAAAGTACCATTGACACCCCCGCCTTTGCTTCAGAGCTGTCAGTCAGAGGGGAGGCTGCCACGCCAAAACTGTGCAGTGACAGAGGGGTGGGGAACACCCCGAGCTGAGCCTGGCACGCTGCATCCCCCTTCCCTTCCCAAAGCCGTCCTTCTGCTCCCTGCTTGGCAAAGAGCCAGCTGCTCCCTGCCCTCTGTGTCCTGGCCAGGAGGAGGCAAATCCCTTATCCCCAAGCAGGACTGGCTGCAATCCTTGTCATTAGGAGGCTGGTGCATTCCTTAAAGGGATTCCCAGGGGGCTTCCCAACTCCAGTGAAGTTGTAGGAAGATACTCAAGATCAGCAGATGGGGTTCCGGTCGGTCAGGTTGAAATCTGGTGGCAAATCCCACAGCCATTTTTCCAATCGTGACCAGAAGCCACTCCCTGAAGCTCAGATGGTGTCTCAGCAACAGGTTTGGCCTCCAGCCCCTGAACCCCCTCTTGGAGAAACCTGTGTTGTCCTCTTCCTGCACACAGGGTGGAACTCCCAGTGCAGCTTTCCAACTGTGTGGTGTTGGGTTTGGAGCCCTCCTGCCTTTCTGGATGCCCCAAAGGAGTCTGTTCCCCAGCCTGCTCCATGAAAACCCATCAGCCTCCCTCTCACTGACTCATCCCAAGACATGCAAGTGCATTGGATATTAGGAGGAAATCCTTCCCTGGGAGGGTGGGCAGGCCCTGGCACAGGTTGCCCAGAGAAGCTGTGGCTGCCCCAGCCCTGGAAGTGTCCAAGGCCAGGTTGGACGGGGCTTGGAGCAACCAGGGCTGGTGGGAGGGGCAGAAGGTAACACTGAGTGAGCTTTAAGGTCCTTTCCAGCTCAAACCATTCCAGGATTCTATGAAGCCACCCCAGGGTTAAGTCCAGCTCCCTCCAGAAGCCTGGCACCGATGTGTGAGCAGCCTTGAGGGTCTGATGGAGTCAGAGCAGAGCCTGGAGAAGACGGAAATAAGGTCTATAAGAGAACTTCTCTCCTTCCTACGTGAGCTCTGACATTATCCTGCCTCACCTCTGTCCACCCTGGTTTGTTCAGCCTGCAGATAGACCGATGGTCTGCAGAGATCCCCTCCCCTGGAAAAACACCCCCCTCCTTTCTTCTGGGGTCCTGGGGAAGCTCGAGCCTTATTTCGTATTCCGATAAGTAAAAACAAAGAGCCAAAGTGGAGCAAAACCAGATGCATTAATTAAACAAACACAACCTCTCCGGTCCCTGCACGTCCCCAACGTGCAGTTGGCTCTGATTTATCAAGACACATTCAACTTGTGAAGAATGAGGCCAAATATCTCGAAATCTCCAGCCCTCTGCTCTCAGAAGCCCACAACACTTGGCTTTTCTGTGCTGGCTCGTGGGCAGGCAACGGGCTGCCCCTCCACACTGCCAGGGAACAGCCCCTCCTTGTCCTCCCTGGAATGCGAGCCCACGGCCAGCCACCCGAGTGGCACACACAGATGGCACTGCCACCCAGCAGGAACCGGTTCCCTCACCCAGAATGACGCCCCTGTGGTGTTTCTTTTTGTTTTTAACTCCAAAGATAAAGCGCCAAACAAATGGGGAGGGACAAGAGAAGGGAGGACACAGCGCGGGGAGCGGGATCTGGGAGGGTGGAGAGGAGGCAGGGCCTGGGGATCTGGCTCTGGGATTCACAGTCTGTTGCTTCAAATTTGAAAATGTATCCCTGGGGGACACTTGAAGGGGATGAATGCTGAGGAAAAGATGGATCACAGGCTAATTACAATAGTTATGATTAAGCCAATCTCCTGCTGAGGCCAAAAAGGATTCACTCCTTCATCTTAGTAAGTCTTCCAGTGTGTAAGAGCTTACTCCTCCTCCTCTCCATACCCACTGGGAAAAACTCCAAAAATTCTTGGTTAAACTCCACCAGAGGAGTTTTAAGTTAGAAAAATCATCCTGAATGGGAGGAGTTAAACACTGGAAGAAACCACTTGGGGTCCAAGTGGAGTTGTCCTCCTGGAAGCTCCTGGAGACCAGGTTTGACCCACAGGTGCCGGGTACCACTGGAGAGCTGCTGCTCCTTCCTGGAGCAGGAGGATGGACGGGAAGACCTCAGCAGGTCCCTCCCAGCCTTGTTCTCCATCATTCCATGAGAGCAACATCCAGTTTGCCGTGTGCTGTTGTTTCAGAGATCCTTCATCCAGCAGATGATCTGGCTTTGCTGATCCCGGTGTTGGGGTGCCACCAGTGGACTCTGGTGTGTGGTTTCCTTCCCTGGAGTTAACCCTTGTTTAAATCCCCAGCAGAAACCGCTCAGGCCCTGCAGAGCCTTTGTCTGCAGCCCTAAACTGTGCTTGGTTTTTAAGCCACTGATGCAAAGTTCAGGGGCTGCCATCTGAGTCTGGGATTTGTTGTGCAAGTGCTAAAATGTGCAGTGGAGCATCTGGCAAAGGCCAAAATACCACAACAAGCTGGGAAGGCTCTTTCTCCACTGGCAGTGCCCAAGGCAGGGGTGTTTTCTTTTTGTTACTGAGCAGGGTAAATCCATGGGATAAATTAAGCTGTGGCTGTCCCTGGCTCAGGCTGTCCCTGCCACTGGCTGGAGTAACCTCGAGACTCCTTGGGCAATAAAAAGATTGACTGCCACCTCCAGACCTTGCTGCATGAAATTGGTGGTTTCTGCTCACAACTGGGCTTTTTCAGGGCTGGTCTTTTCCCTCCTCCAGCTGCTGTCAGGCCTGGGGTTAAGGCAATAGTTCATATTTAAATACACCCCGATAACGGGGAAAGGCTCAGCTCACTGAACACGTTTTGTGTTTGAATTTCAGTGATTTCTGAGCCTGCTCACTCTCTCAGTCCTGCCATTCTTGTGGTTTATTCCCAGGCAGAGCTAATAATTGCAGTTTCATCTGGAAGGGAAGGCATTTGAGTGCAATAACGAGGATTTGATGGAAGGAGAATACCAGTAAGACCGAGGTCATAAAAATACCACACTCGAACCCAGCTGTTTATCCATTTCCTCCAGTGCTCATCATCCCAGTCTGCTGGCTGAGCTGCTTCCTCTCTCTCTCTGAAGGAAGAGGCAACCAGAAAGAAATCAGGCCCAAAAGTGAATGCAACATTGAAAGAGCATTTTTTTCTTGCCAATGCAGCCCCGAGCTGAGTTGTGCCAGTACGACACTGAGGAACTGGCACTCCAGAGAGTGTAAAATTAGAGCCCATGTCTAATTGCAACGATTTTGCCTGTTCAGGCTGAGAGCAAATTGAGATGTTTTTGAGTTAAAGGTTCTCTGACCTTGATTAAGGAAGTCATGATTAGGTGGGGGTCTTCTTCAATTGGCTCCAAACCTAACCTGATCCCAAGGTGGGTAATTAGGGGCTGTCAGCCCAGCGAAGTTCCTCCTGGAAAGTCGTTCTCAGCTGTGCCTGAGGTGGCTGCAAAGCTCAAGCCCAGTTTGCTTGGTGTGGAGACAGTTTGGGCACAAGCTGTGGACCACAGGGATGCTGGGGATGGAGTTCCAAGGCTCCAGCTGGGATGGGCATGATCCTGGATTCAGGGGGGGTCCCAAGGTTGGATGGATTTATAATATCCTCCCCTTCTGGCTCTACCCCGATGGTCTTTTCTATTTCTGGAGGCTCCAGAGGAAGGGCCAGTTAGACTGCCCATCCCTTCTTCCCTCTTGACCTGCTCGGAGGCCAGGATTTTCCACACTCCTCCAGAGGCAAGGTGTGACGTGAAATCCCCTGAAAACTCATCAGGAAGTAAGATAAAACAATGATTTTAAATGAAAATAGTTACAAGTGGGGAGTCACCATGCAGGGACATCATTGCCTTCAGACTGCCTGTCTTGGAGCTGTTTGCCAGCTCCTGCAGCATGTAATCTTCCCATTTCCTATGGGCCAGCTCTTTTTTGCACACTTATAATTAGGTGTGTTTTTCCTGCTCTCTCTCCCTAACCTCAGGCTCCAGCCTTGCAGCTTCTGAAAGGAGCTCATGCCTCATTAATTATATTTTTTTATTACTCCCTCGTGCTGCAGAGGGGGTTGAGGAAGGTGATTGCACAGAGTTTCAGGGGGAAACTTCTCAGTGTCCTGGAGAAGTTTGGGAAGGAAATGGGAGCCCAGAAAATGATTTCAAAGAGCTGGGGATGATTGGGCTGGATGTGTCCAGTGGCTGGAGGCGGGATAGAGCTTTGTCCTGGGAATGGTGGTGTCCTGGAGCAGATTTTCCCTGCACAGCTCAAGGCTTGACTTCACCGAGCACAAACCCCGAGCACAGACGGTTTCCCCTTCATTGCTTTGGGGATTTGACATGATTACATACATTAACCTGTGGCTTTTCCCTTGTAATTGCTGGTTACTTTCTATAAATGTGTATGTGTGGATATACACACTCACGTGCATATCAATATGTGTATAAATATATATATTTATACACAGCCATGCAGGGATGTGTCTCTATATAGCTATATACAGAATTACACATAATATTACTGGATTTATCACACTTTAAAGCAGGTCCCAGCAAACACCAGCTACAGGGACCCTGGAAATATGCCCTGGGTGGTCTGTGGAGTGGAACAATATTTATCTGCCTATTTCTTATCTATTCACCAGTACTGAGCCCCTGGTCATGGAGAGTCACAGCCCAGCGTTGTCTCGTGGGTGCCTGGGTGGAGAGAAGGGGTGAAGGCTCAAACAACCCTTGTTTCCTGAGGAATCGATGCCCAAGTTTCCCTGGTTTCTATATGAGGTGGTGTGGGATTCATGACAGGCTACAAGAATCAGGGTTTTCAGAATTTGGAGGCAATTGCTTCTGGTTTGTATTTCTTTAGTTACATAAAGTACCTATTGCAGGAGTGCAAGGGAAACTGTGGAAACTGTGGAGGGAGAGGACCATGTTTGGGTGATGCTTGTTGTATATCCACCCTGGAAAGGGGAATTGAAATATCTTTGTACTTCTGGGCTGGGTCAGAAGGGACCTGCTGGGCTTGGTGGAGGTAATGAGGATGAGACACGTGGCCCCAGGTTACACACCAAGCAAAGACACCAGTTGCACTCTGCTCTGCCCTACTCGGTGTTATCAAACCTGAGAAAAGGTCTGAAAATATGGTCATCTTCTGATTTAACAACATCCCATTGTCTGATATCTGAAAGTGGAAAGGAGACCTGAAAACACCATTACTATTCCTTGTTCAAATTCATTTGCACTGTTTTTATACTGTAATAATCCAGTTCTTCAGGGGTTCTGCAGCTCACCCATAGGGCAAGACCAGATTTATTTCTGACCCTTTTAGCACAATTTAGCTTCTGGTTCTGATATTTTTTTTTATTATGGTTCTTTATTTTTATTTCCTCTGTAGCAGTGGAAATTGGCCACAGCCACAAACAGGATGTTGAGCAAAGCACTTCTGCTCCTCATGGTATTAAAAGCTCCAGGATGCCTGGTGGATACATCATTGCTCCATGCTCTGGGTCAGACAAACACTCTGATTTGGGGCGCAGGAATGACTCCTCTCGGGTCACGAGGGTGAGGGCTTGGAGCATGCATGGGATCACTGCAGATTTCCCCCGGCAAATTCCCTGGGATTGCAGGAAAGCCGACATTAGTGATGCTCTTGCACATCACAATGGTGGGTTTGTGTGTTGGGAGGTGCTGGGAGGTTCCTGTGACAAGCAGTGGAAGGGACACTTCGGGAGTGGGAGCCCTGGGAATCTCCTGTTTTCCTGAAAAACAGGGTCCTGGTGTGGGTGTTGAGTGTGGTCCACTGCAGTCCTGTGTGCCCAAAGCTTTTATCCTCAGCCACCCTGTTCCCTTTAGCATGGCAAAGAAGGGTTTCCTGAGTGTCTCTTCCCTGATTTTCCCTAAATCCTGGACCTGGTGGTCCCTCCTGCCCCTCTGGGGCTCTGCCCAGCTCCCCCTCCTGCACCAAGCCCAGTTTCCCCCAGCAAACCTCCCAGACATGAACCAGCAGAGCACAGGAAAACCTAAATTTGAGCTGCTTGGGTCCCCAGGGGAGCTGAACTTCTTCCAGCCCTGATTTTTGTGCCTGGCACTGGCGCAGATGTAACTCACACACAGAGCTAATCTGGCTGCAGCCAAAGGCTCTGCCATTCCATTTGCAAAACTTTATCAGTTAATTACACCTGGGCTCAGAGCCTTTCAAAAGCAAGGTTTTCCCTCCCTTACTCCTAAGAAAAAGTAGGAAAAAGGACAATTCAGGCTAGGGTTGAAGGAAAACCCACAGATCTCCCTATTTAATCCATGTCACAGGATCTGTTGTTCCCTCTGGGGCTGGCCGAGATTCATACCCTGGCACAGCCTGGCTCCGAGGATTATCCAGCAGAGTTTGCCTCGGGGAGCTCTTGCCACAGAGCCCAGGGCAGCAGATCCCTCTGCTCCTCGGGATTTTGCCAGGAAAGCAGCTCTGGCTGATTGCAGCCCCTGTGCCACAGGCAGGCTGGAAAGGGAGCGGCTTCCCAGAGGGAAGGAGCCACCGTCCCATGACCTGTAAACCCAGACCTCTTGCAAGGAGTTTCTGGAGGGAGTGTTGAGTTCTGCACGTGAATTTGGTCACAGGTAGAAGGTGTGGGTGACACTAAGGAGATTCCGGGTCTACCTGCTGCTCCCAGAGCCAAGAGGAATGTTCACATGTAACTCTGGGACGGAGCAGGGAGGGAGGCTCAGGATTGCAAATCACCCAAAGGTTTTTGGTGAGCAGAAGCCATTCCAGGTTATTGAAGAGAATGCAGATTTCACAGCTGTCTCTGCTAAATGACTTACAAGATGCAAACCCTCCTCTGGGTGGTCTTTTGCTCCGCTATCTCATCTCTCCCTGTCACTCTGCCTCACCCCGCTGAGCTGCAGCAGAGCCCGGGACTCTGCAAATCGTTCCCCTAACACAGAGCGTGGGGGCTGCTTTGGGATCTTTGCCTTAATTTATCTTATTGATAGCAGTCTTGGAGCAGGGACAATCCCGGCTCCCAGAAATCTCAGCTCAGGATCACAGCTCGTTTCCCAAGCAGTTTTTCCCCCTGGGAACTGAGGCTAATCAGAGGCTCTGCAGCCCACCCGCTTCTCACCGGGTCCTGCCTGATAGTCCCTGCTCAGCTGCTCGGGACCTGCACAGGCAGAAGCGCTGGCTGTTTCCTTCAGCATGGAATGCTGGGATGGTTTGGGTTGGAAGGGACCTTAAAGCTCATCCCATTCCAACCCCCTGTCACGGTCAGGGACACCTTCCACTAGCCCAGGTTGCTCCAAACCCCATCCAACCTGGCCTTGGACACGAAGACTGGTGTTTCCTCCTGATAGCCCAACAATCTAAAAATAATTAAATAAAACCAGACCAAAACTATTTAATGCCATCCTACAGAGTGAACTTTGCTTAAGCACCACATTGCATTTCTGTTTCCACATCTCTGGGAGGACAGAAGGCCTTTCAATACTTACAAGAGAGAAGGGGACAGACATTTTAGCAGGGTCTGTAGTGACAGGACAAGGTGTGATGGTTTTACACTGAAGAAATGGAGATTCAGACTAGATAAAAGGATGACATTTGTTACAATGAGAATGGTAAAACCCTGGCACAGGATGCCCAGAGAAGCTGTGGCTGCCCCAGCCCTGGAAGTGTCCAAGGCCAGGTTGGACGGGGCTCGGAGCAACTTGGCATAGTGGGAGGTGTCCCTGCCCAGGGCAGGGGGTGGCACTGGATGGGCTTTAAGGTCCCTTCCAGTGCAAACGATTCTGTGGTTCTGTGATTTCAGAAGGGTCAGCCCTTCCCTGAGCAAGTGAATCAGCTTTTCCCTGAACGTGTGACCAACCTTAATGTGGGGTTGTGTACTTCGGAGAGGAGCAAAGCCAACGGTGTTTTGGAGCGTGCGTACAAAGCGTGGAAAGAAAGGCTCCTTCCGCAGGCTGGGAGCGTGTTTGATGGGATGTGCAGGGAGCTCTGGTGTCAGGGATCAGGCCACGGCCGGGATCAGCTTCCCCCCAGCCCAGCCCAGCCTTAAACTCCTGAACCGCGGGCGATTTCCATGGCGCGGTGTCGGGTGTCCAGCCCGGCCTCGCCTGGATGACACGCAGAGACGGAATCGCCTTCTCCAGTTCGAGGAAGCAGCAAAGTGCTGCTCACAGTAACACATTAGCACTTAAAGCCCCTCATTCCTACGGAATGAAATGGATACTGATAATTATTAATGGGCAATAAAGTTGCAGACTGGAAAGGCAAAGTTCATCGAGCCCTGGACGGAGGAGTATTTACAAATATGTCAGCCCAGTGGAAAAATTCTGCGAAAATCAAGTTACTTGCTGGTGTTGGAGCAAATGTTCCTGGATACTGTTTTAAGGAATTTTCGTTCAGGGAAAAGCCTGATGTCAGGGAAGTGAAATTGTTCTGGATATTGAAGGGTAAAAAAAAGTTGTTGCTTCTTTATGGTACCTGAAATGTAGTGATTGAAACAGTGTTCTAAGGAGACTTTGGAATTCACTGAAATAGCAGTTTTCAATTAGAAATGGAGATTTTTTTTCCCAACTTTCTATACATATTTTTAATAAAACCTTTGAATTGGGATTTTATATTTGAAATATTGATAGGATTTCTTGTAATGTTTCTAAGCACATCCATTTAGGAATTTCTGTACCATTTATTTGGTTGTTTTGTCTTCGACTTTTTTTCTTTCGTTTTTCAAATTATTTTCGGATTTTAAAATACCACTTTGAAATACTGGAATTTCCAGTAAGCTGAAATTCTGGGTCTGAGTCACTTTGGCTGACAACTGCCCATGGACCAAGCCTATGATGGGGCACAGTTTTCTCATGAGCTTGTCCATCTAGGTTTGTGTGGAATCAGGTCCGGAATTTGGTCCCCAGGAGCTAATTCCATGCAGCGCAATCCACTCATCCCAGTTATTCCAGCAGTGGATGGAAGAATGTTCAGAGCAGTGATGGACATTTAGTCCTTGGTTAGGGATTGTCGAGGCCGTCAGGCTTAGTGAATAATTTCCCGATTGCACAACTTTATTCCGAGGAATCCGATCTGCGCCGCTGCGGATATTTCAAGGTCAGGTAGTTGCTGGAGCCCTCTTTAATTGCTGCCCTGGTTCCTTGGCAGCTGACACATCTCAGGCCACCCCTGTGCCCTGGGGAGGTGCCCTGAGTGCCCGGGAGACAGGGAGTGGGGAAGGACATTCCCCATCCCTGGGTTTGCTGCCTTCCTGGAGCGGAGCCCGAGCTTTTGGCCGGATTCCAGCGAGGTGCCGTCCCGCTCAAGGGTGGCCGATGACCAAGCCTGACCTGTCCTGCCCTTGGCTGACAGAGATAGTTATGGAGAGCAAAACAGGCAGATGGCTGAGAAGGGAAAACCTTTTCCAGCATGGGATTAGTGTCCCCTGGCCAGCTGGCTGCCTGTGCTCGCTTTAGCCCGACAACTTTGAAATGCAGGATAATTTATGTGTTCAATGGACCAGAACCGGCTCCCGGAGCTTTAAGGGTCTTCCATCATCCCAAGAACGAAATAGCTGATGCAGATTTCAGAACTGACTATCTGCCCAGAAACCTCTGCTGTCTTTTCATGTGGCATCTGAAAATCTTGGATGAGTTTGACACCACCCGGGTCTGACCTTGTCTCCACTCTGGACACATCCACCACCCAAGCCCTCTGCACAAAACTGCTCGGACCAGTTAGGAAAATTCAAACCTGGTTTGTCATTTGGAAGCAAACAAGAGAAACACAAGGACAGCAAGTTTTCCTAAGAAAAGCTGCTTCTGTGAGACACCCAGCTGACCCCTTTAGGATCTGGGTGGGTGCAAGGAGAGCCAGAAAGGTGGGGGGACACCTGGGTGCTGCTGCAAATCCGCCCCAGCCGAACACTGAGCGAACCCAGTGAAAGTTGTCACTCCTGTGGTGCCTTTTGGAAAACCCACGTGATTTTCTGGCATTGCAGCAGTTCCTCAGAGGAACCCCCCAAGCCCCGGGGAGCTCTTCCACTGAGCATTTAAAATTCAGCTCCAACATAGGGCTGGACTGCAGAGCTCAGCCCACGCAGGAGCCAGAGCAGCCTCCCGGGGTGTGTGTTACAAGAGCCTCCCCTCTTTGCCAATCCACAGAGGTCACAAGTTGTCACAGCAGCAGCTGCAGAGCCTGTGCTCTTTGGTTCAAGCTGTTACAGCTTTTAACTGAGGGGTGGATTTACCAGGGACGAGAAAAACGAGCTTTAGCTCTCCCATTAACTGCACCCTCCTGCTCCCTCAGCAGCTGCTGCCTCAGCATCCCCACCGGGGAGAAGCCACAGGGCCAGGACTATGATCTCTCTGGAATCCCGTAGCTCTTTCCAGCCCACCAGGCTGGGTCCTGCATCTGAAGGGGCTCTCAGTGCTGATACCAAGCTCAGAGCAGGAGCTTTCTGCAGGGCTGAGCTCTTCCCACCAGCCTCAGCATCCCACGGTCCTGGCAGGGAAGAAGGTTCCCCGTGGAGTTCAGCTCATGGAGGTGGAATCTGCGTCCTGCTCATCTCATCCTGCTCTCTGAGAAGCAAATTTGCTGTATTCCCTGCCTCTTCTTGCAAAGGAGCTGTGTATGATGAGAAGGTGCCTGCAGGGAAAGCTGGTTCCTGCTGGACACCTCCCTCCTGGCCAGGCCCCTGGAGGGGTTTGGCCCTAAATAGTGCCTAAATCACAGCTTAGTATCTTCTTCATGCCTTAGGAATGGAAACAAGCAAGAATCGGATGGAAAAGGTGGGTGCCCAGTCCTGGCACAGGATCTGAACCCCAACTGACCCAAGACCCTTTGATGTGACCCAGCTGCTGGGAGCACTGGGACCAGTCCAGCTCCCACCACTGCTGACGGCAAAGGTTTGTTGGCTTCACCAGGCTGCAGAACTGCACACTCCAAAGGTTTTTGGAGTGTTCCCCCCCTTGGCTCATTCTGGTGTCTGCTGAGCCCTCCCTGGCTGTTCCCTGGCAGTGGTTCCCACCACATTTCATAGGATCACAGAATCCCAGACTGGTTTGGGTTGAGAGGGGCCTTAAAGCTCATCTCATCCCCTCCCTGCCATGGGCAGGGACACCCTCCCACCAGCCCGGGTTGCTCCAAGCCCCGTCCAACCTGGTCTTGGACACTCCCAGGGCTGGGGCAGCCACAGCTTCTCTGGGCAACCTGTGCCAGGGCCTGCCCACCCTCACAGGGAGGAATTCCTTCCCAATATCTGATATAAATCTCCCCATTTCCCACTGCCCAGCTCCTTTGGACACACTCAGGGCAGATCCACCTCCAACCCCTCTGACATCAGGATGAAGCAGAGGCATCTCCCTCCAGCGTCCCAAGTGTTAATCCAGCCCAGAAAAACTGGATGATTTTTATTTTTTTATTTTTTTTTTTAAGAATCTTTTGGCCTTTTATTTTCTTGTTTTGGGTTTTTTTTGAGCTGCTAACTGACATCTGAATGGGAGATATGAATATAGAAATTATTCTTTGCTGAAAGCTGCAGAAAAGCCACAACCCTCAGATCAAACAAGTTTTTGTGCCACAGCAAAATTAAATCCTTGTGATTTCCATATTCTTCAGTCAACAGGCTGGCGCCCAAATCGTTGCCATGGCTACTTAAGTCCAGGCTGTCAGGAGCAGGGGAGGGAGTGGGAGACACGCTGTCCGAGGGTTAAGTAGCTGTTTAATTATTCAACCCAATATCTGGCAAGCACTCCAGATTGACAAAGGGGGGTCTCCTGTGATCTCGCCCTCCATGGATCACTTTAACCCATTCTCCTCCCTCCCCGGGTGCTGCTGCCACATTCCTCGAGGGAAGGAAAAGGGGAATTACTTTGCTCTGCTTTTCTTTCCCTTGTCCCCTGTTACTCATTTTGCGCTGTCAAACTTGCTGGAGACTCTGTGGGAGTCGGGGAGTGCTCAGCGCTTTGGGAAATGGGATAACAGCAGCCTGGGCTGGTAGAAGGTGTCCCTAGGGTTTAAATTAGATTATCCTTAAAGTCCCGTCCAGCCCAAACCGTTCTGGGACCCCACAAACATCCTCTCTTGACACCTGTGCCCATCCCTGGGCTGGGCCTCAGTTTGCCCAGTTCCTGCAGCCTCAGGGGATGGGGATGCCCTTGGCAGGAGCTTTTTCCTGCAGATATCCCAGCACTGGGATGTGCTGGCTCTTCCCAGGCTGTCCCATTTGGAACGTGCTGTGGTGTGGCCATGGCCATGGCCTTGGGCATCCATCCTGCAAAGGAGCTTGGCACAGGGGCTGCTGGAGAAGGGCACGGCACAGTTGTCCAGGACAGGACAGTGTTTGCTGCCTCAAGACCCTCCCTGTGATGGTTTGTCTCAATTTTACATGTTTGGCATATTGGGAACATAAACTGCTTTTTTTCCTAATGGAGCAAGACAATGAAAACACTTGGAAAAACCCCAGCTATGCTGGTCAAGACTCCCTCATTAAGGAGAGTTGTGTTTTCAGATGCTTTCCTCTCTTCTCAGCTCTCCCTTACTATTTAACTCTAGACAAACGCAGGCTCTCTCCTACAAACTCCAGGGCTTTTTCTTTCTGGAAATCATATTAAAAGCGTTGCCTGGCCCAGCTCCTTTGCCAAGCTGATTATTGTGTTGTCCTGTGATCCGAAAACACTGGGGGTAAGGTAAGGTAACAGCTCAAAATCCACCACTTAGTCATTGCTGGACATGAAAAACTGCTTTGCTTATCAAAGAAATATGTTGAAAGCGGACGCTGCTGATCCCTGGGGGGTCCAACTACCTGCCCAGTGCCAGCAAAAAGAGACAGATTAATGAGCTCCATGGCCAGTTGCTTCTGCACTCTTTTCTTAACCTTTCCTTTCCACAGGACTTCCAGACAGATAAAGGACAGCGCCTGGTTAATCATTTATCCATCTGCATATCCAGCTTCTCTCTTCATATTCTCCTCCGGCCTCAGAGGGAAAATTAACATATTTATTTTCTGGTTTCTCCCCCGCAAGCCCACGGAAGCGATTTTGGTCGCAATAGGAAGTCGTGGCCCATCCAAGTCGGTTAAAAAAAATAGAAGGAAAAAAGGAGAAAGGCAAAAGGAAGCAGGAGGGAGTGCCTGGGGAGGTCTGCCTGGGAGAGGGTGCTGCTGCTGCCCTCCCCTCCGCTCTGGTGTGTTCTCTCCAGCCCATTTCCAGCTACCGTCCCAGGCTGATTTCCTTGCGGGGCTGCTCGGGGCTCGTGTTGCGCTGCTGAAAAGCTCAGAACTGCGCTCAGAGCCCGGAGCCGGAGCCTCCCGAGCTCTGCTGCTGCCAGGGCCGAGCAGAGGAGCCTCTTCTCAGCCTTTCCAACCCACCAAATCCCCTGGGGTCAGTGGCCTGACTCATCCCAAAGCACTTTCTCCAGGGCCCCTTGCTCTGTTGGATGCTCTCTGCCCTCCCTGCAGGGGGATTTTCAGGCTGCTCCCGGATTTTCCTGCAGCCTCCAGTTTCCCCCTTCAGTCACTTCTGTCACAGCCACAGCAGGACCCACAGGGGGAGGACAGAAATGCCAAGTCACCTCCCTGCCTGGACCCCAGGGGGATCCCCTCCACAAGCCTCTGCCCCAGTTTCCTCACCTTCACACTGCAATTACTTTTATTTCCTTTGCTCCCCTTGAAATTCCATTTGGTAAATACTATAGGTCACAAAGCTGTGTGGCATTGCAGCATTCCCTGTATAATATATCCTTCCTCTCTGTGTTTTCCTGAAAACCCACGTCCCAGAATGATCATGAAACACTCCAAGCAGAAATGCCAGGAATTCCCTAGTAAATGTCTTGGCTCTAAATGTCTTTGGGTTTTGTGCTTTTCTATAAGTAATGAAAATGAAGCATCACTTAAAGTCTTTATTGAGTCTACTATGCTGGGTTGGATTTCACTGCCTTCTGCTTTCTGGGGAAGGCTGACCGAGCTCTCTCTAATTTCATGCCACAAGCCACTTCGGCCTTCTCTGTTGGGAAGAGAAAGATATTGGATACTCAGGCAGTAAAATCTCATTCACCTGATGGGACACCAGCAGGGAGAAGGGGCAGGGAGCTGGATTATCCTGGGATATTGGTGGGATCTCTGATCAGAGCCTGGAACAGGGACAGCTGGATGCTGCTGACACATGTGCCCCATCTCCAAGAGTCTGCTCACACCCACTTGATTTTTTATTGGTGGCTTCTCTTTGGTTAAACCCCAGAACTTAATGACAAAAAAACATTTTCAGGGTGATTTATTTGGTTTAAGCTGAGCTGTGGCAGCTCTGTAAGTACCTGCTTAGGGTGGGCTCATTGAAGGTTTAATGAAATGACCTTTTCCCTCGGGATGGTGGACTGTGGATGGTGGATTCCCTCATCCCTGGTGGATGAAGGGTGGTGGCAGGTCCAGCCCTCCTGTACATGAGCACAGGCTGAGCTGCTGTGCTGGCACGGGCAGTCACTTGATCCCATGTTTTCCATTGCCAAGGAATGGCTTTCAGCTGCTTTGATTTTGTGCAACCTGTCCCAGAGACATGAAAATCCTCATTGCAGAGGTCAAGGAGAACACGTGAAATGCCAGGAATTGGGCCTGTTATGGTTTTTTTCTTGAGCATCAGGTTTGCTGGTGGCCCCAGTCCCTGCTCTCCCTCCTGCTCCATCCCCAATTCCTGCTCAGTTTTCTATTCCAGAAGCCTGGCCAGCACTTTGGCAGCATTTAAAGCCGTTCCCAAGGTGAATGGGAGACTCCTGGCAGGATAACAACAGTCTGAAAGGTTGTTTAACACCACAGTGCCTTCTTCTGCTGCCCTGTCACCTGATGGGACCTTTGAGAAGGACAAGATCTCACCTCAGCATCTCTGTCACTTTGTCACCTGCCTGGAAGGGCAGGTTTCTCCTACAGCACATCAGCCAACTGAGCTCAAAATCTGGGGCTTGGAAAAAGCAGCATCACCTAAACCAAGGAGCAGGGCAAATAGCCCTTGTCATTCCCCAGGGAGAGCAGGTCCACCAGCCCTGGGAGCTCCACTGCCAGTGTTGGCATTAATTTGCTTAATTGTTGCCCGCTGTAGCAACAGTTGCCATGTTTACCAGCTGAGTCAGTAATGCTGGTTAAGACTCTGATTCAAAGGCACTTCAAGCAATAAAATCCAGCCTTGGAATGATCTTTCACGTCAGCTACTGTTGCTTTGCTACAGCAAACACAACACTGCCTTCCCCACCAGCAATCCCTCCCGGCATTACGGATCCTTCACGGACAAGGCCGGTGGAATTTCACATTTTGAAACATGTGGAATTTTACCCCCCTCAAAACTGTTATTTCTGTACGTAGGGAATTGCAGCCCTGCTCATTGTCATGGCAATGCAGCCCTGGGGTTTGTGTGTCCCACCCTGCGTGGTGGAAGAGCTGGAGGAGCCACTGGCTTATTATCTCTGTGGGAGTCCTTGGAAAACCAGTGGGAGGATTTCTCCGGCTCTAGAGGAACGTTCAAAGAATCACAGAATGGTTTGGGTTGGAAAGGACCTTAAAGCCCACCCAGAGCCACCCCCTGCCATGAGCAGGGACACCTTCCACCAGCCCAGGCTTCTCCAAGTCCCATCCAACCTGGCCTTGGACACTCCCAGGGATGGGGCAGCCACAGCTTCTCTGGGCACCCTGTGCCAGGGTCTTACCATATATTTATATATATGTATGTGTATGTGTGTATATATATATGTGTATATATATGTGTGTGTGTGTGTATATATATATGTATGTATATATATATATATTCATAAATTTATCCCCATCAGGATCAATAGAGGCCAGTGCTGCTGCTCCACCAGGGGACACCAGCAAGGGATGCAGCTGAGGACAGGGGTGTGGAGTCAGGAACCACATTAATAACCCGTGACAGACCTCACAAAACCAGGGTGTTGCTGCCAGAGAAAAGCGACTGAGCTTCTCTGTCATAAGAAGAGGAGGAGCAATCAAAGTTTATGACACAATTTTGTGTGAGTAAAGTCAGAACATTTTGTTTTGGCTGCACGAGGGGGACTTTCCCAACTGCACACAGTGTTGAAATATTTGTTTTGGTAAAGGAGGTAAATCCCAGAATCCATCAGCTCTGTGACTCCCAGCTGAGTGAAATGGCACAGTCCCATGAGGTGTGGGTGCAGTCAGGCCACCATTCCCAGGCCAGTGATCCCAAATACGCTCTGCCCTCGTGGAAGATCATGTGCTCTGTCCCGGATGGTCACTCCAGCATGCTTCTTCTAGAAATGCCCAAGGTGTAAGGTAAAGTGCAGCCTCCTGATGCATCTGAGAGTCCTGCTCTGCACCCAGCAAGGAGTAAATTCCCCCTGCAGATGGTGAAGGTGTCCCTGAAGTTCAGGACAGACACACCCCAAGCCCAGAGATGCTCAGAGCTGGAGGAAGGAGCTGCGCTCACCCTCGGACCATGGCAGGGGACTAATGGAAGAAGTGAATCCTCCTCTTTACTCAGCAGTATGACTTAATTTCAGGAGGGAAGAATGAGCTCATGAGGACTGCCAGTTTCCCTTTCACCTTCCCTCTCCCTCCTCGTGGAGTGGGATGGAGCAGGGGAGGGTTGGACTCACACTGACAGCTCTGGCCAGCTGAGCTGGGGAGGGGGAGAGGCAAGAAAAGTGCAGCAGATCTCATCCAGCTTTCTCCTGGGAGCAAAGAAGGAGCTTCTCACCCAGGCCTGCAGCTCCTTGTGCCCATGCCTGGCTTGGCCCAGCTCCATCCCACCCCTGATCTGTGGGAAGGGGAGAAGGGTCGGTCTGACACCTCATTATTACTCATCCCGGTGGCCGTTTGTCACGTAGGGCTTTAACATCACACTTTCCACTAAGTGCTCTCTTCAACGGGCTCTGGTTCCTGCAGTGCCTCTTCCAGCTTGAGTTGGAAGTGCTGGGGTGACAAGGAGGTTGAGACTTCACAGGAAGAAGTTTGGGTTGGAGCCTCAGCCCGTGCAAGTCCCATTTCAGGACCAAAGTTGGCAAAGGGGCTTTCGAAGTGCAGATGTCTGGGAAAAGCCATGATCCACAGAATTCTGTTAAAATGATAGTAATAAAAGGAAAACAACTTTAGGAAATAGATGTAAACCATCCCTAATCACAACCAGGAAATCAACTGAGGGGTAAGGCATGTGTCTAAGCTGGGGCTCGGGGGAGGAACAGAAGAATTGGAGAAGGAATCAGTTTTGACCACGTTATGCTGAGCCTTGCACTGACAGACACAAAGCAGCTGCCAGTGTCAGCGCTCAAGGCACAGCCTGACCCAACTGCTCCGTGCCTGGGGGCCAAGAGCCACTGGCAGGACACCCACAGCTCCAGGGAGCTCCATCCTCCCAGGGATGGGAACTGAGTGCAAGAGACATGGATCGTGTTGGCAAAGATGTGCTGGAGGTGACTGTGCTTGTGCATGTGGCCACTGGGAAATCTGCTGGAGGAACCTACTGGCTCTCCTCTGCTGACTTCTTGTTCAGTGACAATGTTGAACTCCCCAGCCTACAGCGCCACTTGTTGTGGCTCTTCATCCTCTCACACCAGTGGATTTGGGCAGCTTGGCTCATGGACTCTCTTCCCATATTAATTCTTTCTTCCTCACAAACCTTTCTGACCTTCAGGAAGAGCAGAAGGCAAGGAGAATCCATCCAAGGTGGCCAAAACTCAGGAAGAATTTCTTCATGGAAAGGGTTGTCAGGCCTTGGAAGGTGGTGGAAGTCCCTGCCCCTGGAGGTGCCCAAGGAATGACTGGATGTGGCACTCAGTGCTCTGGACTGGCAGACAAGGTGGGCATCGGACATAGGTTGCACTTGATCCTGAAGGTGTTTTCCAACCTCAGTGATTCTGGGATTCCAATCCAATCTCCACAAAGTCCCCAGAGATGCCACTGTGGTGGTTTAGAGGGATACCAGCAACAGCAAAGCACCCAAACCAGGAGACCTGAAGATACCATGGTTCAAATTGATGATCTGGTCCAAAACCTTCAGAATAAACACTGTTCAGTGTCAGAGCAACAGCAAGAACCTTGCTCAGAAAACAAGGACGCAGCTCAGATGTTTCTATATGGCTCTCTGCACTCACACATACATGAACGTTGAGATCAGCACCGGATGGTGTTTTTTATTTAGTTTCACGCTTTGTTAACTTCTCTAAATTATGTGGAACGCTCTTAGTTGTTTTCTTTTTTTTAATACCCAAACTTCTGCCTGTTCCCAATTACCAAAATGAATAAAAAAATAAAATAAAATAAAATAAAAGGAGGCAAAAGAAAGACAGACTCAAGTCTGTGGAACAAGCTGGCACTGAAACGAGGTTGTGTCAACTACACAGTGCATGAAACAGCAGAGTTGGAGGCTGGAGAGATGGAGGAGTTAAGGCACGTGGTTGTAGCAGCACTGACAAAGATAGAAAGAGGGCTTGAGTGTTTCAAAAACCCTGAAGGAAATGTCAGAGATATTTCGATGATAATTAGCCCTGCCTTCTGCTTCAGGTTCTTGGAGGATTTATATCGCCTTGGAAAAACAAAAAAGCCAAATCTGCCGGGCTGGTTTTTGGGGGTAATTTGCTAAATCTTAATAAATGCAAACCAAAGCTTTGGGCCGTGCCAGGGGTTCACCTTCAACAGGAAACCGAGGCAACCAGAACCTGGAATGGCTCAGGACATGCGGTTTGGTTTTGTGTCTTTCCCCAGCGTTCAAGGTTGGGTTTAATACGACAATTGAAGATGGTTTTGGTTCCATTATTGCATTAGTGGGAGTCTGAAGCAGGCTGGGGATGGCCGGGGTTGCTGCTGCATGAGTTAATGTTCACACCCCTTTTGGGTGTCCCAGCGGAGCCCTGCAGGCTGGCGGCCAAATTTGATTTTGACTCGGATCCCAGTGTGCAAGCCAACTGTTTCTGCATTTCATTTCTGTCATATCCTGTACATTAAAACACCATTAATTCAAACCTTTTGTTTCTAAGAACAACTGCGCTGTAAAACAGCAATAAAAAGCTGCCAAAGTTCTCTTAAAGCAGCGCAATATCGCGTTCATTCAGGCAAACCGGGACGCAAAAATATATTAAAAAAAAGTATTTTTGCCTAAAACACACTGCAAATAACATTTCTTTCCCCTTCAGCTTTGCGTTGGGGTGGGGGGGACGAGTCCAAGAGCAGGTTCCTCGCCCCGACCGTGGGATTACGCAGCATCTCCCCCCAGTTTAACCATTAAACACAGAACAATCTGTTAAAAGATTTTCATGTCTGTTGTGAAATGCATTAACCTCGGCCTGTGATGTAACTGGCTCTGTGCTCCTCGCTTTTCCCTGGGAACATGAACCCCCTCTCCAGCTTTATTCCTACCCAACTGCCGGTGATGCAGCGCAGGCTCGGAGCACCAGGGGACACCTGCAGGGCACATTCCCTGGATACAGCACAGCCAGGAGTCCGGGATACGGCCGTGAGTCCAGCAGCTTCCCATCTCCACATGGATCCCCTTATTTTATCTGCTCCTTGTGGGGTTTAATTATCTCTTGCTGGAGAAGGGGTAAAGGCAGCAAGGAGTGACTTTGGAAAACCCACGAGCAGGGATTTGATGCAGATGTGCTCCAGGCATCCCATTTGTCCTAAAAACACCTCTGGACTTGGCCATGTGCAGCACCCGGAGCTCCTCCCAGGGAATGTGACCGAGGCTGTGGGTTTGATCCTATATGGGCCATTCACCTTAGAGTTGGACTCAATGATCCTTATTGGTCCCTTCCAACTCAGGACATTCTGTGATCCTGTGACCTTGCATTCCCAGGGAATGGATGGACACGGCCATATCCCCGTCCCAAACACAGCAGGTGAGGAAAGCCTGGAATCACGGAATCATTAAGGCTGGAAAAGACCTTTAAGCTCAGCAATTCCCCCAGTGTGTCATCCAGCTGTGTCCCTTGTCACGGAGCCGGTGTGGCCAGCGTGGCACATGGCATCCAGCCTGCTCCCAAACCACATTCCCAGCCACTTTACTCCGCGCTTCACAGCCTCCTTCTGGAATTCTGACTTCCTCCTGTGAACGTCTCAGCTTTTAAATTGGTGGTCAGACAAGCAGGGAGTTTCAAACAGCACGATGCGCCTTCCTGCTCCACCCAAGTGGGATCTACTTCCTTGGCTTCCTGAGGCTCTGGATGAGCTGGATTCATAAGCGCTTCCCTCTCTTCATAGTGCATTTGGGATTATGATGATTATTTTCATGGCCAAGTGTCAGGATGTGATTTTTCATCGTGGTGTGATTTTTGAGGGTGTCCTGTGCAGGGCCGGGAGTTGGACTCGTTGAATCTTGTGGGCGCCTTCGAGCTCAGGATATTCCCTGATTCCAGGACACAGACACCCTTTGGCATGTCGTGCTCCTGAGTGCTGGACTGGGGTCCTGCAGCAGAGCAGCTGAGCCATGTGCTGTCTCCAGGAGTCTCCCATCCCTCGATCCCATTCCCCATCCCTTGATCCCAGATAAAACAGTCCTGGAGCTCTTCAGGTGCAGCAGCAGCTGCCATTAGAATCAGTACATGGGCAAGTGTTTCCTGCACATCCCGTCTTTCTCCAGAGCTGGGACCTTTCGGAATTCCATGTTTATGAAACAAGGGGAAGTCAGAAACTGGAAGGAGGATTTAGGAAGCCAGTGGTGCAGGGAGGATGTCTCTGACCCCAGACATCCAGGAGCCACGGGCGCAGCACTGAGCCCCTCCAGGCTGGTTTTAGGGGGGCTTTAAAGGAAGTTTAGACCTCTAAATAAAAAGTAGAACTAAAAACATCACTTCTCCAAGACTCAGCTCGTGCCCCGGGATCAGCCTGCCATTACCAAGGAGGAGCTGGAATGCCCTTGCAAACAGGTTGGGCTCCTTCATCACACACTTTCCATCTTTCATTTTGGAATGTTTTCAGAGGAACTTAAAACACTGTAAATCCGAGCCCCATGTTGCTCAAAGTCAGCTCGGAAAGAAGGAAAGGAGGAAAAAAAATAAATCCAATACCACCAGGAGAGAGGGAAAGATCTTTTCCCAGGCCACAACTTCTAAAGATACCAGATGAATTTATGAACTGGTGGCTCAACCAACACTCCTGGAAGTCCGAGATACACCATGAAACAAGCTTAAATGTACACATGGGCTGTGTCTTGGGTAGGATATTTGGCCCTCATTTGCTGTACCATTGTCTCCAAAATTTCCCAAATCACATCCTGATCGCTCTCTCTCCTCTCCCTGGCTTAAAAGCCTTGTTTTGGCTCTTGCTGCAAGGAATCATAGCATGGAGAAGGGGAGAGAAAAAGAATCTCCCTCAGCTGCTAAACATATAAACCTGCAGATTTATTTAGTAGTAATAATCCCTGAAGGAGAAACATATTCAATACTTCATCATCCCAGAAACTGCCCACATCTGTTCGGAGACGGCAACAGGCGGCCGGGAACACGTGCCAGCAGCACAACCTGTTCCTGCTGCCCTCCCTCCGTCCCTGCACAGCCCCCAGCCCCTCTCCCGACCCCCCTCAGCTCAGCTGGACCCTCAGAGATGTTCTGGAGGTTTCTCTCTTTGAGCACAGAAATCCAGAGGTTTTTTTTTTTTTAGCAAGGGCCTGGAGTGACAGGACAAGGGGAATGGCTTCAGACTGACAGAGAGGAGGGTTAGATGGGATACTGGGAGGAAGGTCTTTACAGTGAGGGTGGGCAGGCCCTGGCACAGGGTGCCCAGAGAAGCTGTGGCTACCCCATCCCTGGGAGTGTCCAAGGGCAGGTTGGACGGGGCTTGGAGCAACCTGGGCTG
>JAWWEU010000034.1:14773046-14795341 GCA_035583155.1 Acropternis orthonyx | reverse complement strand
GAAGCTGTGGCTGCCCCATCCCTGGGAGTGTCCAAGGGCAGGTTGGACGGGGCTTGGAGCAACCTGGGCTGGTGGAAAGTGTCCCTGCCCATGGCAGAGGGTGGCACTGGGTGGGCTTTAAGGTCCCTTCCAACCCAGGCCATGCTGAGATCCTATAGTAAGATGCATTCTGGGACCCACCACCCCTCAGGGAATATGTCCTTCCCAGCTCCTTGTCCCATGAGCTACAAACCATCTCTGGGGCTCAGGAGCTGCAGATCCAACTCTGCTGCATGGGAGGCTGCAGAGAAGCAAGTGCTGCCTGTTGTCTCCTGAGCTGGACCCAGAGCCAGGACAGCAGCTGGTTTGGGCTTTGGTTTCCAAAGCTTTGGTTGCCACTTGCCCGTTGTGCCCCTGCAATGTCATCAACAGCCACGGCCACGTCCAATGACACTGAGCCGAGCTGGACTGTTCCAATGTCTAATTCATGGTGAGTCTGGCCCCTCTTCTAAAAGAAACTTTGAATTTCTTCATTAACACAAGCAGAGCGACAGCTTCAAATTGCTCAAAGCCCAGTTGCATTCCAGCTGAGCTCCTTTTGGCTTGCAAACGGATTTTGTTTTCAGTGGAAAAATGGATCCTGTTTGTTTAATTTTCCTCACACAAAACAAAACATGTGGGTGGAGGAAATGGGACAGATTGGAAAATACTTTGACTGATAAAACCCAATCATTTCAACATTATGAGCTTTTCTATCTGCAGCAGAAGCCATAAGAAAATCATTACCAGATAGTTACTGCAGATATTTGCAACTCCAAGGAAAGGTGGGAATGCTCAATAATTATTGATGTTCTGTGCTAACTTCTGGAAGATGGAGACTAAATATTACACCAACGGGATTTTAGTAGACACCAGGAAATGTTAAAGAGGGAAACTGCAGGTTGATTAGCAAATGTGTTTTATTACACTCTACAGTTGATGGAAAAATATGTTTCATCCAACTGCAGAAAGCTTGACTGAAAAAACCCCCAAATCCTGATGTATTTCCTGGGGGGAAAAAAAAAGGGGAGGGGGGGATTTTCATTTTCAGATTTTAAAAAGTACTTCTTGTCCCATGTAAAAGTTTTCAGTCAAGAAAATAATCAAGGGACATTTTATTTTCATCATTCTAAGTTTTTAATGGAAGTGGGAAAGGGAAAAGGTTTGGTTTAGTCGTAGGCATTATTTTCTTCTACAAATAAATCTGGCCAGAAAAATGACATTCTCCTCTTTTTGTCCAGATTTATGTGGTCATACACATTGTGGGCTGGCCAATAGTACCTTCAGGAGAGTGTTGCTGCAGGAAAAATTGCCTTTTCTTTCTGCAGAGATGCTGCTGGGGGTGCTGTGAGTGCTGCAGAACCTGCAGGAGGACACGCGGGAAACCCGGAGCTCAGAGTCCCCAGGGTGCTGCTGCTGGGACAGGAACTGTCAGCGCCGGGTGTCATCCCGCTGTGCCCAGGCTCAGGTGGCCCTAGGTGTGATCCCTCGCTGTGACGTGTCCAACAGGCCCCATCTGACGGATAATCCCTGCTCTAATCCTGGGGCTCCACCACGGCAATGGAGAGCCCCTCCCAGCCAACACGGGGTGGGATCTCCACGTGGCGCCAACAGGAATCCCCCAGCGAGGGGCTCCTTGGGGAAGGCTTTGGGAGCTCCAGCCTGGGAAGAGATCCTGTCTGCTCACCTCCGAGCGGGGATGAGTTCATCCTTCCGAAAAACCTCCCCCCACCTCAGGTTCAGGGAGTTCTCGTGTGACTCACAGCCTGCTGGAGCTGCTCCTTCCCTCTCCCCAGACACCAATATTTTGCACGAGCCTCACTCTCTGTTATCAGGGAGATGGAAGGGAGACACCCCCAGGGACAGGGGCACGTCTGCCCTGCCCTCAGGGGCTTTGCTCTCACCGTTCCATGTGGTGTGGATGGGGCCAGAAGATGCGTGTGGTGACTGACCAATCCTCTCTGCGACAGCAGTGTTGGAGTTCACTGTGCTGGGGAACTGCCCCGGTTTGGTGGTGGAGGTGGGAGAGGGGAAAGGGGCTACCGGGGTTGGGCTCCTCCCCACGGCCCGGCCACTCTCCCTATGGTGGATGCATCGGGTTTCCATCTGTGATTTCCTGCATGGGAAAACGAGAGCCAAAAGCAACTGCTCCCACCCCCCCTGGGGTGGTCCTTGCTGGGGTCGACACCACAGATGTGCTCATGCCTTCCCATCTCCGTCCTCTCCCAGAGGGCAGAGCGCCGTGTTTTAGTGAGCCGTTTTATTGGGGAATGTCTCATGGGCAGTTCCTGATTAGTTTTGTATCGTTCCTTTTATCATTTAATTTCTCATTAATTTACTATCAATATTTTCATTAAATGTTTGTATCAGATATTCCTCTCATGGCTCTTGGCTCAGCTGCCAGGGCAGATGTTGGAAGCTGCAGGGACTTCTCACCCCATCCGAGTCAGGTCATCTCAGGAATGTGACTGAGGCTTTGGTGTCCTCTCTCTGTTGGCCAGATGGATCCTCTTCCTCACCAAATGGCATCAAACTGAACATCTCAACAGTCCAAACACAGCAAGAGGCACTGGCTCTCCTGGCAGGAAGCCTATGCTGTGGTTCGTGGCAGATTTCTGGAAGACTTTGCAAACATTTGGTTTGGTGACCAGACACTGCTGTGGCAATTCCTTGGAAAACCGTGAGCTCTGGAGCCTTTCCCTGTGGTGTGTCTGTGGGAACAGCTCTCTGGTCATTTTCTGCAGCTCCTCCAGCCTCCTGACCTGAAAACTCGTCGCGGGTGGTGGTTGCAATCACGACACACGTCCCATCCCACGGTCAGACAAAGCTGCTCCGAGCTCTGCCTGTGCTTTACAGACTAATAATTGTTCGATGGAGGGACCTTCGGAGAGTTGTTTCTTCTGCTTTATCCATCAGGACTAGTCCACCCTCTGCCATGGGCAGGGACACCCTCCCCTATCCCAGGTTGCTCCAAGCCCTGTCCAACCTGGCTTTGGACGCTCCCAGGGCTGGGGCAGCCACAGCTTCTCTGGGCACCCTGTGCTGGTGTTTTACACCCTCTCTGTCTGACAGTGTTTCAGCTACTCCTCACACTCCACTGTTTTCCATTCAACCACGTAAAATCCTCCCAAATTTCACTTTCCCACAGATTGAGGAGGTTGCTCATGTTTTCTCCCTGGCTTGGTCCTTCTCCTCCACTGGTGCAGCGGAAGCCACTTAAAACTTGACCCAAAACATCAGATCCACATAGAAGGTTAACTCCCCCAGTCACATATTGAGTGTGAGGAGGTGACAGTGTCTGATCTTCCCAAGAAATTCCATGTTTGTAAGAAAAAGTGTTGATGTTTGGCTGATTTTAATACTGCTGACCAAAGTGACTGACTAAGAAGCCACTTGGTAGAGCAAGGATGCTTTTTCCTGAAGACATAAGCACTTTAAGACGTCAAATCTCATCAGATTTGAGGTTTTTATCTGGAGATAACTGCCAAAGCCAGTCAGCAGATCTCTTGCTGGTGGTTAAGCGTTGCATGGACTTAAGCTCTCCTGTGTCAGTGACCTAATTTCTCTCCTTCTTTCCCCACTCTCTCTTCCTGCACAGTCACAGCTAATTAATGTTCTGGCCTGACATTTGTTGTGCTGGTGCTGCAGAAACCACAGTGCAGGATGGTATTTAGGGTGATAAAAACCCCCTCTGCCCTTTCCACTCATCCAGGATGGGGTGAGAACCTCTCACTTTGCAGCCCAACCACTGGAGTGACCAGTTCCCCCCTCTGTCTCACCCTTCCTCTTGCTGGAAAATAAAAGTGCTCCTTCTCCCATTCGTCTCCTTCCTCCTGCTCAGGAGTTCTCATTCCCCTCAGTCCTGTCAGTGGTGCTGGACAGCCTGGAGCTGGTGCAGGGCTGCATTTTAGAAGGAAACAGCAAAAGCCTGAGCTGAGGATTCAGACAGTGAGCAGGAGTTCCAGGGCCCTTCTGGCTGTGCCACTGACTTGGGCTAAATCCCTTTTATTTGCTCTAAATCCATACAGTTTGTTCTTTTGAGTTTAAGATCACTGTCCCAGGGCTCCTGTTGTGATGTCAGTGGGGTCTCGCTCATCTCAGGGGAATATGCTGGAAATCCCCCAAGTCCCCCCCACGACAGCCAATGTGCAGCTCCCTTTAACCTGTGATTCTCTACATAAACACCAATGAAAGTATCTCCTCCTGTCACCTGGCATCAGCTCTGGAGCTGCTGGGCCACTTCACATGGGCAGCACAGCCCACAGCTAATTTTGGCCTTCAATGGGATTGCAGCTCTTTGGAAACCCAGAAATAATGAATAACCCAGTGCCTCAGTGTCCTGTGTTGATACTGCACGTGGCCAGGACCCTCCCAGCTGCACCGTGGGCCTTGCAGGACAAAATTCACTCGGCACTTCCCAATGCACTTCATAGAGAACTTTCCAGTGCAAAGAGCAACTAAAATGCAGAGGGATTTTGGTGGTTGGATCCCCTCGGCAGAGAAACCCATCGAGGAGCGGCTGGAGCTGGGTGCTTTCGGGGTTCCAGGATTTCCAGGCTCTCCCTGCTTTGCCATCAGGGAAGGAAAGGCTGGCCTGGCTCTCAAAGGGTCATTGTGCGGGGCTGGGGTTTGCAGTGGGTGGAAGGGGCTGTTGCTGGAACAGCCGCCCTCCGGCTCCCCCGCAAGAGCCACGCGGCTCCGTTGACTTTTCACACCTAATTAAAGAGGAAAACTCACCAGGCTCACGGTTGCCTTTCCCGGGATCGTGGTCCCCATCAGCAAACAGCGTCTCTGTGTTCAGGCTCTCGTTATTTTGGGGCCCAGGGTCAGATGGAAAAAGCTGCTTGACGAAACTGTCTGTCTCCAGAAATGTCCTCCCTGAAGGATTTAATTGTCCAAGTTAACGGGCCAATAAAATCCCCAAGTCTGCGCCTCTGGCTTTCCAGCGGGCTGTTACGATCCCTCCCGGATCCGTGTGAAAGTGCAGCGCCTCATCCAAGGCCCATTCCCTGCCCGTTCCCTCGGGGTGGGCATGGAGAACACATGAGAACACGCGTGTGCCAGCGCAGGCTCCAGGGCTGGACGTGCCAGTCCGTCTCTTGAGGGAGCAATTCAAGGGATGGTGAGAACATCCCTCCCTGAGGACTTGTTTGGATGTCCAGCTTCCCTCTGAGCTGGTTCTCTCGACCATCCCAGGACCTCTTCTCTCTGGACTGTTCAGTGTAAGGCTCAGCTCCATAATGAAGGCAGCACCACATGATCTGATTCGTCGTCCTATTTTCCCTCTCAGTTTGTGAATGCCCCAAACAAATCCCGCAAACGCCACCCAAACCTGAAAAGCTCATCTGTGTGAAGGTGTTGCTGCTGCACAGAAGGGGCAGGTTTTCCTTTGGGGAAACACCCTGGGCCCTCAGGAAGCTCCGATTCTCCGTCAGAAGCCACAGTTCATGTCACAAAACCCTCAGGGGGGATTGTTGATGTGGAGAGCAGAGCGGATACCTCGGAAAACACAATATAAGGGACTTTCACACAGATTTAGGACTGGGGAAATCAATTTATGAAAGGGGAAGTGATTTTTTTTAAGCACTTGGATCCAATAGGAGACACAGATTCCTGGGGGAGAGGATGGAAACTCCTTTTTTTTTTTGGTGGGATCACATTACTGGTGGAAAAATTGACCTGCAGAGACTGATTTGCTTCTTTCTGTCACTGACCCTGTGCCAAGGCCTGATTCTTTCTGGATATCATTAATGCAAATGCTGCAGCCCCCATGTGAAACTGAGTGTTCTGCACTGCCCCCATCCCCTCCATGGCCCAGCTTTGTGCATCCTGAAATATTTAACTCACCTGTGATGGAAGTGACTCCCTTTCTGAGGACAACATTGCAAACTCCTTCAGGCAACCATCACGTGGCACCTTCACACCTTCTCCTCCACCTTGTGAAGCACCAAGGCTCAAACCCCTCCACTGTCTTGGCTGCCCCAGCAGCTCCTGCAATCCAGGGAAATCTCAGCAGTGTTCCTTCTGTCTCGTCATGCTCCTTGCAGCACCATTTCAGTGTCTCAAGCCATGCTAAAGGTCATGAGATGCCTGCAGTTCCTGCTTTGCATTTCAATAGCTCCGTCTTGGAGCACGTTGGGAGCACAGACACCAAGTCAGGTCTTGCCTGCCTGTCTCTGTTCTTCCCTCTGCCCCTCTCAGGATGGGATTCACTCCTTCCTGGGGCGGGGGGAGGTGGATGTCAGCTGAGGTTTCTCCTTGTCACAGTTTGATTCGCATGAACTTGGAGGAGAATTCTTCTCAGCAACCACCTGGAATGTGTGGAGGAGGCGGGATTTCAGGTTTGTTTTTTCACAAAGTCTTAGCTGGGTTTTGGTTTGGAAACCCCAAATTCAAATGAAAGATTGGTGACTGAGATAAAATAGATCTGAGATCCAAGTCAACCTGATTTTGCTTTCGCAAACCCCAAACCATCTTGGTTTGTTCTTCACGTAAATGAGGGAGGAAAGCCCCCAAACTTTCATCTGACCCCTCCTCGAAATTCTTTTGATGCTCAAGATAAAATGGAACGAGATTCACACAAAGTCCTGGGGGAAGAAGAGGCCTCAACACAAGAGGTTCTGGCCCCATGAAGTGCCCTGGATGGCCTGGCAACCCAAATTCTTAAGTCATTGATCCTGAGAAAGCAATAAATCACATTTGACAGCTTAAGAAAAAACAGCCTGACCTTGGGCCTGGGTTTGATCCCACTGATGCAGCTGGAGAGCTCAGGGAGCACAAAAATGGCAGCTCTGAGCCAGCAGCCAACCCGAAAACGTGTGGAAAAAATCCTTCATCCACTACTGAGGTGGGGAATGGGAAAGTGTCTCTCCAGGACAGAGGCCATCCCTGGAGCTCTATAGCTAGCAGAGTTTATTGAAACCATAGACTTATGAAACCATTAAGTGTGGAAAAGCCCTCCCAGCCCAGGGAGCCCACCCTGTGCCCGATGCCCACCTTGGGCACCTCCAGGGCTGGGCACTCCAAACCTCCCTGGGCAGCCCCTTCCGAGGCCTGACCACCCTTTCCAGGGAGAAATTCCTCCTGCTGACCAACCTGAACCTGCCCTGGCACATCCTGAGGCCGTTCCCTCCCCTCCTGTCCCTGTTCCCTGGGAGCAGAGCCCGACCCCCCTCAGCTCCCCCTCCTGTCAGGGGGTTGCAGAGAGCGAGAAGTCCCCCCTTGAGCCTCCTTTTCTCCAGGATAAGCCTCCCCAGCTGGTTTTCCATAGGCAGGGTGAAGCTGGGAAAACAGACCTGTCCCCTGACACAGAAATCCCCACAGTGTCCAACTGGCTCCACTGGGATGGAAAAGGTAATATCTCCCAAAAAGAACAGTTTACTTCTTCCTCCAGCCATCAGCCAGCTCAGACTTTGGAAGTTCTCAGAAGCTCTGGAAGCAGCACATGGCTCAGAAATGAACCTCGCCAGGCACAAAGCTTGCAGCCCTCCAGGTCAAGCCCTTTTAAGGACTCTTTTATTGCAACTTTACCAAATCCGTTAAAAAAAAAAAAGAAGCAATCCTCCTGAAGATTGCACCTTTGAAACGATAGCTACCTACGAAGTTTTAACACAGTAGTTCAAAGTGTTGGAAAAGACACTTTTACATTTTGCAGAGAACAGCAGGTTTTAATCTATTGTGATTTTTTTTTTTCTCCTCAGCATGTTTCGAGTCTGTTACATGAGTGTTATCTGTCCGGTTTCCAGGTTTTTATAATCCACTGGGGCCTGTGTAAATCTCAGGATTTCCTCTGCAGACTCGGCTCATGTTCCACAGCTGTGCTTGAGCACATGTGCGAGGAAATTAGAAATGAAATCAGCTGATCCAGCATGGATTAGGACAAGGAGAGCGACCCAAGCCTTGCAGGCTCCGTGTCCTGTCCGTGGGGTCAGTGCCACCCTCCAGAGCCTGGCCATGGTTAGAACAAGGTCCACACACAGGAGGAGTGACTTCTGCATCCCCTACAGAGAACACCCGAAGGCTTCACTCAGAGGGTGGGCAGGCCCTGGCACAGGGTGCCCAGAGAAGCTGTGGCTGCCCCAGCCCTGGGAGTGTCCAAGGCCAGGTTGGACAGGGCTTGGAGCAACCTGGGCTGGTGGGAGGTGTCCCTGCCCGTGGCAGGGGGTGGCACTGGGTGATCTTAAAGGTCCCAACCAACCCAAACCCTTCAGGACTCTACAGTTCTATGACCTTTTCCTCATTTCTTGCCCATCTGGCTGCGGTAGATTTTCATCATCACCACCCCCTGTGGGAGAAGTGCTGCGAGGTGTCATCTCCGAGGAGGCCACCCAAGGTCGTGGCTGCAGCTGGGGGACAGTGGCAGCCCCTTTCCCATAACCCTTCAACCTGCATTCAGTGTGTTCATCTTCCCCTGCAAATATCCCACAGCTGGGCACCAGCAGCACGAGTGGACCTTGCAGGATGCTCAGCAAGGACAGAGCGATGCTTGGCCCCAAAATGTGCAAATGTCCCACCAAATCAGTGCCAGCAGCAGCAGGAGGACCTTGCAGGATCTCAGCCAGGCCAGGGTGATGCTCGGTGCCAACATCCCCCCGTGGCAGATGTCTCTTGGGATATGGGGAGATGCCTCCCAACACCTGCCTCTTGGCGAGCCTTGCCCAGCAGGGCTGGAGGAGCCTCCTCCGTGGGCAGCAGGGCTGGGCAGGGCTGAGCCCTGGGGCTGGGGGCGTTCCTTTGATGCCCCGTGAGCTGCCAGGGGTGCGAGGCCGTATCAAAGCGGAGCTGCAGCGTGGGCTCAGCTCTGGGGGGCCAGGCAGGGGTTAAGGGAGCCCTGGGGGGCTCTGGCAGTTCGGGGCTGGCCCTTTGCCCGGCAGCAAATCCCACTTCACAAGGATTCACCCCACACAGCAAACTTTGCACTGAGAGGTGGGTTTGCCATGAAATCCCCATGCCAGGTGATTTCTACCTGCTTGAAGTCTCGCTCCAAAGGGCTCTGGTGCCAGGAGGGCACTGGAGAGGGTCACACCTTCCCTCTAAAGGAGCTGGGAGCACCACCAGGCATCTGCTGTGGGATTTCTCCAGCCAAACTGTATTTCCATTAATTTTTTTTTGTCTATTTCCCCCCCACCCCAATGAGCTCTGTGGCATCACAAGGGGCAGAGCCCAGATCTCCAGTCACTGGGCCATTCCCACCCCCATTATTAGTTGTGGTTTGCTCCTGTCAGAACTCTCGAGGCTTCCCAGAGATGGGAAAAAAAGGAGTGGTAATGATGTTTAGTATAAATCAAGCTAATTGCAGTGTTGAGCAGGGTAGAAGTGGCACTGTGAGAAGTGTGGACAGACACGGGTGAACCCTGCAGTGCAATCACCCAGGGCACAGCAGTAAATTTAATAAGCTGCCTACCTGAATGGTGGTTCTTTCCCTTGCCAGCACCTGGCTGATTACAAACATCCATTTATCTTCAGATTGTCTCATGTGGAATTGGCAGCTGGGGTTGCTTGAAACGTCTGTGCAAAGTTGAAACGCTTTAAAGATTTTTCCAGGGGTAAGTGGTGCATACCACGGTCTGGCAACACTCAGCTCTGCTCCTGCAACTGGAGACAAAAGGTAATGAGGCTTGGAGAGCAAGTTCCCAACGAGATGCATGAATGTGACATGCATGTGGCTGGAAAACCCCACTCCTTTTCCTTTTAAAGCAGTTGAAGGAGCAGGAGAACGGGAACGTAGCCCAGGTTTCCTGCATATTCAAGCAGCATTTCTCCCTCTAGGCCACGGGCTGATGCGTAGGGAAGCAGAACAAAGGCAGAACACAACTGCTATGAACTGAGATGAACTTCCAGCCAAAGGCAGGAGAAGGGATTCCAGCTCGGAGGAGCTGCTTGCTGTGGTGGCCACAGGTCCTGACACCCAGTGAGTGCCCGGCCAGCTCAGCCTTTCCCTGCACTGGGAGCTCACAGACCCCCAAGGGTGGGCACTGCTGCCAGGTCTGGGGAGACTGGTGGAGCTGCTGTGACATTCCCACGGCTGACTTCTCCTCCTGGGCCTGGAAAGTGGCTACTTAGTCAGTGATCCTCGTGCTGTCACCTGGGACTGAAGGCCCACGGTGCCTCAAACAGGGAACCTTTGGTTTCTCGCAGAGCAAACACGGTGATTCCATAAAAACCGTGCAGCCACTTTGCAGACAGGAAAATTCCAGAGGAAACAGAGCTGGACTTAATCCTGTAACTAGTGTTCCTGCTCGTGTGGAGAAGGGACACCCCATGGGGATTTCCTACAGTCTTGGTAAGAAACAACGCCGAGCACCAGAACTAGTAAAACTTGGTTTCCTACACCGATTTCTTGCTCTTCTGAGCCTTTGATGTCTAAGGAGGTGCAAGCTCTGACTTAATTTTCCTCCCTGATGAAGCATCCACACTAATTGGATTTTCTGGTGTTTGCTGTTGCAGGGATTTTTGATGAGTTCTGCATTGTGATCTTGCTCTGGGAGGTCAGGAATTAGCTCTGGAGCAGGGAAAGCCAAGCAGAAGTGGCCGTGAGCTGCCCAAATGCAGCACTGCTTGGCGTAGGGGTGCCATGGAGAAGCTGCCCAGGTGCTCACACTGCCCTGTGTGGAGCTTCACCTGCTGCTGGAAGACAGAGAGGGGCTGGAAAACTCCTGGAATTGGGGTCTGTGGGTGCTTGGCTGGTGGGTCCCACCACCCACAAGGTTCTGGGCACGGTGGGATACAGGTCTGCCAGACCCACATCTCCGTGGGGAAATAAAACCCCTCCTGGAGCTCCAGAGCTCCCAGCAGCTTAGCTAAGCTGGGACTGGCAGCTGCAGGGAAGGTTTGCAGAGATTCCCGAGTTTTCCTCCACCTGTTCATCGCTGGGTGGCTCCTCAGCCCTGGTGCGTTGTGGGATGCGGAGTCTCCGTGCGCGCCTTTGGATTTATGGGATTTTGGTGGTTCGCAGGCAGGTCTGATCCGCTGGAATTCCCGGACACTGGGGCAGGGTTTGGAGTGGCTGACCCCCTGACACGGCTCTTCCTCCCAGCCCTGCTCTGTGGGAGGCCCGGGCCATTCCCAGTCCCATCCCTGCGGCGGATGCGGGCGGCTCGTGTTCCGCATCCCGAGGACCCCGCTCGGCTCTCTGCGGTGACTCAGTGGACGTTGCTCCTCTCCAACCACCCAGACTGCGGCCAGATGTGCTCCCTCACATCCAGCTGTTTCGGGGGAGCTCGTTGCAAGCACCAGCTGCTTGTCACTGCTGCCCTGCCAGCGGGGCCGCCGGGGTCAGCGCTCCCTCATCCATCTCTGTCCGAGCCGCCCCCTTGGCAGGGACCTGCTGCTCACGCCCTTTCTCAGCTCAACTTGCTTTTGTCTGAAGGAGGTCGGGCAAAAAGGGCCCAGCCAACCACCCTCCGCCCCGGGAAAACTCCTTCCCTCCAGCAGAACATCAGCATCCTGCAAGGCAGGACATCTGAGCCTCCAAGCCCATCCTTTGGTGGGAAAACCACCTAGAGGCTGCTCATTACGGTGCATATTCCCGGCTCATCCCGCCCTCCCCTCCGCGTGTCCCGTTTTCCTCATGCACAAACACATTTCCATCCCAGGGGAAGCTCAGGCCAGTGGACAGAGCCCCGATCCATGAGCCAGAGGCTTCTTGGCACTAATGCCAGCTGTGCCATGGCTGTGTTGTGTGGCCTTGGGCAAGGCACGGGTCACCCCTGCCTTGTGTTTTCCCTGCCTTGGAAAAGCAGGATAACGATTCCCACTTTTCCCCACCTCACTGCGCTGCCTTGGGGATTATCAGACAGTGCTCGTGCAGGGCTTGGGAAACACACGGGGTGCCAAAGCCCAGTTATTGCAATATCCAAACCCTTCCAGCCCTCCTTGGGAGCTGGAAATGTGCTTCCCAACAAAGCAGCAGCCACTGGAATGTTCCAAGGGGAGCAAATGTGTGTGTGTGTCCGTGTGCAGGAGCAGCAGCCTGGGCTCAGCTTGCCTTGATTCATGTGGGTTTTGACTTAGATTATCTGAGCTTACAGGGAACAAGGCTCAAGTTTCTGCTCCTGATTCCTAAGCCTGGGGATTTTTTTCCCCCTCCTTCTCCTTCTGTCTCCAGCTTTTTCTTCCTCAAACCAAGCCTTCTGGATGCCCATCAGGTGATGGGAAGGGTTGGGCGTGCTGGGTTTCATCTTCCAGCCGCCAAAGGGTGGCCCTGCCTCACTTCATTCCAAACCCAAGGCCAAGCCGAGGGAAAAGTGGCCTTTTTCTAACTTTTTTTTTTTTTTTTTTTTGTGACAAGCATAAGGCATTCCCACTGCAGGAAAGCAGCAACACATCTGGATAGTGTTTCACCAGGGCTGCTCAAGGAATTATCAGAGCAGTGTCCTCAGCCTCAGATTATTATGTGCCGCACACTAAAAATGATTGGGGGGGGGGAACCCACAAAAACTATTAAAAAAGAGCAGCAAATTAAAAAAAATCACTCCAGTCCAACCCTGTGCTATAAAGCAGAGTTTCCATTTGGTCAGGATGTGAAACAGCTTTGCCAAAAGTGATATTATGGAGGAGTTTGCAGTTGCAGGACCTGCTGTTTGTTTATTTAATCCCGCTTTTCCCGGGGGGATGCGCTGGGATCCAAAGTGGGGAGGGTGTCCTGGAGAAAGGGGGACACATTTGGGAGCAAGGGAAGAGCTCCCAGGCTGGGCTGAGGATTCTGGGAAAAGCAGAGCGTGGACGTGCAGGGATTGGGAATTGTGGAGCCCCGGCTGGTGAAAGGAGCCCTGTGTGAGGTGTGAATGTGCCCGTGTGTCCTCTCACCGCAGTAACTCCCCCACAGCTCCTCTGGGAACGGCTCTTTGGAAGGTTCCTGGGGATTTCAGAGGCCATGAAAATTTCTGGGAAATATGTAGAAGGGTCTTTGAGGCTCCCCAGTCTCGAAATGTGGTTTATGGAGCTCTGCTCTCCGTGGAAGGGATCCCAGGGCTTGTATTCTGAATTCACAGCAGGCACAGCCATCCTTCACTGTTTCTTCATCCCTGGTCACTCCAAGCATCAAAGTGCTGGTTCATCAGGAAAAATAATTCTTGAGGAGACCAAACAAGCAATAAACTCAAAATGTGGGATGAGTAAATAAGTTGTGACAAAAAAATCTGTTGCTTCCTGCCATTCCTTTCCATGCATGTCTTGATGAGCTGCATTTGGCAGGTTCAAAAGCACCTGAAATCCTTTATTGGCTTGTTCTAAGGGGATATAAACCATTTCTGGGAACCAATAGAAAGCAGGTTCCTAAAAGCCATGGTGACAGCTGCATACCAAAAGCAGACTAAGAGCAGAGAGACAAAGGAATGGTAGAATAATCTGTAGTGAAATAAAGATTTTAATAGCAAAACCAAGTCTTCAGAGAGTGAACATGATCCAAAGCAAACCATACCTTTATATATGGGGATCTGGGAGAGGGAGAAAAAAAAATCATCTCATTTTTTCCCCCCTAAAACAAATTGCTCCTCATGGAGCAGTTTCATATCTGCTGCTAAATTATTAAACTCCTTCTCCGGGGAGAAGAGATAAAATAAACATCCCCCATTTCATTTTTTTTTTTCATAACTTGGGTGAGTGGAAAAGCAGGCTGGCCATGAATAACCAGGCAATTGAAATAAAATCATCGGATGTTTGGTGATGCTGAGAAGATGTGGAGCCTTAAATAAATCACCAGCTTAAAACAACGGCAAAAAGAAAATCCTCTTCCGTGCAGTGGCCTCTCGGTGCCAAGATTTCCCCAGTCAGTGTCTGGGGGAAGTGGGTGGCAACACATTTGATGTAGGAGGAGAGGAATTTGTATGTGCCTGAGCGAGGCTAAAAGGGACAAAAAGAAGGGAACCAGCGGTAATGGATAGGGGATTATGTCATGGAGCACCGGGGATGGAGCGGGGCAGGTTTGGGTGCCCATGTGAGCAGGAATAGCCAAGAAAGCATCCAAAGGAGGGCTGGGAAGGTGGGAAGGGCTTGGAGGGGAAGTGTGTGAGGACACTGAGGGCACTTGGTGTGTTCAGCTGGAGAGGAGGAGACTGAGGGGAGAGCTCACTGCAGGTCCCGCTTCCTCAGGAGGGGCAGGCACTGATCTCTGCTCTGGGGGGACCAGGGACAGCACCCAGGGAATGGCTGGAGTTGTGTCAGGGCAGGGTCAGGTTGGATCTCAGGGAAAGGCTCTTCCCCCAGAGGGTGGTGGGCACTGAGCAGGCTCCCCAGGGCAGTGGGCACGGCCCCGAGGCTGCCAGAGCTGCAGGAGGGTTTGGATGATGCTCTGGGGCACAGGGAGTGACTCCTGGGGATGGGCCTGTGCTTTTTCAAGAGAAGGTTTTTGACGTTCAGCTTCATTTCCATGAGCAACATGGTTTCCATGGGGAATTGTTCATGTGACCTTGAGCAAACCTACCCCCAAAATAATGCAAGTCATCACACGTGGCTCAAATGTGGTAATTTCAGGTCATGAATTCCAACAGTCTCTGTAGAGGAAATTTCTGCTCTACTGATGGTCCAGGGGATCCATCAAGCCACAGATTCTTAGGGAAGCTCCACACTTCAGGATTTTATGATTTCCATGTTTTACCCTCAGGTGGATCAAGGTTGGCACCAGCAAATTGCCAATTTTGAATGAAGTTGCCACCAAATTTACTTTCTCATTGTTTTCCACAATCTGGAAATTCTCTTTTCAGAGGTGTGGAACTGGTAGGACACAAAACCAGGAGATACAGAGAGAAAATCCATTGCACTGGGATGAATATTTGAGTTTTTGAGCAACATCTTTTGGCTCTGCAAATGTTCTACTGAAAAAGTCAGGGCAACGTGATGGAGCAGGAAATTTTGCACAGCTCTTAAGGCTGAATTTAACAGATTGTGTGAAAAGTAAGTGGGACTGGGATAAAGCAGCATTTTTCGATCTGGAATCAATACTGTCAGGAAGTAGAAACATTTGCCATGAAGTGAGAAACAACACATGGTTATTTCATTCTATTTGCCTAATAAAGTCCCTCTCTTTCATGTAGCATTGGAGAAAGGTCTCATGTGGCATTTAATAAAAGAAGGATGCTTGGAAATGCCTTGGCAGTTCAGGAGGAATAGATGAGCAATATTTCCTTCCATTTGCTCAGGGTGATACAGCCTGGATTTTAGCAGGTTGGAAATTATCCTCCCCATGATGCCTTTATTGGAAAGACAAACAAATAGTCTTGATTTTTGCTCTGTTGGGGGGAAATATTCCTGCTGTATGCACATGCCAGATTGCAAAGTGGAATGTGGTGAGAGATACCACTCAGTCTGCCATTCCCATGGCAGGAGTGAGCCCCTGGACACCTTGGAATGACCGAGGAGAGCCGAAGATCCCTGAGTGCCCTTCCCCTGCCACGCTGGGTGAGAGAGGGATGAGAAATGCTCGGAAAGTCAGGCTGGCTCCCTTTGATTGCCACGTGTGTGGGAGCTCACAGGAGGAGCGTGGGCAGGGAAGCAATGGGAAGAGCATTTCCACCTCCACAAGGCATTTAGCAAGGAATCAGCCCCTCCCTGGAAGGCGAAGGACCCGCTGGGGAGGGTTGGGGTTGTGTAAGAGGGGCCATGCTGGTAACGCAGGGGCTGTGGGGACATGGGGCTCTGGGATGGGATCCTGCTGGATCTGCTGCTGATCCCTGAGCAGCGACAGCATTCCAGCCAGCTGGGTCATGAAACCTGGATGTGTGAGCAGGAGGCTGCCAGACCACGCTGCTGGGCCGTGCAGGAAGGGTTCAGTACTGGCCACAGGATTTGTCTTCATTAATGTGCCTTTAATACCACACACAGGATGCTCCAGCTCTCCAAAAGCCTCTCCTGCCCTCCAGTGAGGCAGGTGAGGAGGCCATACCTCTGTTAGTCATCCCAGGTATTCAGAATCCCAGAATCCCAGAATCGTTTAGGTTGGAAAAGAGGGGCTCCAGCTCATGGTTGCTGAGTAGCGAAGACCATCTCTAATGGTTTTCCAGGAAGGCAATGCCAATTCCTTAATTCTTGCTGCTCAGAGCTAGTTTTGACAGAAATACTTCAACCACTTGCCCCAGTTCTCACTTCCCACCCCCCAGTGTGAATTTATTACATCCCAAAGCAACCCCGACCTTCTGAGTCCTGAGCATTTCCCACCCAGGTCCATCAGGCTCTGGTGGGGATGTTCTGCTCTGAAAACAGCCAGGAGGGAAAATAAGACTTGACTCTTGTCAGGAAGCCACTTGTGCGTATTCTTCATCATTTCTAACCTTTGCCTGTTACTAGAAAACCCCATCAGGGTGTGCTGGGAAGGGGAAGACAACTGCTGAGGAGGGAAAAACAACTTTCATTTGCTGGGCCAGCCTGCAGCTGTCAGCTGAACCTCCTCCTGATCCTGCCCTCTCCACAACAACAGCTGGAGCAGCCAAAAATGGGCTGCTGCTCAGGAACCACACAGCTCCTGCAGGGATCGGTTACAGCCAGCACCTCGCAGATGCCACTTCCGTGAAAAAAGTATAAAATGGGCAGAAAAAAAAAAAAAAACACCCCACAGATGGAAAAATTATTTGCCTGACACTGGAAATTCTTTTTGTTACATGAAGCCTGACATGTGTTGTGCTATAAAAGGGGAGGGTGAGACGGGCAAGGGGGGGAAGGAAAGGGAAACTGGAGGAAGCAAAAATGCTCCGTGAATTTGCTTTTCACCTGTTGCCTCAGGACAGGGGGCTGGGAAGGAGGGTGGGATGTCTCTGCTGGCGGTGGCAAGTTGGGGTCATCAGCTGGGTTCCGAGGACCCTTTTCCTCAGAAATACTCCCAAGAAGGATTGAGGTTTCTCACCAGCAAGTGGCTTTTTTGTTTGCTGGTTTACAGAGCAATGAAATTGTGCGTTTTCCTCTAGAAAAATCTCATGGCAGCTCAGCTTGGAGGGGAAGAAAATTTGCCAGGGGGGTTTTATTAGTTTGCAGCGCTCCTGCTCATCCAGGGAGTGGCTGCTGCTGGAGAAGGGGATGGGAGGGGAGCAGTGGAGCTGGCAGGGGTGTAACACACACCCCCTGTGGGATGTTTGTGCCACCCTGGGGGCACAGCAAGGGCCCAGGGGGTGGGGGGACACCCCAGTGCTGGCCCAGCCAGAGCCACGGCCTGTGGGACAGGGCTTGGGGAACATCTCAGGCATCATTGAAACAGCCCTTCCACCAAGGGAGGCGTCAGCCTGGAGACATCAGTGTCATCTCTGAAGGTTTCAGTATGATTTGTGAAGATATCAATATGATTTGTGGGGATATCAATATGATTTGTGGGGATGCCAGTATGGTTTGTGGAGATTTCAATATTATTTGTGAAGATTTCAATATGATTTGTGGAGATATCAATGTTATTTGTGACAATATCAATATGGTTTGTGGACAGTTCAATATAATTTGTGAAGTTACCAATATGATTTGTGAAGATTCCAATATAACTTGTGACAATGTCAATATGATTTGTGGAGATATCAATATGATTTGTGAAGATTTCAATATAATTTTTGAAGATATCATTATGATTTGTGAAGGAACCAGTACGATTTGTAAATATATCAATATAATTTTTGAAGATATCCCTATGATCTGTGAAAATACCAGTATTACTTTTTGATGTATCACTATAATTTGTGAAGATACCAATATGATCTATGAAGATTCCAATATAACCTGTGGAGATTCCAACATAATTTGTGGAGATATCCCTATGCTTTGTCACCACCACCGAGGAACCGTTCCCGGCGAACGTTCTGAGCAGATGCTTTCCAGGTCCAGAGATCCTGCAAACACTGATTAGTTCCAGCACTCAGCTGATTAATCACTGCCACCCCTCGTTGCTACAGCTCATGTCAACATCTCGCTGCTTTGTCTGCTGCTTATTCCCGGCGTAATCCACTTAATCAGAGCCGCTCCCTTCCCTCCCAGGCTCATCCCTGGAGCCTCCGGCGGTGGCATTCCCACCTCGGAGCTGGAGCTGCAGCCAGAGCCTCCTCTGGGGGGAGCAGAAGTGGCCAAGGGGTGCAGGGACAGGACCCCTGGTGGGGCAGAGCTGGGGAGGAGAAGGTGAGGGGGGTGCTTGGAGCAGAGATGGAGCCGGACCCTTCCCAGCCTGCAGCTGGATGTGAAGGAGAGGCAAAGAGAAATGGTCCCAGTGGGAGGGGGAAATCCCGGCACAGGAAAGGTGTGGAGCCTCCATCCTCTGAGGCACTTGATGCTCATCCAGGTGAAGCACCTCCTCCTCAGGCTGGAGCTGTTTGGAGCGGGGGGCTGGGTGAGAGACCTGGGGGGTGTCTTCTCTCTCTTCCTGCGTGCTGGTGTGACACTGACCTTTCCTGCCGTTTCCCACAGTATTCCAAACCTCTGGGAGCTGTGTATCCAAGCTGATCAGTCCCCAGGATCAGGATGACAGCCCTGTAACAGGGTAGATTCCTGAACTCCTCTTTGTCCCCTCCTTGTCCTCTCCTCACGTCCTTAGCACCTCCACAGCAGCCTGACATGAATTTCCCTCCAATCCCGGTGTTTCTGGATTGAAGTTTCTGCACTGCAGGTCTGGGTTCGCTTCCCAGAGCCCAGCGCTGCCCGTCCACCCCACCTGCCCTAATTCCAGTCCTTTCCTGGAGCGTGGGAAGCTGCAGAGCCCCACATCCCCCTCCCTCCAAGGCCTGCAGGAGCTCTGGCTCCCTTCTCCTCAGCAGGGGTGGGAAAAGGAGGAGGCGCAGAGGCAACTTCTGCTTCGAACTTCAGCCTCCCCATTAGAGCGAGCTGGAAACATTTGCTGGTGGGAGAATGTTACTGGTGACAGGTCCTAAAATAATTGTGGAGGTGACATGAGTGAGCGACACTGATAATGAACACGAGTTGGTGGAGCTGTGGCATAATTTCCTGCAGAGCTCTGTGGTCCCCAAGGATGCTTTTACGCCCCCGCTGGGCCTAATTTAAGAGAAAGTTTGGGAGTTTGACTTCACCCTGAATCGAGCCTTGCTCCAACTTTTCCCATTACTCTGATGGAAGATAAACATTAACTCTTGGCTGATTTAGGTTGATATTTCATTTCCAGCTATTTTTTTTTTGGCCCCCTGGGAAGACATAACTCGCTGGTGACTCACTTGCAGCATCCCAAACAACCATGGCCAGCACTGCTGGGGAAGAGCCTCATCATGTCCTCCCCACCAGGGAGATCACCCTTTCTGGCAGCAGGGCAGGGCCACTTTCAGCATTGGAAGGGCAAACGTCACTTCTGGTGGGTCATTTTGCTTGTTTCTCTCAGATAATTGTGATGCAAAAATCAGGGAGGGAATTCAGAGTCAGCAAAGCTGATCAGGGCCACGGGGCTGTGCTTTTGTGAGAATTTGGAGGCGTGTTTGCCTCAGAGAAGGAAACATCACCGCGTTCACCCAGGTTATTTTCCAGCTCTGGAAGTTTAGTTTAAGCCCCCAAATGCTTTGGGAAGAGCAAACCCCTCTGGTTTTGGAGCAGAGGTGGATCCTCTCTCTGAATAAACGGAGAAGACCTTAGGGGTGTGACTGCTCAGTTTAGAGATGGCACCTGAGATGGTCCAACCTCACTTGGTCCAGGAATCCCCTGCTCTGTGAGCCTGTAAGGATTTGGGCCAAATTCCGACCTGGACATGAGGCTGCCAGCTCATGGAGCCATTTGGGGAGCTCAAGACACAAAATGATGATCTGCTGCTTTACCACACACAGATAAACTGAGACTTGGGCTCCCTTTGTGCAGTCAACAGAAACTGAGTCCAGCCTGTTCTGCCTCTCAGTTTCTCGTTGAACTTCCAGTCCTGCCCTTGTGCCACCAGCACAGGAGTTCCCGTGGCACAGAGCAGGAAAGGAACTTGCATTTTGGTCAAGAAATCAGCTGGATCATCACTGAGTATCCCTCTGGGTTTTTCCATAACTTTTATGTCCAGACAAGCACATGCACTTCCCTTTTGTGCTAACCCAGCAAGGACACACGGTGCCCTCCCTCCTGAACAATTTGGAGCAAGTTAAGCAAGGGAAAAGCCCTGGTAGCAGTTGGGATGGAGGGCTGGGAAGCACCTGGAGGAGGGACACTGTTCAAGTCCTACTGCAGGAATTGAAGGAGAATAATTCTGAGCTTTCCTCCACGGTGGAGGTCCCCAAAGACCTTGAGCACCAAGTCCAGTCCATGTGATGAAAGTGCTGCTCTGCCACCCACCCGCCTTCACATGGACCTCAGGAGAAATCCCTGCCAGTTGTCCCCTCTCCATGCCCAAAGTGTTTCCATCACACCAATCCAACCCCTGCCGAATTCCAGTCTCTGCTGTGACTCTCCATATCCCAACCCCTCCCAATGCATTAAAGCTTTCCAACATTAGTTTTTCCAGATAATTTACAGTTTCCCTCCAAAGTAATTAAACCACTTATTTTCTGACCCTCTCCTTTTCATCTAGGACCTAATTTTATGGAGAGAATGACAAGCTACCCCCTACTTTCCCTTCTGCACATTTCCTCTGAAGCAGCATAATTAGTGATCATCAGCTTTGCCGCCTCCACATTATTGCAAATGAGTGATGCCTCTTAATGAGTAACATATTAATCACGTTATCAGCCTTTATTATTGCTAGACAAACAGCAGAGAGCTGGTTCCTTCCTTTAGGAAGCTTCCAACATAAAGTGTGAATGGTTTGGAATGAATTTCCCGATGTTTTACACACGTTCTTCCCTTTCACATCCCAAACAACCCGTTTGGAGGCGGTGTTATCCGGAAAAATACCACCAGGGGCCACATTGTTTGCTTCATTTATCACCTGGGATAGGTGTCCGTGTTTAGCACAACTCACAGATCCTCGGGAATAATTGGGTCTGCTCTTTGCTTATGGTAATTGCAATTAGTAACACTGATTGAGTGTTTTCTAGTCGGGGATAAGGAGAACCACTGACACACTGATGGCACAGGAGTCCTTTCCAGGCCTCCAGGTTCCAGAAGGTTTTCCAGTGCTCCTGGAAAATGTTACAGATCGTTATTCCCCTCTAGTGGTACATCCCAGAAAAACATCTGAGAGTTCAAACTGCTTCTTCCTCAGGGATCACCCTGGTTTTTCCCTGAACGGACGAGGCTCATGAGCTAAATATCCAGGTGACATCCACAGGTGTAGGAGGAATTTCCAGCTACCGGTTCAGCCAGGATGGGAATGGGTATCATGGCACGCTGTCGTGGGAAAGATCTCCCTGTCACTCAGCACAGCAACTCAGCCCTGGCTCTTCAGGGCTTTGGGGTTTCTATTGAACATTTAAACTAACAAATTCTGTTTAACCCTCCCTGCAAATCTTCCAGCTGATTACGCAAACCCTGTTTTTTAGAGTTGAAAGCAAGAAAAAAAAAAAAATCCTCTTTCTGGGCGCCGGGGTCTGCACCTACTGAAGAATTAATTAAAAAAATATCATAAAGGATGGAGTGAACAGCAGAACTTCACTCTGAAATGTTTTCCGAAGTTACAAGGGTGGCCTCTAGTGGTGTTGGCTGAGTCGTCCTTCACACGATATGAAGAGCAAGTGCCTAGACTTATTAGTGAGCAATAAAACATAATTAGAAGGCAATTAAGAACTTGAAAAACTCCTTTGGGAAAACACCCCTCTCGTGCATCTTTCCTTACCAGTCCTGAGTGTTCCAAACCAACCTTACACCAAAAATTATAGTAACACTTAGGGAAACTGTAACTTGGCGTCATTTGGGATATTTGGCAGCCATAAATTTGGAATAAAGTTTATTAAAAATATTTAGTTATGATTCCTCCTGCTACTGCATCATTTCTCCTATTCCTCATCCCCACCTCCACCAGGCAACCAGAGGGTCATCCCTGCTTTTGGCTGGTCCCTCTGGAGACCCTTTCCTGCCATTAATGGGATGTGGCAAGGAATCCACACGGAGAATGACCCGGTGGCTGCGTGGTGCTGCTGCTTCCTCTCGTGGCCCTGCTGTCACAGGGAATGACTCTGCCAAAACCAGGGCAAAAACCAACCCAACCATCTGCAGGAGAATCCTGGGAATGATGGTGATAACCCTCCCTTAACTGGTGGGAGCAATAGTGGGATTTCACAGCCAAGCTCTGCTCTGGGCCAGCCTGGAGGAGGGATTTCCCCTAAGGAAGCACAACAGGCCTGTTTTATAATCATAGGCTGGTTTGGGTTGGATGGGGCCTTTAGAGCTCATCCCGTCCCACCCCCTGCCATGGGCAGGGACACCTCCCACCAGCCCAGGTTGCTCCAAGCCCCGTCCAACCTGGC
>JAWWEU010000034.1:14751230-14772946 GCA_035583155.1 Acropternis orthonyx | reverse complement strand
GAGCCCCTTCCAGTGCCTAAAGAAGCTCCAGAATAGCTGGAGAGGGACTGGGGACAAGGGATGGAAGGGACAGGACAAGGGGGAATGGCTTCACACAGAGGGCAGGGTTAGGTGGGAAAATTGGAAGGAATTTTGGCACTGGCACAGGGTGCCCAGAGAAGCTGTGGCTGCCCCATCCCTGCAAGTGTCCAAGGCCAGGCTGGAGCAGCCTGGGCTAGTGGAAGCTGTCCCTGCCCATGGCAGGGAGCGGAATGAGATGAGCTTTAAGGTCCCTTCCAACCCAAACCATTCTGGGATTCTCCTCATTGATTCCCAACACTTGGAGTGACTTTTCCTTAGAGCAGCTGGGCTCTGCTACTGAAAATCCCTCCGTGCTGTTCACAGCTCCTGTCCAGCTCCTCATCCTGACTGGCTTTTAATAAAATCCATGCCAGTGAATTCCCAGCTCACACACGTGCGTGTCCAGAGGCCATAGCAGCTATTCCACAATTTCCAAGCATCCCGTTGGAAAGCACCCAGAAAGGCGGAGTGTCCCCCTCCCCAGGAGCTTTAATGAGCAGTGCAGTGGGAGGGGAGGCTCCTGGAGCACTCCAGCCTGGAGAGGATGTGTCTGCCAGCAGCTCCTGCTCTGTCCCAGCACAGGCAAATTCCAAAGGGGGGGAAGAGCAAGTCCTTGACCCTGTCTGAGCCTCCTGCTGGGGTTTGAAGGCTGCACAGCAAAGCAAAGCCTTGCCTGGCCTTAAAATGAAAAATAGAATGTATTTTTTAATGTCTCCTCCTTTTCAAGCAGCTGGAATATTTGAGCCAGTTTCTTTCCTCTTTTTGTTGGTTTTTTTTTTTTTGAATTTCAGTGTGCCAGAGGAAATTTCAAGCTGCTTCGTTGGGGTCTGGTAAAGCAATACAGTGGCTGAGGGGGTGTAGGAAGGCAGAATTCCCAGCTCACAGCAGTTGTGGGGCTGCTGGAGTGCTCCCAGTCCCAGGACAGCAGGAGACTCACAGTGCCCTTGGCTGGGATGGCAGGAAAAGGTCAGGGATGTGGCTGTGGAGCTGAGGACACTCCAGGCTGAGGCCACTGTGGGAAGCTTTGCCTTCCCCGGAGCTCTGAGCGACACCAGCAGCGAGTGCTCCCAAAGCCCAGCTCAGCCTGGGGGGCAAATAAAGCCCCCAAACTCTCCTGGGAGGGGAAGGGATGGCACAGCCAGGGATGTGCCTGCCTTGTGCAGCTGGCATTCCTTCCCTCTCCTGCTTTTCCATTCCTTCCCTCTCCTTCTTTTTCCATTCCCTCCCTCTCCTTCTTTTTCCATTCCTTCCCTCCCCAGCCCCAAGCTTTGGTTGCTTTTCCTTCTCCTCACCTCTTTTTTCATAGGTCCAGCTCATACACGGAATGTGCTGCCTTCCAAGTGCTCGGATGGATTATTGGATTCTCTCCTCCGTGGGCTGTTTGGCCTGGCTGGGGGTCAGGGAAGTTACTCATTCCCAGGCTTCTCCGTTTGCTCATTGTGGAGGGGTTGGAATATTGACTGAGCACATTCCATGGATCTTGCAGCTGCATTTCTGAAGGCAACAAATCAATGTGCAGCTTTTGATGTCTCTTGTTATCAAGTGAGAAGGAAACACATGTCATATGTGTTTGGACATGCACCATGGGAAAAAGTCATGGAATTCTGGAGTGGGTTGGGTTGGAAAGGACCATAAAACCCATCCAGTGCCACAGGCAGAGACACCTCCCACTATCCCAGGTTGCTCCAAACCCCGTCCAACCCGGCCTTGGACGCTCCCAGGGCTGGGGCAGCCGCAGCTTCTCTGCCCAACCTGTGCCAGGGCCTGCCCACCCTCCCAGGGAAGAGTTTCTTCCCAATATTTCATCTAAACCGCCCCCACTGCAGTTTAAGATCTGTTTATTTGCATTTCAGGAGTTTCCCCTTCCCAAAATCCACCCTGATGGGGCAGCCTTACAGAAACCATTCCATCTCTACTGGGGGCTCATCTGCTCTTGAAATGCAAATTCCTGCTAGTCAAACTACCATCAGTTGCTTAGTTAACAACAAACCCAGCAATTTTTGACTGGTTCCTGTCCTCAGTCTAGACAGATTGCTAAATATCATCTTTTATTTTTATATCTCTAGTATAACTGCCGTGGCAACGTGAATCGAGGGTCTATAAATAAATTAAGATGGAAATCAGAAGTGTAATTCTACCCAGCAGAGGTTTGAGGATCAGGAACTGCCTTTTAATGTGATTAATGAAGCAAAAATGGAACTAGTTTGAAGGTGGAAGTTGATAAATATTCCAGATTTATGAGACACACTTGTACAGGGAATGTCATGGGATAGTCCTTTGGAGCTGCTGCTGCTTTGGAGGCAACAAAACCAGGATTTGGGGGATATGTTCAGGGAAAACACCTGGTAGGGGGGGTTATTTTAGGGAATTCTGCACAGGATCACGAGGGGCATCTGGTGCTCGGTCCAGCAAATGGATTTGGGGCATCAAATAATGGGTTTGGAGCAACTGGTGATGTCCTGGGGGAAGAGTAACTGAGGTATTCCAGATGGGCTTTTGTCCTGCTGCCACCTCAGACTGATGGAATTAGTGCTTGGCTGAGTATGGACAAAGCCTGGAGAATCTGAGCTGACTTGGGCACCCTCTGGAAATCTCCTTGTCCCTTAATAATCCCAGGACAGGGTTTTTCCAGGGAGTTCAGCCCTGAGAGGGGTTTAGATTGCAGATGGAGCTGGTCCATCCCTGTTCCCCTCTCGGTGTTATTTGTCAGCAAGGAACCTTTCCCCAAGGGAGATAACGAAGAGCAGGAGGATGAAATGACATCTGGGATTTGCTGGAACATTTCTGAGAACTTCCCTTTGCCCCTGAACATCCACAGGCTGGGGATTGACTACAGGCAGGAGCAGGAGGTGGGAAAATATCTGGGGCATCTCCAGACCCCTCCACCAACCAGAGAGGGTGCTGGAGGAAGAACGGCCTCTCTTTGTGGAGCTGATGGTGGTGGAAGTGCCAGGAGGAGGGAAGAACAGCTCCAAGCACTGGAGCAGAATTCATTTGTAATTGATTTTTTTTTTTAATTTTTAAATGATTTCTTTTTAATTTAACCCATTCCACACCTCAAGGAGATGAGGCAGGGAAGTTTGGCATGAGATGCCAGCAGATGATGGATGCAGGGGGAGGAAAAGCTGCCCCAAGTAGGATTTGGTTCACAGTTTAAGACCCAAAGACACAGTGCTGAGCATCCAATAAAACAGAGCCTAAAGAGTTAAAAAAACCCTCCTTCCCACATGCACCTGATAAATAAAATTCCATCTCAGAGATGATCCAAGACCATTTTCCAATAAGAAATAAACTCAGGGCTTATAAAATGCACACACACAAAGCAGATGAAACTTAAAAGCATTTTCCCAGCACAGTAGTTTAAAATAAAAAGGTGACCTTTAAAGCAAGGCAGGGAGAGTTCATTTGCAGTCTAAAATAAATAAAAAAAAAAGCAGCTGGGTTAATCCAAAAAGCTCTACCTGCCAGACACTCTCCTGCCATAGTTTGGTTCTCTTTTTAATAGGTGTTTCAGCATTAGGATTTAAAAATTCATTTCCTTTTAGTGCTGAAATAAATGACAGAGCTGAAACAACCTCTCCTTTCACATCCTCCTCTCTCTGTGGAGTGTAGCCAGAGGCAGTGGCTGCTCTCTGTCCTTCCCTTGCTCATCCCTTTAATCCAGGAGTTTAAACTCCTGTTGGCATCCAGGTGGTGAAAGGGAAGAGGTGAAACATCTCCTTCTCTTTTCTCCCCCAAAGGTCAATTCTGGAGCTGGGCAAAGTGAGTTAATTCTGTCCAGGACTTCCTTCAGCTGGACAGAAACGCCCCCCTCGAGCTCTGCCCCCCACACAAGGCATGTGGGAGCCTTGCAGGAATTGTTTCACCCTGGGCAAGGGCTGGGATGTCCAGGAGGAATCTTTTGCTTGTTCCCACTCCTGGTGCCCACACAAATCTGCCATTTCTGTGTCTCACAGTCCGTCAAAGAGTGGGATAAGGAAAATGGAAAACACAGACACGTGGCAGAGAGAGCCCTTTGTGCAGGTCTCTCTGCCCTGCTCTGAGCCTTTAGAAGATCAGGAGAAATGGAAATGTCTTTATTTTTTCCAGCCTTGTGAATTCCTGGGGTTGGAAAACAACCGAGTGGTGAAAAATAAAATGCAAACTCCAGGTGAGAGCCTGAGCTGGGAATATATAAATATGACCCCTGTAGGTAGAACCTGACAAATCAGAGGAATAATCCAAGGAAATACAGCAGGGAAATCCCAGGAGAGGAGATGCTGCTGCCCTGCACATCCCAGTGCTCCCAGTGCATCCCACACTTGTGTGGAGCCAGAACATTCTCTCTCTCAGTGCTGACTGACATAGTCTTTAATTATGATCATCCTTCATGCCTGTTACAAGATTTATTAATATTAAAATCTTCCTGATCTCTCCCAGTTAAGCTTTAATTACCCTTCCTCATTTCCAGCCCATAGAAAGATCAAAACCAGTTTAGAGGAAGAGGCTTTTTATTCCTCACATGCCCTGCCCTGGCTTCCCAAGGGATTATCCTTCCCTTTGTACATCCATGGGATCACTGAGGATAAGGCAGCAGCCAGCAACATCTCCAGACCCGAATTCCCATCGCCTGTGGTGATGCCAAACACACTAAATGTGACTTTAAGGTTGTGCAGTTGGTCCTTGGAGTAGTTTCTGTCGGAGAGGGAAAAGAGTCCCAGAGGGTGCAGTTGCTCCTGGTTTCAGTCATGCAACAAGAGGGAACATGGACATGCTTTAGGTTCCTCTCTGGAGTTGAATGGGAATTTGGGAATTCACCCATTTGGGTACTGCCACCTTCATCTTACACAGCAAGAAGTGGCCAAAAAGACGTCCCAGGCTGGGGCACTCACTGCTGACCTTCAGCTCTGGCCTCGGTGTTTAAAGCCTGAGACTAAAAACTAAATCTGAAAACTTCCTAAATTCCTAAATGAGCCACTTGCTGTCCAAGGGACTGGAGAACTGGGATGCTGGTGAATTCCAGCAGCATCAGTTCTGAACTCACCCACCAGGTCTCCAAGTACCTGGCAATGATGTGGCTGCTACAGGGAAGGGCAAAATTCCCTGTTACTAGCAGGGATGAAACTGGGAAAGGGGATTTTTTCAGTGCAACAGGCCCAAATTACAGAGATTTCCATGAGAGGGAGGTACCCAGAGACTTTTAAGTCTGATCCACTCTGATCTTCCTGGGAATCACACAATCCCAGAATGGTTTGGGTTGGAAGGAACCTTGAAGTTCATCCAGAACCATCCCCTGCCATGGGCAGGGACACCTCCCACTAGCCCAGGCTGCTCCAAGCCCCGTCCAGCCTGGCCAGGAACACTTCCAGGACACCCGGAGCTTCTCTGGAAAACCTGTGCCAGGGCCTCATCACCTTCCCAGGGAAGAAACTCTTCCCAATATCAAATCCAAACCTATCCCCTTTCATTTTAAAGCCACTTAATCCCTGTCCTGTCACTCCAGGCCCTTGTAAAAAGGAACAAGCTGATCATTCCCACCACGGGGTATAATCAGGGATGCCGGGGGTGCTTTGGACATTCAGGGGTCTCTGCTGAAGGATATTCATCACCCCCCACCTTCCTTACCAAGGTTGGAAAGAACACATGAACAGCGAGACGCTGCTGATCCCAAGTGTGATTCCCAGGGACTTGTCTGGCACTCAGAAATCTTTCCCTCTGATCTCCTGTCAAGGAACTGCAATTCCTTCCTTTAGGTCTCACCTCAGTCCAACAGGAACTTCAATAAAGAGGAAAAAAACCAAAGAGGCTGAGAAATGTGCTGAGCAAATTCAGGGGAAAGCTTTTTTTTGCGGGGAGCCTGAGCAGTTTTGCAGAGCTCTTTTCAAGTGCGTTTAGTGAAATTTCCCCAGAGCCTTCCTAATGGAAGCACCGCTGGAAAGATCCTAAGCGAGAGAAACAGCTCCTGCTCAGGGATAGTCCAGAGCTTTGTTAGGGGAGATCAAAGGGAAGAAAACAATCCCTGTAATTTTCAAGGAGCAGTTTTTCCAGGGGCATGGGAGGTGAAGGTGATGAAAGTGTGTACTTCAGTAAAGGGCAGGTGTTTAATTGCTGTGCCAGAGGAGGGATCCCCTCCTGCTCTGGGATGGATTCCTGCAAACACGGAGCAACTTCTTTTGGCACGGAGGGCTCACAGTTTAGGGAATTGGGTAAGGATTTGGGTGTTTTACAGTCTGGTGGGGGACAGGACACCTTCCCTCACATGGCCTTGGATCAATTCTAATTCAATGCTGTGCTCACTTTTGGGTTCCCAAGGGACAAATCCTGATGAAGTAAAGGGCATGGGGGTGTATTGAAGGTGAACATCCAGCGTGGTGAGAGCCAGACTCGGGAGATCAGGCTGTTACCCACCATGGATCAGAGAATTCCAGAATGGTTTGGGATGCAAAGGACCTTAAGGACCTTGTTGCACCCCCTGCCCTGGGCAGGGACACCTCCCACCAGCCCAGGTTGCTCCAAGCCCTTTCCAACCTGGCCTGGGACACTCCCAGGGCTGGGGCAGCCACAGCTTCTCTGGGCACCCTGTGCCAGGGCCTGCCCACCCTCCCAGCCAGGAATTCCTTCCCAAAATCCCATGTAATGCTCAGGGGATGATCCCCAAAGCTGCCCCGCTCTTGTCTGGGAGGCTGAGACCCCACAGCTGGGCTGTGTGGGGCAGAAACCATTGTCCTGTATCCCACTCCATCCTACCCTGGGATTTAGAGCTGATTCATCCCTTTGATTCGAGCCTGGACTTGGCTGTTGTCCTGCACTTGGGCCAAATATCATTAGGAATGTTGATGTGTCTGTGCAGGGACATTGGCTGCAAAATTAATCTAAGAACTTTTAAAATGAACAGGCGTTTAGAAAAGATTTCTTTGGAACACAAACGGACTTGATTTGGTTTCTCTTAATGCATTTTGGCAACAATTCACAACAAAGCAAATAAAGAGCTCTGTAATTCTGGCCACACAGGAGAGAAGGCAGTTGAATGATTCCCCTTTTTTCCCTTAGTCCAGGTTAATTTTCCTAAGTAAACAAGCCCTAAATTAATCCTAGAATCCCAGAAAGGTTTGGGTTGGAAGGAAGTTTCTCTGGGAAACCTGAGCCAGTTCCTCACTACCCTCCCCAGGAAGAATTTCTTCCTAAGAAAATATATTCAGGAAAAAAAATGGAAAGAATGAGATAATACACTCAAGGAGAGAGAAACCTTTTCTACCTGACTGTTTTTTCATACAAATCTCTGCTGCTGCACAGTTTGGCAGCAAAAATTTGCATGGAAGGTGCTGATCAAATGTAATTTTCATAGAAGAACGAAGAGAAAAAAAAACCCCTGGAATTAATGTTATAGATATTTGGCTAAAAGTACAGGTGACCATTTTCAATAAGCAAAGACTTTGAAATCGCGTTCAACAGTTTTCTTAAATATTTAAGTTTGGGGTTTTTAGTTTGTTTTCAGTTATTTCCATTAAACTTTCACTTCCAGTGAGTGATTCTCAATCATTTCCAAAGAGAAGCTTCATTCTTTGGCTGAATGGGCTGAAAAGCAACTCCCCCCCCACCCCTGCCATGGCCACACAGGATCCAGCTGGGACAGGATCCAAACCCAGCCCTGCTCCGGGACAGACTCTTCCCATGAAGGAAAAATTGGGAATGGAAGTGATTGTCGGACCCTCTCCAGGGCACAGCCACGAGTTAAACAGGCTTTGTTTGTGTTGGAAAGTCAAAGCATGGATAATGGGGGGTGTAATCCCAGGCTGTTGTGTGGGAGAGGCACAGTGGGAATGCGGGGCTTGGACAGGAGGCTCCAGCAGAAGGATCGGGAGCACTTTGGGACTCATCCCTAGGAAAGGAGCCAGGTCTGATAAATCAGATATTCTGGGGAGCGTGGAGGGCCTGACTCACTGAGCCAGCCTGGGCAGCGGGGCTGTCTTGCCTCACCATTCCCACTGGGAATGCAGCCCAGTGTCACGTGGGAGCTGCAAATCCTGGAGGAGCACAGGGGTCTCCTCGGAGCATCCCACACCCAGGTCCTTCTCCTCGGCCATCCCTTGGGCCAACTGCAGGCAGAGCTGGGTGTTGGGAGAGGACAAACAGCACCTCTCTGGCTCAGCTCAGGGCGTTTGGGAGGGCACCTGGAGCTCATCTTTCATCTCCCCTTTCCCAAAGAGCTCCACCCCCATTCCTCAAAAACATCGCTGGGAGTTTAGTCCAGGAATCCACGGAATAAATTCACTTCTCCCCGCTCTCAGCATCCGAGAGAATGAGCTGAGCTGGAAACACACCACTTTTTGTTTGCTCTTTCCCGAGGGAATGTCAGATTATTAATGTTTTGTCATCATTATCGGGAAGTTATGGAAAAATATTCACTTGTCTCCTGCAGTCAGGACTTTGAGAACCAAGTGTCAGAAAATCAACTGGCTGGTGTTTCCAGGCTTGGCAATTTAGGGAGTGATCAGGCATCAAGAATGAAAATAGAGAGATATCACAAACAAATAATTAATGAGAAAAGAAACAAGCTGCAATGTCCTGACGCTGCTGAGTAAATATTTACCAAGGACAAACAGCATTGCAGAAGATCCATTAATGTCAAATTCTCTAATGGTAATGCAGAATAATATATAATATGAATATTTCTCAACCTTACAAATTTGAATAAGTTTTTCCTAAGAGAAGGATGTCATTTTCCCCTTTTCCTTGCAGTTTATGAAGATAAACTCAATGGCTGAGAGTGGAAGGATGTGAGAAGAGAAACACTCCGGAAGTTTTAAGCCATTAAACCCCAAACCCATCAGTTTTAAGTGCCTCCCTTTTCAGCTCCCACAGCTGGAGCCTGACCACCCAAATATAACCAGCCCCCCACAAAAGAAAGGGAAAATAAAAGCTTTAAGTGCTGCTCAGTCACAAACTTGATATAAACGTCATGTTTATTACAGCTCCTGCACTTAGTGACTATGTATTCCTGCTGTATCCCTGGGAATTTTCCTGGATACCTCCTAGCAAGGGAAATGCCTGATGAAATGAGGGATCCATCATTCTCACCTTCCTAAAAGGAAATCTGGTTTGTGGATTTTTCTTTGTCTTTAAAAAAAAAAAAAAAGACTTTCAGATCCCTGTTCATATTCACGCTCAGGCTTTCCATTTCCAATTCCCCATCACTGCTCTCTGCCTGGACCTGGTTTTCCTGTGAACATTTGAGGGATTCATCCTCACGAGGCTTCAGTTTTTCATCAGAAAAGGAGAATAAAACTAAGAGCTAGAGGGGTTGTTGTTTTGGTTAGACAGTCTGTGTCCTAAAATGTGGAAAACCCACCCAAAACTGGGATTCTTTGTGCAAATCTTCAGTGTCACTGTCCCCACAATCCGAGTCAGGCTCTCTGTGACCCCGAGCTGCTGTCACCCAGCTCATCTCCCTCTGCTCAGAGCTGAATATTCCTGTTGGGAATGAGCATTTTGGCAAAGCCATTTCCAGGTGACTCATGGCAAGGTGCTGCAGGAGGTGAGAATTTCCGTGGAGCAGATTATCAGCTCTCCCTCCTGCTGACTAATTCCCTGGAATGGAGTGAAATTCTCAGCCCATATTGTGCCTCTGATTAGAGGGACGGGAAGCAGCAACGTGTCCAGGCTCTGGCAGCAGATCAGGACACAAATCCATGGAAACCACCAGTTCTGCCTCCAGACATGAAATTCAGCTTGGAATCACAGGATCATTAAGGCTGGAAAAGACCACCTCTAAGAACAAGTGGTGGACTCCCCATCCCTGGGAGTGTCCAAGGCCAGTCTGGACAGGGTTTGGAGCAACCTGGGCTAGTGGAAAGTGTCCCTGCCCATGGCAGACAGGCTTTAAGGTCCTGTCCAACCTTAGCACCATCACTGGGGTTTCAGTGAATTCCTCTTCACCAGTGCAGTGGAAGAGCAACAACCCTTATTTACTAACAAATGATTAATAGCAGGCCGAGAAGTGCTGAGAAAAACAATTAAACCCTCAGCATCAGCTCCCTGAGTGTTTTACCTGGCACAGTTTTGTTCCTGGAGCCTGCCAGGATGAGGCTGTGGAGTGGTCGAGGTGATCCCACTCCGCTTTGAGGGGGCCCTGAAGGGAATAGGGACAGATCCAAGAGGGAAATTATTTAACCAAAAATCCAAAGTCCTCTGCTAATTGATGCATTATTTGTGCAGAATTCATGCTGATGTCCCCCGGGATGCTGACAGGCTCTGGCCATCCATCACAGACCTCGGGCTCACGGAGCCCACAAGGAGCAGGGATGGGGCTCCAAGCCAAAACCTGGATCTTCCCAGGACGTCTCAGTGCAGGATCAAGGCCCTGCTTTGTACCAGACAAAACCCTCAACAGGCCTGAGCTTGTTCAACCAAAACCCCTGCTTCCTGCTCTGCCTGCACGTTTTGGCTGCAGAAAGAGGATGAAGCTGAAGGGGAGACTTTGTTTTCAATAAAAACTTGGAAAAAGCTGGGAAAATGAAGCTCACTGGAGCTGATGGCCTCTGGTTCCGAGCCACGGCAGAACTCTGGGCTCCACGCTGAGAAAGCAGCAGCCCTGGGTGATAAAAGTGATTGTTTTCCTGTTAGCTCTGGAATTTGTTACTGCTGGAGAACTGCTGTCCATGCTGAGGGCTCCTCCTGGCATTCTCTTGAAGCAAGAGAATCATAAAAGGCTCCTCTGGAAATTCTTTCCCTCTCTGTTTTAAACAGGAGCTGCTGAGCTCCGTCAGGTCAGCAGCAAACTGCCTGATTATCACCACGTGGCTCCTTTAGGCTGAATAAATTAAGAAAAGAGTTTCAATAAAAAAACCCCACCAAAAAGGCAGCCCAAGCCTCGCTTTGTGCAGAAGAGCTCGGTGCAAACACACAGCACACAGGCATTTCAGTTTGGAAGAATCACAGGCCACACTTCCCTGACTGGAAGCAACTGTTGGAAAGCAAAAATAAATGTGTGTGACTCACCATTCCAGCAGGTCTGGGGCACAGAGCACCGTGTCCTGCACGTGGGAAGGACATTTGGGAAGGAGACTCCACAAACTCCAAGGGATTTACTCGGGATTCAGTGCTGTGCCCCCACAGCCACACACCCACCAGTGGGATCCACGTTCACGGGCCAGCGGAGGAAGACACGCTCCAAAACCGGAGCTCAGGATGATGTTTGGAGGGAATCCAATAAAATTATATACAAGAGTATAAGAAGAGAAAAGAGCTTGAGTGGAACTTGAAAGTTAAAAGCCGAGAAGTTTTTAAAAGCTGTAAGTAAAAGATGAGATTTTCTGCTGGGATCATCACTGGGATTTCATTTTCCTGCTGGAACCAAACCAGTTTGTTGCAGGAAGGGCTGACCAGCCTGACTTTCTCTTTTTAACTAAGACAAGAGTTCTCTCTGCCCATGCTTGTGCCAACAGTGCTGGGTGAGGGGTGGCTTTTGTTCCAGCAGCTCCAAACCCACGTGTCCTGGTCAGCGTGGATGTGGAGAATCGGGAGCTGCTTCCAGGTGAGTGAAGTTTCCTGTTCAAAGGATTGTGTAGCCAAGAGAATTCACAATTTATTGCACAGCAAAAGATGGGAGCTGAAAACCTTCCTGCTCTTTCCTATGTTCTGTCAGCTCAGGCCCTGAGCTTGAAGAGCTGTTAATAATTTATATATTCCAGTGGCACATTCAATTCCTTGAGTGGCAGGATGGCTTTGAAACCAGGGCTGCCCTGGATAAGGAAGGGAACTCCGGAATCTGCCAGGTACCAATGGATTTTGCTTTTATTTCTTACAACAAAGTGATATTCAGCCTGTCAGGGCATGATGCAACTGAGAACACTTCAAACTGAGCTTAACTTGACAAAAACCACAAATGAAACACAGCCTGATGAAAATATTTCCCTGAATCTGTTTGGTCCATGGAAACATTGACCAGGGGGGATAACAACCATGAAACTGCTCACCAGGGTAATCCTTCCCCTGGATCAGGAAGGCTTGAGCTCTTTTTCGTGCAGTGTTTCCTTGCTGGAGAAGATTTCAGGAAGAATTTCATCATGGAAAAGGTTGTTGAACATTGGAAGGGGCTGCCCAGGGTGGTGGTGGAGGTGCCCAAGGCAGGGCTGGCCATGGCACTCAGTGCTCTGGGCTGGGGGACAAGGTGGGCATCGGGCACAGGGTGGGCTCCCTGGGCTGGGAGGGCTTTTCCAACCTAAATGATCCTGGGATTCTAAGATTATGATTTTCCAGTGACCTTTTGGCCCAGAACTCATCTCCTAAGCTTGAAACCTTGATCACTTCCCAGCATGGCCCTCAGTGACCCACCTTCAAACTCGAGTGGGCTGTGACAAGATGTCACTAAGAAAAGCTCCTTTGAAACCTTCAGGGCAAAAAAAACCCCCACCTACTTAACAGCAAATTGTTGGAGCCTTTATTTAAAAAAAGTCTTTTCCATACCAAGGACTTTCACTGTGAATAGCTCAGCAGGGCTTTTCCTGGAAACTTACTGTACTTTAAAATGCAATATTCGTACAGATCCTCATGCAGAGAAGGCCAGGAGCAGGGCAAGGAGAAGGAGAAGGAAAGGGACGGGCTGGGGTAAAACAAGGAAAGCTGAGGGACTTTGGACAAGGGCCTGGAGGGAGAGGACAAGGGGGAATGGCTTCCCACTGCCAGAGGGCAGGGTTAGATGGGATATTGGGAAGGAATAATCCTAGGAGGGTGGGCAGGCGCTGGCACAGGGTGCCCAGAGAAGCTGTGGCTGCCCCAGCCCTGGGAGTGTCCCAGGCCAGGCTGGACGGGGCTTGGAGCAACCTGGAAGGTGCTGGGTTTGGACCTGGATGATCTCTAAGGTGCCTTCCAACCCAACCCATTCCATGACTCCATGGAAGGACAGATAGGGCAGGTACAGTGAGAGGGAAGCTGCGCCAAAAAGGAGAGGCAGGAAAGGTGGCAGTGCAGAGGCTGCCCCAGGGCAGAGACACCTCCAGTGCCGCTGCAGCATCTTCGCAGGGCAGCGGGAGGGATCGGAGGGACACGGGGGGGACACGGGGGGGACACCACGGGCACCTCTCATGCTTTTTTCTGTTCTCACTCAAACGCCACCGCAGACGGAGGATGTGCAAGGGCGACAGTGCCCTCTGTTGTCACCAGCGCCTTCCTTCGCCCGAGGGCTCCGAGCAGCAGGTGCGCCTCCCAGCCTTTCCTTTTCCCTTTCCTTTTTCCTTTTCCCTATCCTTTTCCCTTTCCTTTTTCGTTTTCCCTTTCCTTTTTCCTTTCCCCTTTCCTCTTTCCTTTCCCTTCTTCCTTTCCTTTTCCCTTTCCTTTTTCCTTTTCCCTTTTCTTTTTCCTTTCCCTTTTCTATTTCCTTTCCCTTTTCTATTTCCTGCCCCTTCTTCCTTGGCTTTTTCCTTTCCCATTACCTTTCCCTTTCTTTTTTTTCTTCCCTTTTTCCTTTGCCTTTCCCTTCTTTCTTTCCTTTCCGCTTTCCCTTCCCCTCCTGGTTACACAGTGATAGCAACTCCCAGATTTTCCCGAATTCCAGCACAAGCTGGATCTCCCAGAATACCAAGAGCAGTGACGGAGCAGCAGCTGTGATTCACAAGCCCCTGCTCAGTGACCAGGCCCAGGTCACACGAGTCACCTCAAATATGACCCCTTTAGGCGAAAGAACACAGTGAGGTGTAAAACCAGCTTACAGTGAGTGACTCTAACCCCGGGGAGGCTGCAGGGGCAGTGCTGGGCTGGCAGGAGGGTTTGTTGGGCTTGCTTAGAGCCTTCTCCGGCCCTGCCGATGCTGTGATTCCAAGATCCTTTGACTCCAGGATCCCGTGACTCCAGTATTCCATGACTCCAGGATCCTGTGACTCCAGTGTTCCATGACTCCAGTATTCCATTACTCCAGGATCCCATGACTCCAGGATTCCATGAGCCCAGGATTCCATGACCCCAGGATCCTGTGACTCCACGACTCCATGACTCCAGAATCCCGTGACTCCAGGATCCTGTGAATCCAGGATCCCGTGACTCCAGGATCCCGTGACTCCAGTATTCCTCCATGACCCCAGGATTGCATGATTCCAGGATCCCATGACTCCAGGATCCCATGACTCCAGGATTCTATGACCCCAGGGTCCTGTAACTCCACAACTCCATGACTCCAGAATCCCGTGACTCCAGGACCCTGTGACTCCAGTATTCCATGACTTCAGGATCCTGTGACTCCAGTATTCCATGACTCCAGGATCCCGTGACTCCGGTATTCCATGACTCCAGGATTGCATGATTCCAGGATTCCATGACTCCAGGATCCCATGACTCCGGGATCCCATGACTCCAGGATCCCATGACTCCAGGATCCCATAACTCCAGTATTCCATGACCCCACGACTCCATGACTCCGCACCGCCGAGTGCCAGCTGCCCGAGCGGCGCCGCCGCAGCGCCAGGGTCTCCAACCGGGCCTGCACCGTGGGCGAGGGGTCGGAGCGCGACTGGGCCGAGTCGAAGCACCTCAGCAAACACGCGGCCGCCTGCGCCCAGCGCGCCCAGCAGCGCGCCAAGACCACCCCGCGCCAGCGCCTGCAGGACATCCACTTCTGGAGGGTGGAGCTGGCAGAAGGAGGCCATGGAGCTCGATGGCGAGACCAGCCTGGTGGCGGCACAGAGGCTGCGGCTGGAGCAGGCGCTCGACGCCACCGAGGTGCCCTACCGGGTGGTGACCAACAACCTGCAGTGCCGGGAGGAGGAGGCAGCCCCCCGGACCCGGTCGCTGATGAGGTGGAGAGGTGGCTGCTGGAGGCGAGCGGGGCCCTGGGGCGGCCCAGCCAGCGCGGGGAGGTTCCGCCGCAGCGCAAGGGCCGCTGCACCTTCCTGGACTCCCGGGCTTTGAGAAGGATTGCTTAAAGTCCTCCCTCTGCTTAAAAAAGTGTTTAAAAAAGTATTTAAAAATCACCTGAGTGTGGCTAGAGAAGAGCAGATCCGCCCTCTCAAGCCAGTCACAGCAGAGGTCTCCTGGATCAACGTGAGCGTCCTGTTCTGGCAGTCTCTGCTTTGGAATCCTGGACAACTGCACTGCCTCTCCCCTGGCTCCTCTTCCCTGTGTCATCCTGGCCCTGGGAGCTGGACTGAAACATCTGCAAGTCATTGAAAAACCCCTGAGTTTGTAAATTCATGGAAGGCACAAACACCTGCTCTTAAATGGGTTCTTTACATCGTTATTTGGACGCTCCAAAGTCATGGACTAGGTTGCTTTTCACTAGATATGAGGAGAATCCAACTTTTGCATCATGAACATTAAATGGTGGGATAAAAACAACGGGATGCTACACTGTAAATGTTCTCGTCTTGTTAATTGACGCCCATTTATAATAGGAGGTATTATTCTATTATTCTTAGTGGTAGCTAAGAGAAGACAGCTGAGGAAAAGCCAAGATCACTCTGGATTTGACAGCATTTCATGTTAATAGACAGCACAGAGGAAAACAAGGAGGAAAAAAGACATTTCATGTACCAAGTCCTTTGAAATCCCAGTTTCTGTTCTCCTCTGAGCCCAGATGCTGCTCCCAGCCAAAACTCTTTTGCTCTCCCAGTGCAAGCTGGGCCTTCAAAGGAATCCCCAGCCCAGTTCCGTGCTGCACAAGGTCATTCACTCTGCCACTTCCCGAGCCCCAAATCTGCCCCCAGGATTTTGGGGTGGGATCATCACCATTTTTAGGGCTGAAATCCCAAAGGCCAGCGGAGCTCCCGTTCTCTCTGCCCTGCGTGTTCTTGGGATTACCAGCTGATAACAACTCATACTCTTGTATAATTGAAATAATTTTAATTAATCGGGTGATGTGTGACTCTAACTGACAACAAAGCAGGGGGTTTAATCTGAATCTCCCTGCTTGTTCTTGGGATTGACTCTGCAAATAAATGAGGAGCAGACAAGGGTTTTCCTGAGTCCTGGGGGAGATTCCCAAGTCCTGCTCCTCTTCAGGAGGTGTTCATGGCTCATGGACCTTCTCCCAGTCCATCCCAGGAACCAGCCCCAGGCTGTCCCGTGGTGTCCAACAGCACAGCCAGGTCTGAGGGACTGGGATCAAAGGATTCCATCTCCATCCCGGTGCCACAGCTCCTCCTGCCACACAGTGTGGCAATCCCTCTTCATTTCCATCTCCTTGTTCCCCCTGGCAGCCTTGGACTGCCATTAATTAGGAGAAGTTGAGTCTTAAATGTCAGATATGAATATCTCCTCAACAGGGACTCCATTTTTCAGTTATATTTTAGGTCATTCCACGAGGGAATTCGTTAGTTTTGTGTTATTTCACTCTTTCCATGTGAGAGACCTTAATTGCTAAAGGGAGGCTTTTCCATGCTCACAGGGAACTGGATGTGTCTTTATTTACATGGAGACTGACTGCCCACCTCAAAATAAGATCAATTATTATCCATGTAACCCTTTAAAATCCTTCTGAATTTCAGGGCTCACCCACTGCAGGAAGTGTTCCTCCACTTTGTAAAATGATACCTTCAGCTGTGTTTTGATTTTAATTATGTTCTTTTACAGCCTTTAAAATAATATTTTCTTTCCCATCATGATTGCCCTTTTCCATTTGGAACCAACTGAGGGGTTTTATTGGCCCTGTTGGTTTCTTGGGATGGAGAATCTGACACTGCAGGGACACACACGCTCATTTAGTTGTCCAAAACAGCGAGTGCCAATGGAGTTCTGGGAATAAAGTTTATTAGTAAGGATATGCTCCCTTAGCTGTCATTAATGCAAGCCAACACAATTAATTAGGAGGTTTCATAAACAAAAACTCTTTTTTTTTTTATTTTTTTAGCTTCAAATATTTAATTCCTTTAAATAATAACAAAGAAAAGGCTGGAATTTTCTGGGGTTTTATATAATCATGTGTAATCACCAAGTCACAGAAAGCATTGATAGTTCATCCCTGAAACAGAATTATGGAGTAAAAAATGAGCACCAGATAGTTGTTGTTCAGCAAGAGATTATGAAAATAATGGGAATTTTTGGTTTTGTCACATTTGTGTCGGATTAAACATTCCTACTCAAACCAGCTTGACATGGAAATTCAGGTGTTGGATCCATTAGAGGCAAAGTTTCCTGACCTTGAGCAGTCACTGTCCTGCAACTCAGAGCAAATGAACCCTCAAACAACTCTGAATATTTGAGGTAATTCTGCAGCTCTCAGTGCTGCCCATCACGAGGCAAAATGGGATAAATACAGCTGATAAAACAATTAAAGCTGTGTCATCCTCCCTATACCAAAAACCAGAGGGGGATCTTCTATTTTTAGTTCACCCAAAGTACCACAGCAGATCGTGATTCTGCCACTCCTTTATGTTAAATAATTCCTGGATTTTTGGAGCTGGGCAGGAATCTGATGGGAAGCCTCTCCTTGCATACAGATGAAACCCTGCAGAAGGAGGAGAGGGCTCAAGGTCTCTGCAAGGACTCAGCAGGCTCTGGAAGAAGCTGATCCCTTGGATCACATCCATCCTGCTCCGTGGTGAAATGGCACCTTGTGTTTGTGCAGGGCAGTGACTGCTCTTGGAAATCATGGAAAAGACCTTCAAGACCATCTGTAAACCCAACACAATCCCTTTGCTCCTTGGCCTGGTGATGTTGCCTTATTTTTCCTACTTCGAGGTTGTGCAAACAATTCGGATATTCTGTTTATCCTGATAAAATCAGAGAAACCTGGAATGGTTTGGGTTGGAAGGGACCCTTGAAGATCATCTGTTTCCACCCCCTGCCATGGACAGGGACACCTTCCACCAGCCCAGGTTGCTCCAGCCTGACCTTGGACACTCCCGGGGGGGGGCAGCCACAGCTTCTCTGGGCACCCTGTGCCTTCCATGACATGATAGAGCATAGACTTTTCCACAGAATACACGGGCAATAAGAAAATAAGGAATTCCCAGGCTTTAGAATATTCCAAGTATTGCCTCTGCCTGAGATTTAAAGCTGAGTTCCCTCAGTATCTGCTGATTCCTCCAAAAACCATAATAAGGTAAGAGTAGAAAAGAAGATTTAAGTATTTACCCATTTTTATTTCTCTATCCAGAACCACTGAACTCCAGTTGCTTGGCAGGATGGTGTGTCCTGCTCTTGATGTCACAGAAGTCTCCATATTTTTATTTAGGAGGCTGATCTTATCAGAAATATCCGGGATCTTTTGAAAAGAACTATAATTCAAGCCACCAGCCAGATCCGGTAGGACATTTTCCATGATACTTTAGCAGCTGATTTATGCAGCCAAATAATTCCTGCTCTCTGGGAATAGTGGATAAAGGACCTCACCAGTGCCAGGTTTATGGGCTGTGGGAATTCCATTCAAACTAGAAAAGGGCACTGATGAAACTTGAGGATTTTCCAGTAGAGTAAAGCATATTTAGATTTCCAGTCCTGGTTTCCAACACGAAGCTCAGCATTTCCTGGATACCTCTCTGCCTTCCTTACCTTGGGATGTATTTGTATTATTGGCAGCTTTAAAGGGATTTCTCCTTTTCAAGATGAGTTTTTTGCCACCAGATGTCAGTGTGAACTTTAAATATGTACCTTCTGTACCAGTGTGGGTGTTCCTTGCCTTTCCAAAGGACTGTTTGATTGGAATTTCCAACAAACCCTTTGGAAAGATGTTACCTGTCTCCAAATATAAAGGAGTTAACTGCTGGAAACCTTGATATTTTAATTTTAATTTTTTTTAATCTGCTCCTATTCTACCAGATAGAATGAAATATTGCTTTTAAGAAGAATTGTTATAAATGCATAATAATGTGAAGTGGTTCTGTTACATCAATTAGAGTATGAGAGGAAGCTGTTTGGCTTTTTGTAATTGCTTTGAGATAATTTTAATCCCATTTAGTCCCATTTTAGTACCATTGTCCAGCAGAGTATTAATTCCTTGGGTGAGAGTGACATCTGCTGTTAGCAGCTGATAACAACTCACACTCTTGTATAATTGAAATAATTTTAATTAATTGGCTGATGTGTGACTCTAATTGACAACAAAGCAGGGGGTTTAATCTGAATCTCCCTGGACTTTTATCTTCCAAGGCCAGTTTGCACTGTCTGCATGGAAGGATGGATTGGAGGCCTCAGGGAACGTGTGGGGTCACTTTATGGAGGTGTTAAATTTGAGATACACTCCATATATTAGTGAAAGTGGAGGATGATTCTTCTGCTGGCACTACCTGATGTCTTATTGTGGGAGGAGTGTTGGGCAAACCCACCTCTTGTCCCCATCACAACTGCTGCTGCCCCCACTGCTGAAAAATCCTCTACATTTTAGGATTATTATGGGAAATCCAAAGTGCAAACACTCCTGCCCCTCAGGTCATGGAGCTTTGAGCCTTCAGCAGGCAAAGAACTCGACTGCAGGTCTGGGACAGTGGTTAATGCTGAGAATCATGGAACGGCTTGGGTTGGAAGGCACCTTAAAGATCATCCATTCCACCCCCTGCCATAGGCACCTTCCACCAGCCAACCTGGCCTTGGACACTTCCAGGGCTGGGGCAGCCACAGCTTCTCTGGGAAACTGTGCCAGGGCCTGCCCACCCTCACAGCCAAGAATTCCTTCCCAATATCCCACCTAAATCAGGCTTACTGTCGTCCTAGGAGATGGATGTGGAAGAGAGGGCTTGGTAGGACTTGCCAGACAAAAAGGAAGGTTGATGGTCTCCTTGCCCCGAGCTGAGGTTCACACTGTCTGTGGTGGGGCTCTGGGTTGCCTGGTGTCCCACTAACAAGGGGTGGGTTCGACTTCGCAGCTCCAACCGGATCCAGAAGGAGTTTTGTGAGCTGGACTGGTTGGACAAGGTGGAAACGTATCACATCGATGACAAATGTGTGAGCTACAACAACGACCGCACCAACATCCAGGCCCACCCCAGCTCTGTGAAGTTTGAGGAGACGTGAGTAACTCCTGGGATAACCCTGGGGAAACACAGCACATCCTTTGAGTCAGGGAAAGCTGGCACTGGTGAGACTCAAAGGGGTGATTGCTGCTTCTTTGGACACAGAAGATGGCTGTAAAGGAGCTCCATGGAGAGCAGAGTCAGTGCCACCACCTCTGCTGGCCAGGCTGGCTCACCACAGGAAGCTGAGCTTGGGGGAGTTTTTCTTGGAAATAATTGGCTTGCTGCTGCTAAAGGCTGATCTAAATCCTGCTGGGACTTGCTGTCTGACATTGGAAGGCATGTCCTTCCTTTGGGAAAGGCCAGTGCTGCTTGGGAGAGTTAGAACATCAAACCTGATGTAGAGTCTGATGACACCTCTACAGGGAGAGAATCAGCTTCGGGTTGTCTTTTTAAGGGCAAGATTCCCATTTTATCCCATTCCCCCCTTCCTCCAGCACCTCCACACCGAAGACATGGACCCAGTTCAGCCATGACAACATCTACAATGCGGAACAGGAGAAACTGGCCTCGGTGCAGCTCCGCTCCCTCATCAACAACATCATCCACGACGTGTCCGAGGACCTGCGCGTGCAGCGAGCCACGGTCAACGAGGCCTTCGACAACCACTGCAGGGAGCTGGATGATGCCAAACTCAAGCTGGAGCAGCACCGGGAAAAGGTAAGTGCTTTCGAGGAGATCACAGTACATTTATCTGCTGTGTGTCTTAGTCCAAGTCAGGTGTCAAACACTCTTTTGGCTGGGAAGAGACTTTGGAGCTGGGTTGGAGCTCCAGCTGGTTTTTGTTGTGGTGGACTTAAACATGAGGACAATGAAACACTTTCATCCATGTTTGGCCTGAACTGAAACCTAAAACTGTGTGACCAAGGAGCTCTCTTTGGAGGATTCCCAGGATTGTGGGGTTTATGGAATGACAGCCATTGCTATGGTGGTGGCAGCAGGTCCTGCCAAGGACCAAGGGGTGTCTTCAGCTCTTCCCTTCTCCAGTGTGGAGCAGATCCTTGGTTTGTGTCAGGCCATTGGCAAGGATGATAAAAATAGTCATTCCTTGGGACCTGGTGGCAATTCCTGGAGGTGGGAGGCGTTGGCATCCCACGTGAGACATGGAAGAGGCTTGGAACAGGCTGCAGAGTGTTTTCTGCTGTTTTTCAGCCCCAAGATGTGATTCTCAGTGTAACAGTAAAAATAGAGAGCTCCAAACCACCTTAGTGCTTTTATTTCTTCTATCAACAAAGGGTGTCTTCAGCTCCTCCCCTTCTCCAGAGTGGAGCAGCTCCTTGGCTTGTGTCAGGCCATTGGCAAGGGTGGAAAAAATAGTCATTCCTTGGAGCTGGTGGGTAAGGACAGCTGGGTAGGCTTTAATCTCTGCCTGTGTGTCAGTGGTTAGGAGGAAGAAGGGAGTCGGGATTTCCTCTTTCCACTTTCTTCAGAAATCCATGGATTTCTGAGCTGATCAGCAGCTCTCCATCTCATTCAAAATACCATGATTTTTTTTTCTTGGCTAAAATTTACAATTAAAATCAAATAAAGCTAAAATTTGCAATTAAAAGCACTTCCTGGAGGTGGGAAGTGCTGCCATCCCATGAGACGTGGATGAGGTTTGGAACAGGCTGCAGAACCTTTTCTGCTCCTCTTCAGCCCCAAGGTGTGATTGCCAGTGTGACAGTGACAGTGCAGAGGTTCTGCTGCTCCTCAGCCCCAAGGTGTGATTGCCAGTGTGACAGTGCAGAGGTTCTGCTGCTC
>JAWWEU010000034.1:14724117-14751130 GCA_035583155.1 Acropternis orthonyx | reverse complement strand
CCCAAGGTGTGATTGCCAGTGTGACAGTGCAGAGGTTCTGCTGCTCCTCAGCCCCAAGGTGTGATTGCCAGTGTGACTGTGACAGTGCAGAGGTTCTGCTGCTCTCCAGCCCCAAAGTGTGATTGCCAGTCTAAGAGTGACAGTGCAGAGGTCCAACCCCCCGTTTGTAATTCCATTTCTCCTGAATTGTGGCCAAACTGGAGGCAAACCCACCCCAACCTGAGCAGACCCACAAGAAGATGTTTCGGGGTTCTGAAAGAGTTGTTGTCCTTGGGTTCCTCCCCAGATCCTCACGGACATTGGCGAGGATGAAGCCAACACTGCCGCCCTCCAACAAGCCATCAGGGACAAGGAGACCCGCCTGAAGGCGGCTCAGACCCGGCTCTGCGACAGGTCCTTCAGGCCCCCGGTGGAGCTCTGCACGGAGGAGGCGCAGCGCAGGTACGGGGGGGCTGCTCCGGGGCCTGGCCCGCGCCAAGGGCTCGCTGCCCCAGCGGCACCGGCAGCGCACGGCCCCGAGCCCGCCCTGCTCTGCCGGTGGCACCAGGGCTGGCACCGCTGGGAGCAGCAGTGGCTTTTCAATATGCTCTGGGCAGTTTTATTGTAAAATGTTTATTTTGGGATCTTTTGTATGAATTATGATTAATATAATATGAAATATATGAAATGTAGTTAATATGCTTAATATATTTTATTTGTTTTATTGAATATTCTTGGAGGTACTTTATTTCAAGTACGGTTTATTTTTCACATTTTATATTAACAATGCACAATATCAAATAAATGTAATTAATATACTTAATAGATTTTAATTTATTTAATATTATTTTATTTTAAGTAGTTTATTTTAAATATTATTACAGTTTATTTTTCATACTTTGTATTATATAAAGTATCCATAATATAACATAAAATATATTAAATGTAATTAATATACTTAATATATTTTAATTTATTTCATTTAATATTCTTTTATTTCAAGTATTTTATCTTAAATATTATTATAGTTTATTTTTCACATTTTATATTAACGATGCATAATATCAAATATATTAAATGAAATTAAGATACTTAATATATTTTATTTATTATTATTTTTAATAGTTTATTTTAATCATTAGTTTATTTTTCATCTTTTATGTAAAGTATGCACAATATAAAATGTATTAAATGCAATTAATATACTTAACATATTTTTATTTATTTTATTTAATATTATTTTAAGTATTCTATTTTAAATATTTTAATAGTTTATTTTTCATATTTTATATAAAGCATGCATAATATAAGATATATTAAATGTCACTAAGACAATATATTTTATTTTATAATATTTTAAGTATTTTATCTTAAATATTATGAGTTTATTTTCCATCTTTTATATTATATGAAGTATGCATAATATAATATAAAAATATATTCAATGTCATTAATACGCTTACGTCTTTTAATGTTTTATTGTACTTTATTTTATTTCATTTTAAATTTATTTTATTTTATTTTAAATACTATTATTTTAAATATTTTATTTTAAATATTCTAGTTTATTTTGTTAGCTTTTATATTATATAAAGTATGACTAATATGGTATAAATATATTAAATATACATAACATACTTTTCCCAAATCTTCGTTCGCGAAGCCCAGCCATGATGAATTAATACACTTAATATATCTTATAACGTGTTAATTGTCATGTAATATTTGTCTGTCTCGTATTTAATTTTATTTTTAAAATACTATTTCATATATTTGACGCCGCTGCGCCCCCCCCGATCGCGCAGCGATGAGCTCGGCTCCGCTTTGCTCTCGGCCCCGGCCGGTCCCCCGTGCCGGTGGGCGAGCCCCGCAGCGCCGCGCGGAGCGGGGGCCCCTTCCCGGCCCCGATCCCACCCCGCACCCACCGATCCCACCCCGCACGAGGGAACGGCGCTCCTGGCGCTGCCCGGGGCACGCCCGCGGTGCCCAGCCCGGGACCGAGTCGGCTTGGAAACCGCGGGGCGGCAAACCCTATCCCATCAGAGGGCGCGTGCTGATCCCGCTGGAAGCTTCCCATTTCCCTCCCCGTGGGAAAAGCGGGGAATCGGCTTGTGCGGGGTGACAAAATCCCTGCAAGTGCCGGGAAGGACTTCCAGCTGATCCAGATGCTTTGTGGCATCTCCTTTAAGCTCCTCATCCAGCAACCCATCCCTGTCCGAGTTTTGCAGCCTTTCACGGGACGCAAGGACACGGGGAGCCCTGTTCGGAGCTGGCACAGCACCCAGGGATCTTGTTTTCCCGTGAGTTCTCCACAGGCAGACTGCAGCAAAGCACCTTCCCCCACTGGAGTTTAGCTGAAATTCAGTGCTGCTTTAAAACTCCTTTGCTGATTTTTTTAAAATGATGTGTTGCTAGTTTGGAGTGATCCCCTTTTCATACCCCTTGAGTTTTGTACCAGAGAACAGAGATCAAAAACCAGGTTTTATCAAAACCCTGATTCAGTCAAACTGGGTGACTTATCTAACCATTTTTGGCCTATAATTCCAAGTACAAGTGTCCTACCCAGGAGATGGGTAATTCCACTGGGTTTAGCAGCAAAAGACATAATTGGGACTCCCTAAATCAGTTCTTGGGACTGCCTAAATCAGTTCTTGGTACCCCCTAAATCAGTTCTTGATACTCCCTAAATCAGTTCCTGGGACTACCTGAATCAGTTCCTGGGACTCCCCAAACCATGGAAGGCTGGGAAAGCGAACTCTGCTTTTCCTGAAACCCTCTGAGCATCTTTCTGATGGATGTTCTGGTTCTGCAGCTGCTCGTCTTTATTCAGGTCTCTTCAAGCATCTCCTGCTCTTCCTTATCCCTCCCTATAATCCCCTTCAGGTTGGTGGTGAGTGAAGTTGAAGAACTCACAGTGTTCCTTGAAGCCCTGAAGAGAAAACTGATGGAATCTGAGCAGTGCCTGAAGAACCTGGCGGAGACAAGGATGAAGCTGGAAAAGGAAGGAGCTGTGAAAGCCAACAGCATTTTCATTGACAGGCAGAAGTGCATGACCTTCCGCATCCGCTACCCCGTGGATCTGGAAGTGGCCAGCTACAAACAGTGATCTCTGTGCTAACTCTGCAAACCTGGGCGGAAAAAATAGAACTCCTTCTTTTCTATTAAGCCATTGGCAAGTGTGGAAAAAAGTCTAGAATCTTTCATATAAAAATAAAGGGATATTATTCACAGAATTGCTGCCTTCGCTGTGTTTTGTTCTACTCAAATTGAAGTAGAAACTTAAATTTTAGCTTAAAATTAATGTGTCGTGGTGGGCTTTGAGTCTTCCCTTAGAACTTACATAAAACTTCCGTCTAGTGAGTTTAAAACAGCTTAAAGGTACTTCATTACAAGTGCAATGTATCTGCCTTTATAATATGTTATATTTGGGGGTTTCACCCTAATAATTAAACACAGTGAATGAATATTTAGTGTGAATAATAACAATATTCCCAGGCGGAGACAGAACATTCCGAGCTTGCAATGAGAGCATTAAAACTGAGGATCCCACCAGCAGCAAGGGAACAGCTGAGAGACTTGGAGCTGCTCAGATATTCCCAATAAAACCCCCAAAGGTTGTCCAGGTGACAATTTTCCTCTTGGCAAAACCACTCCCAACCTGTGCCTGGGATTTTTAACCTTCAAGTCATTTTCAGGAAAAAACCCGACTACACTGCTTGTGAATTCAATCCTGACTTTTAAACTGCAGCACTTGGATGCGGAATTGAGCTCCTGATGTGTTCCAGCTATCCCCTGGAAGCAGGGAATGTGGTTATTACCCCTAATGGAGAACACACTCAGCCTCCCCTCCCCCAGCAGAGCAGTGAGCAAATGTCACTGAGCCATTAGCTTAGTAGGGCACTTGGTTAAATATGTGACACGTCAGAAACGGGGCAAAGATGACACAGAACAGAATTCCATTATGATTTCCTGCATTACAGGAGTTTTTTTTTACTGTGAAAAAGCAGCTGATCAAAGAGAGAAAAAACCCCTCCAAGGCAAAGCACACACACGAAAACCCCAGGGCAGGAGCTCTGGTGGGCATCGTGCCCTGGGGGGCAGAGCAGGGGCCCTGAGGCTGAGCTGTGTGTCCCCCACACAGCCCTCTGTGTTGTGGGCACTCCAGATGTGCAGAGCACCCTCCAGCTGTTGCCCTCCTGCTAAAAGCTGCTCCCATTCCTTTGGAAACGGGCTGTGGCACTCAGGGCTTCGTACCCAAACTTCCTCTTAGAGCCTTTGGGCTCCAAAATTTTGGGTTTTCTCTGTTTTTCTAATAGATTTCCTCTTCACGATTATATTTTTATAGGCCAGATGTTGGATCCTTTTTAGAGAGAAATCACAGAATCCAAGTGGTTGGGGTTGGAAGGGACTTTAAGGACCATCTAATCCCATCCCCAGCCCATGGCACCTTCCACTAGGTTGGGTTGGTCAGAGCCCCATCCCACCTGGACTTGAACACTTCCAGGGATGAGGAATCTTCTGTGGGCAACCTGTTCCTCCTCTTGCAAGTGGCTGGGTGTCCTGGGTACCCAAGGGGGGGGGCACATCTGGGTCCTGGGTACCCAGGGGGCCACATCTGTGTCCTGGGTACCCAATGGGGCACATCTGGAGGAGATGGAGCCCTCAGAGTGGTCTCTGAGCTGCACAGTGCCCTAGGACAGCCCAGATCCTGACTGTGGCTGATCCATGAGCAGAGCAGGATCACACGTGGAATAAACTGAAATCCACCAAAGCCTTTGGCTGTATTTCCATCTCATCCCTTGTCCCATCCTGCTGAAGTGCCTCGTTGAGATGTGGGCTCGTGCTGAAGGATCCTTGGGAGCAGCAGGTCAGGTTTAGGATCATGCAGTGTGTGAGCTCTTCACAGGAGAGGCTCTTCAACCCCGCGTGGCTTCAAGTGTGCAGGAGGTGAGTGCAGAGCTGCCAACACCCTCCTGGCTCTGCAGGGCCCAATTCCTTGGCACAAAGGCTGGTTTGATTGCAAAACTGTTCTGGGGCTTTCTGTGCAAACCTGGGAGGCTTTGCCTGTTCACAGAGGTCACTTGTGTGGAAACCTGGCAGCAGATTATCCTTAAAAGCCAACCAAAGCCTGTTGGCAGAAAATCAGGGAGCTGGCAGGTTTGTTGTAGTGTCTACATGTCTGATAAACACAGCAAAGAGCTTTTTATGCTTCCAGCAGAGAATTCCTTGTTGGCAGGGCAGGATCCCTTCTGGCACAAGGAACAGCCCTGGCTCACACTGCTCTGAAGCCCCACCAAAACCACTGGGAATTGGGTGTGTCCTGGATTTTGAATATCCCCAGCAGGGGCTGTGTGGGAGGAGCAGCACTGTCCCCTCACCTTCTGTGGGGCCGTTTCTGTGTCTTTCTTCTAATGGTTTCCCTGCAAGGGAAAAAAAAATCCACATATATGAGAAAGCAGGGTAGTTTGGAAGTGATGTTGCTTAGCAGGGAGATCACATTTCCCAGGACTCTTCATTTATAAATAAGTAGCCAGGTTGAATTATTTAATGTGCCCAGTCTGGGTGCCTGAGGCACATCCTTGGAGGCACAGGGAGAGGAGGCTTTGCATTTGAAGGGTGGTTAAGAAAGGACACTTATTCACACCTTGTGTGCCAGTGCCCATAACTGCTCATTTCCACTAAGGTAACCCTTCAAAGTGACACCACAACGTTGGGTTTTGGGTGGCCCTGGGGTTGCCTCTCTGGTCACTCAGCCCTGCAGAGACACCTCAACTTGGCCTTGCTTTGGCTAAACCCTCCTGAAATCACCCAGGATTTCAAATTGCTTGGTAGGGGTTTTCCCACAGCCTGTTCATGCCTTAATCCTGGAATCAGGCAGGCCCCAGGCTGAGCCATCACCTGGGCTTGTCACAAATGTCACCTCCTGATGCTTTCATGGCTGAACTCTGGGGCTGAGGGAAGGGAAACTCCCCAGGAGAACATCCTCTGGGAAGAGGAGCCTCCTAATTGCCTGTTTGTGGCACAGCACAGGACGTGTGTGTGCACCCACAGGAAAACACATCCCAGGGCTTTTCCCAAAGCCAGCATTTCAGTTAAGAGGATTCAGCCTCCCACCACTGAACAGCTCCAAAATTCCAGCTGACACTTTAATCAAAGCTCTTACAAACACAGTTTCTTCTCCCTGTGCCAGCTCTGATTCCTGTTCAGTCCTTGCTGCTCATCACACGCTGGGAAGGACCAGGAGTTTTGTGGGAAAAATCCATTTCCAGCCCAATTTCCTGCATTTGGTGACCAGCCTGGAGCAAAGCCCCTTGGGACAATAAGGAGAAGCAAATGATGGAGCAAAGCAGATCCCTCGTGCTGATGGTCTCATCCAGTGTCTCCTTGGGAAAATGTGATGCTGGGGGAGAGAACTGCTTATTTTTTTTCCTATTTTTTATTCTGAAATGTGCGAAAAATCAACCAGAAAGGCCCAAAGGATCATCTCTTGAAGGTTGTTTTCATCGCTGTAGAACTGCAACATGTCCTGAAGCTTGGGTACAATAAAAGGATGTTTGGCAGCAAAGGAATTGCCTGGAGACCAGAAACGTCCAGGGCTGTGCTGATTTTCCATGACCTTGTCTGACCAGCTGGGAAAAAGGGAATAACCTGAGGGTGAAACTCAGAACTCAAGGAGAAACCTGGAAGTGCTTCTACGGGGTGCAAATCCTGCAGGGGATGTGGATCCTCCATTGGCTTCAGCCTTTGGGTGCACAAATCCCACCTGGATGGATCCAGCTCCGGCATTTGCAGCCTGGTCTGGTGGGGGGTGTCCCTGCCCAGGGCAGGGCTTGGAATGGGATGAGCTTTAAGGCCCTTTCTAACCCAAACCATTCTGGAATTCCATGATTAACACTTAGGAAATGTATTTTAAGAAATAATAAACCATCACAGCCAAGAATTTCTTCCTGATATCCCATCTAAACCTCCCCCTTTTTTTTTTAAAGTCATTAATATATAATATAAAATATATATCACACACATAATACACATACAATGTATGTATATATATATATTGCATGAGCCTATATAACTCAAATCTAAGCCCTCAGTCACTGCTGGAGCAAAATCTACTGAGCTGCTGGAGGTTAAAACCTTTTCCTTCTGTTCCAAATTGTATTCAATAGACCATGACATTGAAAAGAGATTAAGGAATGACTGAGAAGGGAAAAAACCAGCCCCAATCCATCTTTGCACCGAGAGCAAAATCCCAGCACTGCTCCCATTGGCATTCATGTCAGGGGATGGTTTTAATTGTTCTCCTCTGACATTTCAATTACATGTTTTCTGTAAATAAATGGCAGTTTGGGGCTTGGCCACAATAGGAGTTTTGCAGGGACTGTCTTCAAACCCTCATTACCCTCCCCTGCTGAGGTACCAGCTCTGCTTCCACCTCTCCGTGCTGCCAGTCAGGATTTGCCAGAGGGAAAGGAGCCGTCAGAGTGCTCCCAGCCTGAGCTTCCACCGGGTTCCATTTGGCAGGAAAAAGAAATATTTCTTTAAATCCAACTCACTCTGAATGTCCTTCACAGTCTGAGCTGGTAACTGTGAAAAGACAAAACCCACCTTGCACATGGAAGTGGGGTTTAAAAAATAAATAGTGTTTTTCTTTGGCAAGTGGTTTCAAGGGAAGCAAGGAAAGGTTGAACCAAATCATTCCTATGGCTCTGGGAAGTTTAGGGAACATTGCCCTGAGGAAGAGTCAACCCTGGATCATTATCTTGACTCAAATGATCAGTTCAGCTATTGCTTCCCATGCTGCTGGATGCCCAGCTCCCCTTATCCCTGAAATTAAAGCTTCCCTAAATCAGGGAGAGCAGCCAATCCACCAAGGCAGCCAAACCTGGCCCCTGCCACCCTCCAGCAGTGGCAGAGATGGAGCCTTTTCCCTGTCCCTTTGCCTTCCCAAAGCTCCCAGCAAAGCTGCAGGGCTGGGCCAGCCCTGGATGGATCTGGGAAGGGGAAGGTCCCATCCATGGCCAGGCATTGCTGTGGTGGGAACAGAGAAACCTGTCATGGTCTGTCCAAACAGCTCCAGTTTTGTCCTTTAATCCTCTAATCACAGCTGAAAATGCCCTTGGCTCATCTCCAGCTCTTGGGAAAAAGCACCACCACAATTGATGAAGGGGAAAGAAAAGCTGTTTTCCTGCAGAAAAAAGGAATATGATCTGTCAAAGAGATTACTTTTCTACAAATCATTTGCCTGATTATGATGCTGAACAAGTGTTGCATTTTTTCTCCCTGGCAGCTCCTCCTGAACTGAGTGCTGAGCAGCACAGGGAGAGATGGAGCCACGGAGATCCTGCTGTCCTGGTTTGTCCACCCCCATCCTGGGGCACGGAGAGCAATTAAATTAAGGAAAACCCAACAAACCCAAAACTTGAAGCCCAGCTGTGCTTTTACCTCCTGCAGGCTTTTTATCCTTAAAGGAGGAACAAAAATATTTTATACTTAGAGCAGCAAGTTCCCGACTTGAAAAGACTCCAGGACTCTTTATATTTCTTTTATCAATAAGGATTTTCCAAACTTTTATGGGTAGGACAGGGAAAACATTGCATGAGGCCTTGCCCCATCTCTCCCATGGTTTCCATCAGCAAAGCTCCCACACCAAACCCCAGGAAAAGAGGGATCACAGTGTGGGAAATGCTGCCTTTAATTAATAATAAGTAAAGGGAAAAAAAAAAAAAAAAAAGGGCTGGGAAAAAATGAAAGCAAACAGCAAAACACATTTGTCATGCTCTGCTGGTAAGAGTCTTTCTCTTCACAGCCTGTTTGCCTTTGTGAAATGAAGGTTGTGGGGTGGGACATGATGTTTTACAATTCCAGTGAGATGGCTCCGTTTTTCCATAGAATCCTGGAATGGTTTGGGTTGGAAGGGACCTTGAAGACCTGGAGTGACAGGACAAGGGGAATGGCTTCCCACTGGCATAGGGCAGGGCTAGATGGGATATTAAGTGGGATATTGGGAAGGAATCCTTCCCTGGGAGGGTGGGCAGGCCCTGGCACAGGGTGCCCAGAGAAGCTGTGGCTGCCCCAGCCCTGGGAGTGTCCCAGGCCAGGTTGGACGGGGCTTGGAGCAGCCTGGGCTGGTGGGAGGTGTCCCTGCCCAGGGCAGGGGGTGGCACTGGCTTATCTTTAAGGTCCCTTCCAACCCAAACCGTTCCAGGATTCTGTGCTGCTTTGCCATGAGCATCTTCTCTGCTGGGGAGGCTCACCCTGCTCCAATCCTTTCCACGGGGAGGGAAAATGATGGGAAGCAGCCAGGGATGGTGTGTGACCCACAGGGAGAGGCTCAGCCCCTCTGACTTCCCTCCCCAGCCCTTTTCCTCATTTCCCATGAGAGGTGACAGTTGTTTTCCCAGCTGGCCCCCCAGGTCAAACCCTGGGATTGGATTACTGTGGATAATTGATACGGTGGTAAAATGGGATGAAAAGGGAAGTCACCAGAAATGAGATTATTGGCAGGGGACATTTAACTCCCTGTGACACCAGAGAGCACAAACCTCCAGCAGGAACCAGCAAGGCCCTTTTGTCTGGGAGGTCCAATATTTAATTCCCAGGAAGACAGACACAATTTTTCAGATTGTTGTAATTATTTTAGACTTGATCAGCAAAAGACTGAGAGAGGCTTTGCCCTGGCACAGCAGAAAAGGCCGAGCAGGAAAAGGAATGATGAATTGGCCATTTCCAGTTGTGCTGGAAAACCTGCCCAACCACGGGGAGGAGCAGCTTTGGGGTGGGATTTGGGGTCCTGGGCTCTCCCTGTCCCCAAGTTTTGCAGCCAGAGAGTAGATCTTTCCATCTGGTTGCCTCCCTTTCCTGATTCCCTTTCATTTAGAGCATGACCTGGTGGCAGCAAAGGCCACAAATATCCAAGGAAGCCTCTCCCAACTATCAGAGGGCGACATTCCACCCTTCATTCCACCAAATATGGCAAAGCCAGGCAGCCAGAGGGAAAGGATTGGCCCAAATCCCTTTGAATTCCCACAGTTTTAGCTGGCTCAGGTCATCAGTGGCTGCCTGGAGGCTTCTCCCTCCAATCCCTGCTGTTCCCTCAATACTGACAGCGTGGGAAAATCCAAAGGAATTCAGGAGGATCAGCACTGGAAGCTGCTGCTGCCCCAGGAAAATATTCTAAGGAATCACAGAATCAGTAAGGCTGGAAAAGACTCCAAGATCATGGAGTCCAGCTGTTCCCACAGCATTCCCAAGCCCCACCAAACCACGTTCCCCAGTGCTACATCCAGGTGTGCAGGGGGATCTGAAACACTGGAATTATCATGGAGCCAAACAGCCCTTCCAGGCAATGGGAATTATCAGGACCTGCTTAAATAAAACCATCCCTTACACAGAGAGAAAAGGCACTTCCAGCAGGAGGAATTTGAGGTAATTGCAGCTTTTTCCTGTGCCAGGCAGCTGGAATTAACTCTGCACCAACAACAGGGATTGGAACACGGATCAAAATAATCCATTCCAGCAGAGAAATGATTAGAGCAAAGGCCGCCCTGTTTTCACTTTCTAAAATACAATGAAAAAACATTTAGCAGGAAGATCATTTTAGTGTTTTATTAATTGCCACCTTTTGATTATTTTACTTCCAATTTCCTTCTAATCCATAGAAGTGGGTTTTGATGCATTGAGTTGGGGGGGGTTGTGGTTTCTTTGGGAGTGTTTCCAGGCAGCTGCTGCAAAACAAGTGCACTGAATAGGCTGAGCAAAAGGGTCAGTCTGGTATGAAGAACAACAGAGCAGAGAATGGAAAGGAATCAGAAATCCAGGGAAAATTTAGTCCACGTGCAGCAATGAGGGTTTCTGATCAAACCTCAGCTTTTTTCAGGACTGACATTGGAAATTCAGACAAAACCCCTCAGAAGTTCAAGAGAAATGAGAGAGTTTTGGATTTGGAAAGGAAGGGGGGTAACAAAAATGCAAGTTTTTTGTTGGGAATCATCAGTAACCCTTGTGAGCAACAGGATCCCAATGGATCAGCTTTATGGAGGAGCTGTTGTTGGTTTGGGGCTTAAATGCCTCAGAAATAGCCAATATTCCCCCCTGGCAGGAGACAGAGCCCCCAGATCTGTGGGAACACCCCGGGAAGTGACCTCAGCAGGACCAGGGATGGAAAAGTCCATGAGATTTTTCCTGGGGGATAAATCCAGCATCTCCCAGCCAGCTCAGGTATGGGTTGTGCAGGAACCCTGGGAAGATCCCAAGGGACACCAGCCCAGGTGTCTCAGCCTCAGCCTCCCACAACCAGCCAGGAAACCTAGAAAAGCCTGAAAATGAGATCCTTGGATTTTTCTAGGGGTGGAGCCAGCTGGTTTCTCTCAGAGGAAGCCGCAGGGCTAATGATGTTATTTACTTAATTGTGCTCTAATTATAAATATGATGCCAAAGGCAGGAAAGGAACTCTCCAAAGGGTGCCCAGGGCACACTCTGGGCTGCTCTGTGGGGCAGAGAACCCCAAATCCTGCCATGTGGTGCCTCTGCTGTCCGTGACACAAATGCCTTAATCCCGAACATTCCCTTCTGGACTTCCAGGGGGACTGTGGGACCAAAGAAATGCAGCAGCCCCAGTGGGGTGGCTTTGGGGGCAGCGGCAGAGGACACATGGAGGGACTTCTGCCCTCCCAAAATGGTTCTGGGCAGAGCCAAGAGGGGAGCAGGAGTCCTGGGAATCGTGATGGATGAGAAAAGAAGCCACAAACGTGGTGGTTCATCCAGAGCAGGGATGATGACGGGAAAAGGTTTTGCTTGGCATGTGTGAGGCGAAGTCATTTGTTTGCCTAGAGCCTGTTTGAGGTCCTTCCAAAAAAGAGAGGATGAGTAAGGGTTTGCTTTTCCTGGCAGTTTCGGAAAGGCTGCAGATGCATCTCCCCCCTTCCTGCACGGAGCTCCACGTGCCCATTCTGGGGGCGCTCCTGCCTGGCACGTCCTGCTCCTACCCATCCATGTGGGGCTGGGATGGGGATCGCTGCTGTGGCAGGAGGGACAGGGATGGGGACGAGAGAGGCCCCAGGGAGGCTGTGCAGGAGGAGCTCAGCTCCAGAGGGTGACTCACGGAGAGCTGGATGCTGCTCAGGTTCGTGCCAGGACAGCACCAAAGCTCTCCTTTCCGCCTCCTACCAGAGGCTCCCAGTGCAGCACCAGCGACATGTGGAACCCCCCGCTCCTCTCTGGTGTGGGGCCCCCAACAGCCCCTATTCCCTCTCCTTGTCACTCAGGAGGCAGATTTTTGAATTAAGGAAGAAATGATGTCTGTTTAATCTCTTGCTCATTTTACTGAATTCCAGTGCAAAACCATTCCCAATAAGTCACCCACAAACAACTCGAATGCTCCCAGGGCCACCTCCAGCTTCAAAGGCTGTTTTCTTTCTTCTTTCAACCTGAAAATCTGTGCCAACCCTCTTTTCCGTGGTGCCAGCCTCTCCATGCCTCTGCTCCAGGGCTCTGGGCTGTGGAGGGTGGCACAAGTCAGGCAGCGGGAGGATTGGGAGCTGGGAAAGGGATGGCAACCTCTCCAAGGTGATGTCCCCTGGCTGGCTGGGTCAGGAAGGAAGGGAAAGCCTTGAAGGGGTTCTGGAAAAGCAGAGAGGTTCCCAAGGCACTCTCCCATCTCATCCTCCCTCCCCTAAGGCAGAGCCTGCTTCCAAAACCCCAAAAAGGTTGAGCTGGGCAGCACATCCTGCCAGGAGTGGTGTGGTGTGGGAGTGCTGGGTCTGGAGAGGGCAGGGAATGTTTAAAGCCCTGAGTGATGACCTGGAGTGGGGAAGGACAGGGAGGACAAACACACCTTTCCTCTCCTGTTGTTCCTCAGGTCAAAGATTTGCTTTTCTGTTTCATCCTTAGTGCAGGAATGTTGCTGGCATGCCCAGACCCTTCCTCTCCCTGTTGCCATTCCTGGGAAGCAGCTGCAAAAGGGAAGAAGGAAAAAAGAGTGGGGAGAAACATAATTCAGAGCCCAAATCTGATTTTAAATAAAGCCACCAATGTGTTCTTTTCCAGGGGCTGGAAATGGCCAAGTGTGTGATTTCAGCTAAGCCAGTGCAGGCACTAAAATCATGGAATCCTGGAATGGTTTGGGTTGGGAGGGATCTTAAAGGTCATCCAGTGCCACCCCCTGCCATGGGCAGGGACACCTCCCACCAGCCCAGGCTGCTCCAAGCCCTGTCCAACCTGGCCTGGGACACTCCCAGGGCTGGGGCAGCCACAGCTTCTCTGGGCAACCTGTGCCAGGGCCTGCCCATCGTCACAGCCAGGAATTTCTTCCTAATATCCAACCTAAATATTCCCCCTTTCAGCTTAAAGCCATTCCCACCTTTCCAGCTCATGCACAAACCACAAAGATTTTCTTGTGACTTCCCTTTTTATTTTTTTCTCCTCTCTAAAAAGATGCTCAAACCATACGAAGAAAAATTATTTCCATGTGATCCCAGCACTTTCTGTCTTGGCTGGAACACTGGATGTGGTTTTGGGTTCTGTGGTGGGGGTTTTTTGATACTTTTTTTTTTTTCCACTTATTTTTATTCCCAAATATTTTTGGGTTTCATTTCCATCCCTGGGAGAGGCTCCTCTGGATCCCACAGACCGGCTGCGAGTTCCAAGGAAACGGGAGTGGGACAAAGGCACAGGAGCCCGGCACAAGTTGCTGCAAGTAAAGAAACAAGAAAAAAAAAACAAAACCAACCTGCTTTTGCAAACAACTGAGTTTCTGAGTTCCACAGGGATCCAGCCCGACTTTCCGTGTTTCCCTTGGATCCCAGCGAGGAAGTGGAGCCTCCTCGGAGCGCTGGAACCCCGAATGAAGGGCGGCTTTCAGGGCATGCTGAGGAGCAGCGAGGGAAGGGACTCAGTGGCCTTCTGAGCACCAGGTAAGTCCAAGGGATCAGCTCCAATTCCTTTGGGAACAGGCAGTTCCCACCTGCAGCAGGAGGGCTGAGTGGGAAATTCGCTGCTGGAATAAGTGCAAAGCCAGGTTAGTGCTGAGCTGGCTTTAATTTGTTCCTACTCACATTCCTCCTCCTGTTACCCACCCTTAGCATTCCACCCTTAGCATTCCACCCTTAGCATTCCAGGAGGAGGCTTTCTCCCGGCTGTGGCTGAGCAGTGGGGTGGGGATGGATCCGATGTGGCTCCCCCACTGCCACGGCAGCTCAGGGCAGGCAAGAGCCGTTTCCTGGCACCTTCATGTGGAAACTTCCAGGGGACTCTGCTTCTCCAGCCCTTTGGAATGTGCTGATCACTCCAGAGCAGGGGTTTGCAGAGGGGGTGGGATGGGATGGGATGGGATGGGATGGGATGGGATGGGATGGGATGGGATGGTCCAGCTACTGCCAGCACCCATATCCTGGTGCCCCCATCATCCACCCAGCTGGCACAGCCCCACATGGGATCCTCTGCAGGGACAAATCCAGCTGGGACAGCCCCACACGGGACCCTCTGCTGGGGCAACTTTGGCACATGGAAAGCTGAATTCCCGGAGTGACAGAGTCAGCAGTGGCAAGTTCCAGGAAAGCTGCCTTTCTTTCCACTGGGAAGGGTGAAGGAGGGTTGGGTGTCTTTTGCTCCGTGCCCTGGGAATGACTTACTGTAAGTCTCCCTGTGCTGAATCACCGCCTGGACCTGCTACAGAGACGGGAACTCTTCCAAGGAGCCGCCCAGCCTGGAGCAGGGACATTTCCAGGACACTGCAGGCATGTTCCTGGAGTCAGAGGTTCAAGCAGGGACAAGGAGAAGGAGAGAGGGAAGAGCTGTTTGCTTAGAAACCCTCCTTTTGCTCCCTGTCTGTGCAGGGCAGGCAAGGTGGAACCATGGAATATGAAGGTATCCAGGGATTGTTTCCATCCAGGCACAGCCTCTCCTCTTGCAGCACCTGCAGGGAACCCTCTAAATCCATACAATTCCCCAGGTCTGAGGGGCTGCAGGCAATAGGGAGGGATATTTGCTTGGGAACCCCATCTCTTTCCCTGCTTGATAAGGGAAATCACAGCTGGAGAGAGGAAGTGGTGGCTGCTGCTCCAGGATAAAAGAATTCAGGCAATCCATCCCCACTGGAAACAGGCACAGGCTGAAAAAGCACCACAAAATGAAAATCAAACCAGATAATTAGAAATGGAGCTGCCAACTCACTGCCCAGTGTTCACCCAGGCCATTACAAACCCAGATGCAGCTAAAACTCCTGGATCTTTCCATGGCTGGATTCCGGCTGTGCCTCCATTCCCTGTCCCTCTCACAGCTCTCTGGGCTCAAACCAGCACTCCCAGTCCCTCTTTGCCTCATCCCAGTGTTGTCCAAACCCATGGCCAAGGGCGCTGCCAGGGGTCATCTGCAAACCACCACAGACAGTGGAAACTTTGAAACCACATTCCTTTTTGGGATGCAGATATCCTTGCCTGGGAGTTCTCAGCCCCTTCCTGGCTGCAGAGAGGCTCCTGATGCTCCGCTCCAGGGAAGCGTCTCCGGGATATCACGTGGGAGAGGATTTGCCGGCTCTTGGAGTGGAGGAGCCCCTGGATTTCACCTTGGAAGAGTCACAAACTCCTCTTTTCCACAGTAAGTTGCTCCTGGTGAAATTTTAGATCCTCGTGGGGAAGAGAGTTTCAAGAAATGCCCAACAAATGATTTCCCAGAGGAAGCGCAGTGTCCACACACCCCCGACGCTGAGGATGCTTTGTTTCCTGCTCTTGCCCATCCAAGGAGCTCCGGAGCAGAGAGGAGGTTGAGGCTTGAGAGGAGACAAAACAGCAGAACTGGAATATTTTCCATCTCTGGAATGATGACACATCCATGTGTTTTCCATCTCTGCAGCTCAAGATTTTAGTCTGAACTGTCCTCGTGGGTTTTGAGTCAAGACTTGTCACTAATTAAAAAGGGCAGTGGCCGGTGTTGTCTGGGAATTTAAAGGAAAGATAGTCACGGATTGCTTTTCCCAGTGAAGCCTTAGGAATAACAGGAAGGAAAATATTAGGAGCAATCTAAAGGGATGGATCCAAGAGCAATTCCTGCCTCGTGAACTCTGGATATCACAGCTCAGCACAGTTATTGGTGGGATTTCTCCTTCCAGCTTCCCTGTAAGGTAAGGACACACTTCCCCTGCTCCCAGTGAAATTGTGGGATGGGGTAGATTGAGCAGACCTTTGGCATGGCCTGTGTGTCCCACGGGGGCTGCTCCAAGTGCCAACAGACCAGGCAAACCGGGATTCAAGTTGCAAATTCCACGTTGCTAACCCAGGGAGAACCTTTGGATGCAGCCCCCAGGCTGACTTGCTTTGCCTTCCCGCCTCATTTTCCCCGTTGCAAAGCAAATTAAGATATTTGTGCAGATACTTCTGTGGCTTCTTATCACTTCCGTTGCCCAGATGTGTCGCTTTAGATCAGAGCACGGAAATTCTTCAGGTACAGGGGATGATTAAAAACCTTTGCATGAGCAAATGTGCCTCAGACATAAACTCTACCTTGAGCTCCGAGATTAAACTCAATCATGATCCCCAAAATCAATCAAGGTGCTCTCTGCGGCTGAAGGAATGGCAAGGGAATGGATTGAAATCAGGAGCTGCGCACGAGAACAGAGAATCACATCCTTTCTTTCCCTGAAGTGGAACTGGTGGTTTCCTGCCTTCCTTCAGGAAAGGTCTGTGGGATCCCTAGAGCCCTGCATGGTGGGAATTGGGCTGTTTTGGCTGGCAGGCACTGGGAATGCCAGGGAGTAGGGAATTCATAGCAGGTTAAAAAGATGTAAATAAAAGGTTTGATGGATTGGATTTTAATCAGAGAACTGCCAGAGTAAAAATACACTGTTTAATTATCCTGGCTTGAACTGGGTGGACAAGTGACCCTGGTTTGGGCACTGTTTGAATTTCGTGCCAAAGGACTGGATTTTCACTTAGAACGGGTTGGAAGGGACCTTAAAGCCCACCCAGTGCCACCCCCTGCCATGGGCAGGGACACCTCCCATCAGCCCAGGGTGCTCCAAGCCCCGTCCAGCCTGGCCTGGGACACTCCCAGGGATGGGGCAGCCAAGCCTTGGAGCAAGTTGTGAGCAGAGCAGACAAAGCCCAGTGTGTTGTTTGCTGCCTTTTGAAGGAGAAAACCCTCTGCAGCAGAAATCAAATCCATCCTCACCATGTCTGACAAAATAAGGCCACAATAATCGGCTTTAAGTGAAAAAACAAATAGTTAAAAACAACTTCTTGCTTTTCCTCACAGAACTTAAACTCTGAACTTCATCCTTTTTGTATGTTTTTAAGGTGCCCGATTTGACTTCGCCACAAAGAGTTATATTTGCTTCTCCTCTAAGACTTGGCTCAAACCATTCTTTCCTCCAGCTTGACATGATCTGGTTGCAAGGAAATTCTTACCATGTTTGTTTCCTTTCCTGTTCTATAATTTCTCTGGTTTGAGGTTTCCCTTCCCCTGAGCTCTGGTTTTGTGCTGAGTGTCTTTCAAACAGAATCCCATCCGGCTGAATTTATCCCTGGAAGTGTCCCAGGCCAGCTTGGACCGGGCTTGGAGCAACCTGGGCTGGTGGAAGGTGTCCCTGCCCATGGCAAGGGGGGGATTTGGATGGGCTTTAAGGTCCCTTCCATCCCAAATCATTCCAGGATTCATCATTCTCTCCTTCAGTCCTCTCCTTTCTCTCCTTCTCTTGCCTAATTCACTTCTCCTGGCCTTGTGTGTTTCGAGCACTTTGTAAACCTCCAGACTCTGTTTACTCACATACCTCATTAAGTTCAGACCTGACCACAAAATATTGCAGTTAAAAACTTGTTTCAGCCACAACAGTGAAATAATTTCACTGAATTTTGAAGGAAATCGTGCTGTGGAGGTGTCAGCTCCAGGATACCCTGAATTGACTGAATTGTTGCTTCCTTTTTTTTCGCCCAAATGCAATTTCTAGCCAATAACTTGAGTAATTGCTCTTCATGAATCGTGCAAGTGGCCACAAATCCTTCGGTGGGGGCTTGAATTCCTGTAATGTGAAATGTGCACAACCTGAATGCTGATTTTTCCACCCAGACTGCTTTTTTTTCTCCCTTAAGTCACTTCTAAAAATAGGGAAGTCGTTCATCTTAGGGAAAATCGCAGCCTGTAAAAACGTAAAGTAATTTCTTCATATTTATGAATCCTTTCCCTTCTTCTGTTATGAATAATGAATGTTCTTTCTCCTTCACAAAGGTACAACCAGCAATTACACCCTCTGCTTTAATGTGCTGATAATGGAATCAAACAGACTTTAGCCCCACTTATTGTTTGCCCACACTCCTGGGAGGGGCTAAAGAGCTTTTATCCCAAAGAGGATGGATTGGCCCCGAGTGAACACAGAATTCCTGGGGCTGGAAAAACCAGCCCAGGGAGCCCACCCTGTGCCTGATGCCCACCCTGAGCACTCAGTGCCACGGCCAGTCCTGCCTTGGGCACCTCCAGGGCTGGGCACTCCAAACCTCCCTGGGCAGCCCCTTCCGAGGCCTGACCACCCTTTCCAGGGAGAAATTCCTCCTGCTGACCAACCTGCCCCTGCCCTGGCACAATGGGAGGTTGTTTGCTCCCATCCTGCTGCTCATGGAGCAAAGCCCAACCCACCCCCAGCCCCACCTCCTCTCAGGTACTTTAGGAGAGCAATAAGGTCCCCCCTGAGCTTCCTTTTCCCAGCTTCTAAGGCACAGGCTCTTCCACAGACATTCTGTGTATACACAACCCTAAATCGCTGTGCAGGAGAGCCCAGAAACCCCAAATCCTCTCTGCAGTCCCACATCCTGCTCTGGTCACGCACAGGCTGGTTATTCCTGACTTTCTGTCCATTGAAATTTGTGTTGCATTTCTGCTCCTGCACAAAAACGGCTTCAGAAGCGAATGGAAATGAAAAAGGACTTAATGACAATGAAATCCAAGCCCTGAACGCTGGTAGAAAAGGAGTATTGATCCCTCCTGGAATGAGGTACAATCATGAATAGGAAGATATTCCGAGTTAGGAGGCATTTGATGAAAGAACTTTCACTGCTGCCAGAGGGGAAGTTATTATGTTGTGCTAATGAGTATTTATGGGGCTTCCAGAGAGCTGCACCGCACCAGGTAATCAAAGGTGTGAATGACAGTTCTTTGGGGCAGGTAAGAACCAGAAGAAAACAGCTCCCAGGAATGCTGGGACATTCCTTGCCTATGCTGACACTTTTTTTCCCTCCTTCTTTTCCCAACTGGCTCCTTTTGTTCCCAGTGAAGCCTCTGAGTGGCTCCAGGGTCAGGATTCCCTCCCTCTGCAGGTGGGACCTGTGTGTTCATGGAGCGATTTCTGACATCCAGATACCGCCTTCCCCCACTATTCCAGGAATTAAAGCTGGTAGAAGAGGAGCTGGAAAAGCTGTTCCCAGCCTGAGGTCAATACGAGTCCATCTCACTAATTGGACTTTGGAGAAGGTCCATAAAGGCATCGATCCAAAAAATTTGTCTTCTATGAAGCACCACTGCAATCAGTGGAATGACACTAATTACACATGGAACGAGGAGGCAGTTGCCTATCTCCAGTTCCAATCCCTCCCTAGGCATGGGGAGCCACAGAAAATTCCCATCCTTGCACCCCCTCCAACATTTTCTCCCTGTATTTCACTCGGGGCCTTCAGAGCTCACCAGCAGCAGCTGAAAACGTAAGAGAGGATCTCAAAACCCGCTGTTTGTGCAGAGCAAATCCAGCTTGGGTTTGGGTTTTTTGCAGCTGTTTGGCTTTGCATTCCACACGCTGGAGAATAAAAATGGAAAGTCCACACAGAAATAGGCATGGTCAAAACCAGGAGCCATCCTGGGAAGAGGTTCCTGGGAAGAGGTTCCAGCCAGAGGCTGTGGGAGAATTCTAATGAGAGAAATGCTCTTTGTTGCTTTCAGTTCTGCTTTCCCTCAAAAAAAAAAAAAAATTCAGGGTTAGGCTCTGTATTTAAATAAAGTTGTATATTCTGCCTTTTATTTTGAATTTCTCAGGATGCTGATGCAACAAACCAACCATCAGGGCAGCACTTTGCGCCTTGCACCCAGAAACTTTGGTAGGGGCTGTCCCAAAGGCGGCCAAGCAGAGCTGGAGCTTCTGATCTCAACAGCTTTTGTTTGGCTTGGGGGTTTTTTTCCCCTTCTTCTGTTTACCTGGTGTCTCTTGTCAGCTATTTCAGGCAACGAGAGACAGGGGTTGCCTTTTCCACTGCTTGTAAACAGCGGGATGTGGAGCACCATTCCCACCCAGAGTCTCCCGGTGCCGCTCCGAGCTCAGTTAATAATTAACCGCGAGAAAAGCACCTCGAGGTAACACCAACAGATGGCTCTGATTGGAATCACCGTTTTAAAATAACTCCTGTTGCTTTGCTGGTGCAGCTGAAGATGAGGCTGGTGTTGGTCCTGCTCCTGGTGTCCGTGGGGAAGGCCGGGGCCGAGCTGGAGAAGGGCATGCCCAGGCGCCTGTCGTGCGTGCGCTGCTGCGGCCCCTCGGAGCAGCCCGTGTCCATCATCTCCTCCCGCCACGCCAGGATGAGCAGCAGCCCCTACTCGGTGCCCAAGGTCCAGCCCACCATAGACATCACCATCCTCAAAGGTGGGTCCGGCTGCCCCCCTGGCAAGCTTTGTGTCTTCCCTTCTCCCGCTGCTCTTCTGCTGTGCCTGCCCAAATCCGGGGCTGAAGCGGCACAGCGTGAGTGAAGAGATGCAAAAGTCTCTAATCCATCAGAATTCCAAATCCTGGAAGTCCCTGCTAAGTCCCACTGACAACCAGATGCAAGTGCTGTCACTAAATGGTTTAAAACCCAGCAAAGTCTCTCCCTTTTTCCATGGTGCAGTTTTTGTCTCGGTGAGGCGGAGAAACAAGAATGAAGTGTAAAAAGCAGGAGATGTCCCAGGAGTCCTGTGAGCAGGGGCTCCCAACCATCTCTCCCAGGATTCCTGGGAGCAGGGACTCCCAACCATCTCTCCCAGGATTCCTGGGAGCAGGGACTTCCAGCATCTCTCCAAACCAGGTCTCAGGAGCACCAAACACTTGTGTTGCCCCCCATTCTGCCCCGAGGGGGTGGGTTCATGAGCACACGGTCCATGTAACTCAGGTGTGCTCAGGCCGTGGAGTTCCACTGTTGGCCATGGAACATCAGCACCACCAGCTCGGTGGAGCCAAGCCAGGCTTTATCCTGCTGAACACTGGGAAGGTGTTGCTGTCTGAGCAGTGTTTCCAGGTATCTGAGCAGGGAAAACAACCTTCCAGCAGCTTCTTCTCGCTGTGTCCATCAGAATATTCCTACAGCTCCGGCTTCACGTGCTCATGTCTCACAAGGTTTTCCTTCCCGCTCACAGGTGAGAAGGGCGAGATGGGAGAGAAGGGCTATCCTGGAGCAGTTGGGAAGGCTGGAGAAAGAGGGTTACGAGGCCTGAACGGCCGGAAGGGGCAGAAAGGGCAGCCTGGCCCCCAAGGCCACTCCTGCAAGCAGCTCTTCGCCGCCTTCTCGGTGGGGCGGAGGAAGCCCCTCCACAGCTCCGACTATTTCCAGCACGTCACCTTCGACACCGAGTTCGTGAACCTCTACCAGCACTTCAACATGTTCTCGGGGAAGTTCTTCTGCTACGTGGCAGGGATCTACTACTTCAGCCTCAACGTGCACACCTGGAACTTCAAGGAGACCTACGTGCACCTGATGAGGAACGAGCAGGAGGTGGCCATCCTGTACGCCCAGCCCAGCGACCGCAGCATCATGCAGAGCCAGAGCCTCATGCTGGAGCTGCAGGAGGGGGACGAGGTCTGGGTGAGGATGTTCAAGAGGGAGAGAGAAAACGCCATTTACAGCGAGGAGTCTGACGTTTACATCATCTTCAACGGCCACTTGATCAAACCAGCCGTGGAGTAGCTTTCAGGCTTGAAGCTTTGGTAGATGCAGTAGTGACTTCCCTCTTAGAAATGCACATCTAGTTCCACTTGGAAGGATTATGGATCTCCAAGGGCTGTCTGTCCATGCCCAGTGAGGCTGGAGGTGACTGCTCCAAGGTGCTACAAGCTGCCTGAGCTCCAGCTCTGTGTAGACCCCCAGGAACATCCCTGAAGGGTTTGCAAAGCCGGGAGCAAAACATGTAACTTCTTTGCTCTGCTTTAGAGAAGGAAATGCTCCTTATACCTGAGGACCAGTCAGCTGGGTGCTAGCTAAGGGATGTCATTATTCCTGCTGTTTGGGAAGCTTTGCATTGTCCAGGAAGGATTTTAGATCTCCAAGGGTTGTCTGTCCATGCCCGGGGAGGGTGGAGGTGGCAGTTCCAAGGTGCTACAACCTGCCCAAGTACCCACAAGGCTTCAACTCCAGCTCTTCAACCCCGTGTAGATGCCCAGGAACATCCCTGAAGGGTTTGCCAAGCTGGTAGCAAAATTTTAACTTCTTTACTCTGCTTTAGAGAAGAGATGTTAATTATCCCCAAGGACCTGGGTGCTAATTAAGGGGTGCCATTATTCCTGCATCAATATTTGGGTGTTGTTGGAGTGTTGCTAATCAGAGCCCACCCTCAGCCCAGCTCTGCTCAGGGAGGGAAGAACACCCAGGGTTATGCCAAATATTTTGCACAGCACATTAATCCTAAATGACAGTTTTGTTCCATTTCATGCAGTATTTCACTCTGGGAGCACAATTCCAGAATTAAATAACAGCATCTCCATCTGGCAAAGCTTTTCCAGAGGCATGGAGCTGTCAGAGCCACAGGCTCTAACTTTGCTGTGTACCAATACCAACACTCCTCAGAGCAACACCCAGCGTGGCTGGGAATGTGTGTTTCCCATATTCAAATGGTGGGACATTTGGAATTCCATGTGTGGGAATTGCCATCTTATAGCACCATCTTTTCTGGAAAGATGAGAAGAAAACTGTCAAAAAAAGGGGCCTTTTCTGCCAAAAAAAAAATAAAATCAGTGATATTTTCTATTTTATGGGATTTGTTTCCTTTTTAAACTAAAATATTATTGATATAACAGTGAAAAGGTAAATGCAGCGAAACCAATCATTTTGTCCTATTCCTTCTTTCCCATTCCCCCAGTTTCTCATCCTGAACTATTTGTATGAAGGATACAGGAAAGGTCCTTGCCGGGCAAAGTCTTTCCCACAGCTGTTGGAAAAGTAGCTGAAATAAAGATACTGCTTTGAGTACGTGGCTTGGTTTATTTTCCCTCCATAAGCCCCTTCCCAGCTCCTGTCCAAGAGCACCAGCCTGAACACAGAATAATCTCTGGGAACAACTGGAGTTACTGTAGCACGGAAGGACTCCAAAAACTGACCCCAACCCCTCTCCTTGCACTGAGCAGCCATCAGGAGTCAGGATGGGCAGACAGAGAAAGAAGTCACCCTTTTTATCAAATAAATCCCAAACCTCTCAGATCTCACAACCTTCCTGAAGGCAGAGGTTTTTAAGTAGCCCAACTGCAAAGGAAATTCATGATGGAAATGGGTCCCAAGCCTTGCTCCTGTTTCCATCAGGAAAAGACATTTGGGAAACTTGCAGAGCCTTTAAAGCCACATTTGAGAGCTCAAAGTCTTTTCTCCCTCCGTTTTCTACTGTGAAATCATCCCCTTTTCCTGTATGGAATCCCTCTGCTGTATGGACTTTGCAGCTGAACTCCCAGTCTGGGTGCAGGGCGTTGCTGAAGCACCTCAGGAGATGCTGGAGCGGGACCAGTCACAGGCTGGTGTGGTCACAGAGCTGCCTGACATTCCTCATCCCTCACAATCCAGCGGTTTTCCCGCAGTTTGGGCTCGCTCCCATCTCCATTGACTATGATTAAAAGGAAAAAAACCTGATCCAGCTGGAATTATTGCCAGGGCTTAATCCAGCACTGGAAAAAACACCCTCAGAATGTGCTCATGTTCAACCCTGACTCTGGAAAAGTTACTTTCTCCTAAGAGGAAGGCAAAAATCCCCCCTCTCCATCCCAACATCCAGATCTCCATAACAAGGAGAGAGATTTTGGTTATTGAAGCAACAGGACACATTTAAACCCCTCCTGGCTCATGTGCCAGTGCCATAAGCAGGTGGATCATTAGAGATTTCAGGTGTAGGATGACCTTTCAAATAATCAAAAGGGTTATTGGCTTGCATACATTATGCAAATCGGCATAAAAACAACCCCTGGAAGTCTCAGCCTGGGAGAAAAATTGAAATATCTCCAAAGCTTAATGCCCAAAGACATTCCCACTGCCAACTTTGAAGGCATCATCAGTTTTTTTCCGACTTCAAGGGCTGGGAGGTGCATCTCTGGTTAGAGGAGTTTGGTGGATCAAATCCAAAGCACAAATATTTGGGATCTGCTCCTCCACACACAGCCAGCCTGCCAGGCTCTTTCTTATAGGAACAGAATTTAAATACTTTTTTTTTTTATTTTTTACCCTCCCAGAACTACATGGATCGGAATCTGAACTTTGGAAAAAAAAAACAACAACCCTTCAAGTTCTTTTTTGAAGAGAAGAAAGTGGCCGATTTGAGTGCTCAAATCTAAATGGAAAAAGCTTATTCTGTATTTATTTTTTCCAACTGGTTCCCTAAATTGGCATTTTGGATTTGGTGCTTTGAGTTCAGCCGTGAGGGATTTGTCAGAAGCTCTTTCCCAAAGCCTGAGTTACACTGAAATGACAAAGCAGTCTCGGCTGCCAGAAATCCCTGCTGCATTTCATTACGAAATGTAAGAGCTCCTGGAGGTCTCTCTCAGCCCAGGATCTTAAGGAAGATGATTAAACCGATTTCCTAATTGGTTTAATTGCCAAAATAACCCCGCTTGGTCTTGGGGCAGAGAGGCAGAGGAACCTGGTGAGATGGAAATGGAGAACAGGTGACTTCTGCGTGACAGAAATTACGGAAAATATCAGGTTAGAAGCATCTGCCCCCCAAAAGTCTCTTTTGGTCGATACAGGAAGATTAAACAGATTTTAAGACTAATAAGAGAACAGATTTTAAGGCAACATACCTTTAACTTTCTGACTTCAAATCTACAAAATTTGCAATTACTGGTCCAAATTTGGCAGCAGGGAGGAGATAAACTCATTTAACACCCTCTCTTTGGCCTCAGAGCCCCTCCCAAGGAGCAGCTGGGACAACACCCTGTCCTTGTTCCAGAAAGGAGATGAATGGAAGAGCAAACAAATGACCTGCCCACGTTCACTGAGATTTATGGCCAGTATGAGGAAAAAACACTTGAAGCAGGAGGAAAATGAGACCTTCCCGTGGCAGCAGCGTGAAAGACAAGCTCTCCATCCCAGGAAGCCTCAGATGCGACACTGGGATCTGCCAGGAATGATAAGGGCAGCCTTCTTAGCGCACACACTGCTCTGTGTTCCCCTTTTCCAGATGGGTGAAGTTTGAGGCTGGAAAAGCCGCAAGAAGCAGCTCCCGCTGAAAATCCCCCTATGGAGAAGCGGAGCCGGGGCTGCTTTCCCTGCACTCGCACCCCCAAGAATCCCCCAGCACAGCTCAGCAGCCCCGCCGTTCTGTCCGTGCCGGGGAATCCTAAATCCATCTGAAGAACTCCCAGACATCCTCCTTCTCTCCCTTCCCCGACCGCAGCACCAGGACCTGCGGGATCTCTGCAGAGCCCTCGCTCAGCCACGGAATTGCTCCGTCATTTGGTTGGGCTCATTTTTCTCTGCTCTTGTCAGACAGGGAAAAATAATTCCTTGTGCTTCCAGGATTAACCCCAAACCACCTGAGTTCAATCGCAGCAGCACCTGATTTCCAGCAGAGCCCGGTCCCTTTTCCCCCTCCAAGGCTTAAAAACAACAGCACAGGCTTTTCTTGTCCCGAAGCACAATTGGGGGTGGTGTTTGAGCTTCTCTTTATGCTCCGGAGCAGGAAAATTCCTTGGAGCCCACCCGGGTTGGCTGGCCGAGGGCTCTGGGACCTTCTGCGGGTTTGGTGGGTGAAGCCTGGGGGGAATTCCCAGAGGAGAATCTCATGGATGGGTATTTAACAGAGGATGGGAGTAGATTTCGGAGCACACCGAGCCCTGGGATGAGCTGCATCAGCACCGAGTGAAAGGGTGTTCCCCTTCTGTAAACTAAAACCTGATCTTTAAGGTCCTTTCCAATCCTAACCATTCCGTGATTCCATGATCCTGAGTCTTATTCCTGATCCCGCAGCTCCTTCACTGACCCTGCTTTAAGAATTCAGTGCCTCTTTGCGCAGCCTTTAAATAGCGCTGAGACTACTCAGAAATCACCTCCAGAAAGAGGTGAGAAAGGGCTGGAAATGCCGCCGGAGCTCAGGTTGGTCACCCTCGGTTATCAGAGCTCATCCCACCCTGCAGAACTCGGTGCCAAAGAGCATCAAGGAAGCAAAACTCCCCGTTTTCCCTCCTAATTATTCCATCCCTGTCCGCTTGCCCGCGGTCAGAGCCCTCTGCTCTGTGCTGGCAGTCCTGACTAAGTGGAATAAACTCCTGACCTTGCTCGTTGACTCCCGGAGACTGTTCTGGTGAGAAAAAGTCACTTCCTTTGAGAGAGCCCTGATAGCACTTTGTGAATGCGAATAAAGAGAGCGGCAGGGGAGGATTAGGATTAGCTCTCCATCTGCCTTTAATGCTTGGTTTGCACCCCTGTGGTGGACAGAGGAAGCAAAGCCATGTGAGAAGAGCACCTGGGAGGGCTGACAGTGTCCCCTGGGCTGACCACTACATAAATCTGGCTCTCTCCTGCTGTCCCGGAGAGAGGATGTCCTGAGGAGGCCACGAAGTGGATAAGGGAATAAAGCACCTTTCCTATGGAATCAGGCTGAGAGAGTTGGGGCTGCTCAGCCTGGAGGAGAGAAGGTTGTGTGGAGACCTCACAGGCTCTTCCAGGATCTGAAGGAGCTACAGGGAAGCCGGAGAGGGGCTGTTCATCAGGAACTGGAGTGACAGGACAAGGGGAATGGGTTCAAACTGAAAGAGGGGAAATTTGGGTGAAATATTGGGAAGGAATTCTTGGCTGGGAGGGTGGGCAGGCCCTGGCACAGGGTGCCCAGAGAAGCTGTGGCTGCCCCA
>JAWWEU010000034.1:14697628-14724017 GCA_035583155.1 Acropternis orthonyx | reverse complement strand
ACCTGGGCTGGTGGGAGGTGTCCCTGCCCATGGCAGGGGGTGGCACTGGGTGGGCTTTAAGGTCACTTCCAACCCAAGCCATTCCAGATTCTATGATCTGCTGGTCCTGCTGCTGCCTCATGGCAACATATCCCACATTCCCATTTTCTTGCAGCCTTTTTTTAGGGATAAGGAGTCTGGTTTTGACGAGGTTTCAACCTTCCTGGCTTACTGGAAGGTCAGGGTTAGAACAGCAGGCACCTCTGCCTTGGGCAAACTGCTTTCTTCCTCTCCAAAAGGAAACTTTCCTTTTACGACAGGAACAGGCAGATAACATCGGGGCAGATAAGGAAACCAGGCAACAAATAAAGCTAATGGATTGCCTCTGGATGAGTTGAATGGAACTTAATGACTCCAGTAAGAACCTATTCACTAAGAAAGATTTAAAGCCGAGGATAAAATGCAGGAGATAGTACGGGAAAGTGTTAAAACAAATAGAAAGCACTTACAGGGCAGGGAGCAATCCGTGCTTGAAAGGCTGCAGACTTTGTCCTGCACGGGATGGGCAGCACCGGCTGCTCCCTCTCGCTGCCCTCGGGAAGCTGGGAATGGCATTTCCCAAATCGTTGGGAAGAGGCTGCAGACATCGCAGCAAGGGGTGAGCTAGGACAGGCTGGGGATCCCCATCCTCTCCCCAGGAGGGACTTGCACAGCCCCAGAGGCTCTCAGGAGGAATATTTCGTGTTCAGGGAAAGGTGGGACTCGCCCTGTTCTTGCTCCTGCCGAGTCCTGGGGATGCCTCGTTCTCCTCCTGCCCCCTCCTTTTCCAGAGTGGTTTTGGCTTTCATGGGAAGATCCAAACAGCAGCACCTGGAAAGGGCAAAGCTGTGTGTCCTCTCTGCCAGTTCATCACCGCTCATCGCCTTTTCTTTGCCTAATTTTGGGAGATTTTATATGTTTTCTGCCCTATCCATGTCTTCAGTTAAAACTCCCGGGGTAAAAGAGTGACTGCCATGGGGCAGGACCTTGCTGTGGGGAAAGCTCTGCCTGGTTACTGTGGCCTCCTGGTGCTGGGTTTGGCCACAGCACGTTTATCCCCTCGGCCACCCCTGGCACCAGCTCAGGGTGAGGCGAACAGGGAGGGTGAGCTGATGGATCCCCTGCAGGGAGGAAGGATTTGCTTTCCCCCCTCCCAAACCCGTGGATGTTTCTCTCCAGCTGCTGCCAGACACCGGGCATGACAACCGAGCGGTATTCCCGACTCCTTTCTTCCAGGAAAGCTGCATCACAGCCAGCTCCCAAAGGAATTGCTTCCTCCCCGGGCCGTGGCAGGAGCAGCCGCCTTTTTGCTGGCTCAGGGGCTGGAATGTGCAGTGGCAGAGCTGCCTTTGCCACCCGAAGGCCACCTAAGGAGTGAAATTCCTTGGCAGGATGCTGAGGAATTGCCACTGGCTTTGGGTTTCTGCTGAAGCAAAATGCCAATGGAGCTGGATATCCCCAAGGAATTGCATGGGAATCACAGCACGCTGATTCCAAGCAAGGAAGAATGCAAACCTATTACTCCACGAGGTCATTCTTCCCTCTTTTTCTGTCTTTTCATCCCTTTTAAGGCAGAATTCTGACTCTCCCCTTGCTTGAAAAAACACCTGGAGAGGGAAGTGCATATCACAGGCTCTTCAGGGCTATGACAGGTCAGGATTTTGGCAAGGACTCCTCTCCAGCCCAGCTCCCACTTGTGAAGGCTGGTGATGGAGAAGTTGTGACTCAGCCCAGCTTCATCCCCAGTCATTCCCCAGAGACCAGAATGAAGTAAAATCAAGCAGATAAATAAGGAGAACTTGGCCTGGATAAGCAAAATCATGGAGCCAGCACTGCCTGTCCTGCTCAGACCTGGCCTCTTTTTGAGGACTCAAGTCCTGGGAATTTCATGAGCCAGGTCTGCTGCTGTTTTGCACATTAGTAAATATTGGCTCAGCAGCAGCCCCGCTGTGCCTGTATTTTCTGCTCAGTCCTCCCAGTGCCGAGGTGTTTCACCTTGGATAATTCCAAAGTGGAGCAAACTGGCTGGCTGGAAGTGAATCCCCAGCATCTCTCAAGGAGCCACAACGTTCCCCAGTCCCAGAGTGATCTGGAGAGTTGCAGATGCACAGTGAAAAAAATCTGGGGAATATTGTATTTCTTTCCCCTTGAAATGCAGAATATGCTGTACTTTGAATTTCTCCAGCATTAATTAGATGATTGGGATCAGTCTCAGCTGCTGAGTTGCACCTTTTAAGGTTTGGGGAAGAGGAGGGTTGGAATAGAGCAAAGAAGAAAGAGAAGCAGCTTCATGAATGGGCTTTTCACATGATTCTGTTTTCCACTCTCTCTTTTTGTGCTCTCTAGAAATTGCAAATGTTCTTTGCTAAGTGCAGCTCTGACAATGCAGCTCCTGCTCTCAGAACAACATGGAGGAGGCTTAATATCCTACTGGAAAATGTCTCAAGGGATTCACAAAGGATGGAATCCACCCCCAGCCAGCAGCAGGCCCATCACTGTGAGGCAGAAGTGGTTCATAGACTTGTCCAGCAGTGAATGTCACCTGAAGGGATTTGGGACTAAACTCCTGCTGGTTTTAGCTCGTTCCTATCCCGAGGCACCAGCACAGGTTGCCCAGAGAAGCTGTGGCTGCCCCATCCCTGGGAGTGCCCAAGGCCAGGTTGGACGGGGCTTGGAGCAACCTGGGCTGGTGGGAGGTGTCCCTGCCCATGGCAGGGGGTGGCACTGGGTGGGCTTTAAGGTCACTTCCAACCCAAACCATCCCGGGATTCCATGATTCAATGTTTCCCTGTTGGCTCCTGCTCAAAGATTCCAGGCTGGGAGATAGGAATGGTGTTACCCTGGACTCAGTGATCTTTGAGATCTTTTCCCACGTTTACAACTCTGTGATTTCAGGGATGCAGAACCCCCTATTCCCATTGCCAGGCTCAGTGTGTGTTCCAGCTCGGTCCCACATCAGGGCACAAACACGCTGGAACTCCCTCTCCCCTCCGTCCCCCCCGCAGCAGATTTTATGAGTGGTGGAGAAATCCGAGCAGAATGTGGTGACACGATTAGTTCTGTGGGACTGGCACCGCGCTGGGCTGATGGCTGGCAGAAGGGAGGCAAAGCACGGCCACAATAAACCATTCGGGTGTGGGCTGCGAGGCTGTCGCAGCCGTCTGGCACCCGGCATATGGGGCTGCAGGGGGAGGCACGGGCTGAGCTGCGAGGCTGAGCGGAGCTGCGAACAGGGCGGCAGAACAGCCTCATTAATTCCGTCAGCACCTCTCCAGAGCCAGCCTTTCTCCCCCTGCCGCGGCGTGTGCTGCCCGGCTCTGTCCTGCCTCTTTGAAGCAGGAATTGTGCAGGGAATTTGGGGTGTGACATGTCTGGGCTCTCCTGTGTGCAAAGAATTTGGGGTGTGACATGTCTGGGCTCTCCTCTGTGCAGGGAATTTGGGGTGTGACAAGCCCAGGCTCCCCTGTGTGCAGGCAATTTGGGGTGTGACATGTCTGGGCTCTCCTCTGTGCAGGGAATTTGGGGTGTGATAAGCCCAGGCTCCCCTGTGTGCAGGCAATTTGGGGTGTGACATGTCTGGGCTCTCTTGTGTGCAGAGAAGTTGGGGTGTGACACACCCAAAACCATTCTGTGATTCCATATTCCTTTGGTATTCTGGGAAGAGCCAGGAGAGCATAAGTTAATTGAGACCTTGGAAGTCGTTTTTATTCTTTTTTTCCCCCCCACTCCAGATTCTCCACATGGTGGGATTCACCCCTGGGACACTGGGAGAGAAGCCCAAAATCTCCCCGTGGGTTATAAACTAGAGACACCAGCAGCAGGTCCTCTGGAAGAATGGTGGGAACGGGACACATCTCAGGTTTGGGATGACTCATTGCTTGAGGTCACAACCCTGATCCAGGGCTGAAAGGCTCAGGATAAATGGTGAGAGAGCAAGTGGAGAGAGCTCTCACCTTTGGTGACTTTTCAGGGAAAGATGAAGAGATAGAGAGGATTAAGTGTTACAGGTTACAGCAGGAAAGAGAGAGGGAACACAGCAAGCCCAGAGCATCATCCATCTCATAGCAACTGGCCTGGGCTTGCAGTGAGTTATTCCAACAACACAGAAATGTGCAGGAATAGATGTGATATGGAAACAAAGTGCGGGGTGAGGTGACCAGCTGAGACATTTCAGGTGACTGAGATGGTGGGGCTGGATACGCTGTTCTGGGGTATGGAATGAAGTGCTCCTGCCTTGGCTGGAGCCAGGAAAGGCTCTGGAAATATGTCCTTGCCATTTTGAAGCATGCTGCTGCTGCTGCAGGGATCGAGGCTGTGCCAGGACGTGGTGCAGGAAACATTTGGATCCCAGTGATATTCCAGTCCCAGCAGGCTCAGGGAACGGAGGGTTAACAGAAGGTCACAGGATCCTTCTAGTCCTGGGGAGGTTTGTGTTGAGGCATAAACAGCATTGAGGTTGGAATTCTGACTCTGTTTAGCTGCTACTTGAGGAGGGAAGGAGTAAAATCACCACCCTTGGCTCTGTTCTTACTCCAGTGGCAATCCATCAGTCTCTGGATATATTCCTGCCACAGCTCAGATACAGGCCTGGGTTTGGCCTCCCTTGGACAGCAACCAGGGAAAGGTCCCAGTGCCAGAGGATTCCGGGATGACCCCATGGAACCCAGGAGGCCAGAGATCACCAGTAAAGCACATTAATCACTCCTGACCCCTCTGAGATCCCCAGCTGGAAGCTGCCCTTTGGAATTGCTGTGTTCTGCAAGTGCCCCTTGTACAAACGGAGTATGCGTCTTTTCCCCTCAATTATACTAACTTTTCTTGGAATAAAACATGAATCACTTCAGGAAGGTGCTCCTGTATCCCAGCAGTTGCTGGTTTGACTTTTGCACAAGTACTTGAGCAAAGCCCTTTGGTCTCCAGCAGCTGAAAATCCTTTTGTTGAAAGGCTTTCATGAGTCTCAATGAATATTCATAACTGGAGACTTAAACAGAAGTGACAATAAGCAAATTTATTTTTCAACCTGGTGAAGGTCAGGTGGGCACAGGGCGGGGATTTCTTGACCTTCATGTGGGTGTTTGTTCCCAGCAGAGCAGCTACATTTGTAATCCTTTCATGATTCAGAGGGCTGGCCAAGAAAAAGCTGAATAGGAAGATTTCATTTGAAGAATTGTCTGTCGAGGTATTAAAAATGTCAGTCAATCCCTGGGGCTGAGTGACTGGGTTTGAAATGTGCTAACCCCCCCCCCCCCACCCCAGTGCTGGGGAGTGTCGCTTCTGTCTGCTGCTTTCTGGGAATGGCTGGCTGGGAGGACAGATTTTCCCCGGGGATTTGTCACTCTTTGTCAAGGGATGACATGTTTTGATGGGATGTGTTCAGAGGTGCTGTCAGCTCGCCTGGTTCCTCAGGAATCCAGTGCCAGGCTGCCGGGGAAAGCCGTGTCTCCCCCGGAACGGTGCGAAAGCTTTGGAGAAAGAGCAAGCAGAGCTTTGCAAGGCTCGGCTCAAGCCTGAGAAAAGTCTCCTCGGGATGAGGGAAGATCCAGTGGGGCAAGAGCGCTGGGAGAGATGGTCTGCAGGTCCATGGAGGAGGTCCATGAGGAGTGGAGCTGCTTCCAGAAAAAAAGAGCTCCTCCAGCTAGAGCTGGGGCCAGCCATCCGTGGTGGCAGCAAATTCCCCGGAGAGCTGTCTCTTGGAAAGGTCATTTGCCTGTTTTATCTCGAAATTGGAGCATTGAAAGCTGTCCTAAATTTGCTCGTTAAAGATGATGCATTGCAGCATTAGCAATGAAAATGTTGGATGTGCTCGCTGGAACATCCATTTTTTGGCAACTCCGATCCCAATCCTGAGCCAGGGGGAGTAGTGGGAGAAGAGGTGGAGCAGGTCTGGTCCTTGGTCAAAACCGGGACACAGAATGCTCCAACTTTCTTTGGAAATCCTTGTGGTGCCTGATGTGACGCCCTGACTGGGGCTGGGACAAAGCTCCCTACACAGCTCAGGGCGGCTCCATGGATCCCTCCAAGGGGCAGGACATGTGCAATAGGATCAAGATGGAATTAGGAAAGATTCAAGGATGAGAACAGAACAGGGTGCCCAGAGAAGCTGTGGCTGCCCCAGCCCTGGGAGTGTCCAAGGCCAGGTCGGACAGGGCTTGGAGCACCCTGGGCTGGTGGGAGGTGTCCCTGCCCATGGCAGGGGGTGGCACTGGGTGGGCTTTGAGGTCCTCCAAACCCAAACCATCCTCTGATTCCAAGATTGACCCACACGTGGTCCCTGCAGCCCTGCCCTGCTCTCTCAGAGACATTCAGCCATCCCATGTGACGCTACAAAAGACACCAGCCATTTCCACAGCCCACATTTCAGATCCCACTGTCCTCCCAGGAGAACCCTCGTGTTGGAGACCGACTTCCCAGCTCTCCTCCCGGAGCAGCAGCTGGAAAGCAGCACAGTGGCATCACAAGGGGTGTCACTGTGACCTGTCCCCAAGCCCAGCCTCTCCCATCACTTTGTCCACAAGCAGCACTGAAATGCTCTGGCTGGACATTTTCAATTAAGGAACACAAAAGCCTGTTTAATAAACTCTTAGAGGCTTGTTAGCTGAGACATAATTAAGATTAATGTTGATTTGGGACCAGAGGAAACAGAGATGGGAGTGAATCAAAGAGAGGCAGAATGTTTCCAGCATTAGGACAATGCAAGGATGAGTTTCCCTCCCTCCTGGAATAGTGGGGGGACCAGGGGTATTGCTGGGCTGGAGGGAACCTGCTTGTATTTCCCTCTTCTGTCAGGACACAAACATTAAAAGGGGCAAAAAGCAATGTTGTTGTAGTTATTCCCTGTTTTCACAGCAGCGTTGCACACTCACAGCCCAGGCAGCCGCATGTTGGAAACGAAGCTCCACATTTTGACTGGAACTGGATGATCTTTAAGATCCCTTCCAACCCAAACCACCACAGGGTGCTGTGGGTTTGGGTGGGCAGTTTGGGTTCTGCTGCTTGCTGAGGGGAAGGATGGCAAAATCAGGAACCCCTTGAGGGTCAGACACGGTGAACCAACCCCTTTGCACACATGAGGGCACAGGAAAACACAACCTCTGCCCTCCCTGCTTTCATCTCACATTTATCAGCCTATTTCCAGGTGTCTCTTCCCTTCAGATTAATCTTTTATTGGTTGATTCCAAACATGATCAAATTCTACAGAGGGAGGAGAGAAATGGTCTTTGCTCTGCTAAAGCAATGCCAGGTTTTAACTCTTTCCCATATATCCTCATTTGTTACAGTCCTTTTTCTTTCCCAGGCAGAAGATATTCCTGGCTGAACTCCTAAATCACGCTGGGATAAGTGGGTGGTAAAACCCACAAGGATGCTACTGGAACAGCCCTGTCAGTCCCTCCAAGGTGGGACCCTTGGACAGGCCCTGTCTAAGAGTGATGTCAGACTGTCTTGCACCTCTGTCTTTCCCTGTCGCACCTTTTCCTGAGTGCAGTCGTGTTGGAATTCTCACGGAATGGCCCCATCTGTTTTCACTCTTCCTGATGGATTTGGCACCCCAGCCATGAGTCCTCCCTGTCACAACCCCAAAAATCTACTAAAATTCCTGTGACTGGCTCCCCTTCACTGTCCTCAGAGCCAAACTATCCTTTGTTGTGAATCCGAGGTGGTTTTCCTGCTGCTCTTGATTTGCATGGATGTGACCTGAGGGCAGGGCTTGATTCACCATGCACTGACTGCACCACCTTTGGTCCTTCAGCCAAACTCTGCTCCGTGCTCAAAAGGGAGAGAAAACAAGAAAAGGTTCAGAAAGGAGTTAAAAAGCAAACAAAAAATAACTCCCAAACTCCAGAAGAGGGTGGGGGGGATGTTTTCCATCCATCACCGGGTAAGCAGGAGCTGTTGGAGCATGGATTTATTAATGGGTAAACTGAAAGGCTACGGGCTCAGCTCCAAAGAGTTAAAGGTGGCCAAGGAAAGAAATATGTTCTGTTTTGTTCTGTCATTGCAGGGAAAAAGAGAAATGAATGATAAATTCCTGTTCGCAAGCCCAGCCTTTGGAAGCTTTAGTGGGGAGTCCTAAGCCTGGCTCTTGGCTCACCTGACTGCCCCAGGCTTGAGCTTTACAGGCACTTCCCACACCTGAATTCCAGGAGGGATCCTGACCCCCCCCCCTCCCCCATGGCCAAATGGCTGCTTTGGGTCAAAGCCCTCCTTGGTTTCCACCTGTCAGGGAACTGGGAGGAGAGGGGAAGGTTGTTTTGGCCCTTTGTGACAAGGAGCATCCCTGTATTTTTGGGGTTGAGAGGAGGATGAGTTAGTCCAGCTTAAAACCTGCTGTGTTCTCTGCTCAATCTATTTAACCTCCTCTAGTGCAAATTAGAACCGTGCCTAATTTATTAATGTATATGAAGAGAACTTGGCAAAAACATTTCTCTGCCTTTTTATGTCACTTTAGCAACACATTTCTCACAGATCACGCTGCCACTTCATAATCCTTTCCGTGTTTTCACAGCCCAGTCAGACATTTCTTTGCCCAACCCCCCAGCTGGCAGAGAACAAAACCAGCCAATATCCCTCAGATAAGGCAGGGCTGGGGACAAAGCCCCGGCAGAATCAGCCCACTGGCTCTGGAATCACGTGCAAAGGCAGCTCGGTGTCTCACCCACTCAAGGTCTCTGCTCAGAGTTTGCTCTGGGATGGCAGAAAATGCCCAAGGAGGCCAGCGAAGAGCAAAACCTGAGCTGACTTTGGCTGCAAAACCTCTTAAAAAGCCAAAAGGGCCTGGCTGTGCTGTGGTTGGTGCCTTGGGACTTACAGGGAGTGGGGAAAGAAGGATGAATTTCTCATTTTCCTTTGAACTCAGCCAAGGCTTTGAGGAGGGCACAGTGAAATGCTGAGCCTGGGATGGACAGACCACCCTGCTTGGGCAGGGCAGCTCAGAGGGCAGGAAATGTGCCCCAGGCTCCAACACAGGGAGGGAAATTATGGACAAGGCTGTGATCGAACACGGAGCACAACAGGTAACAGAGCAGGGATCGAGGGCAAGGCTGACCTGACTGCAGCAGGACTGAGACAGGCTCTGGCAGCCTGAGCTGTGTTCCCGTCTCAGCATTCAGGGTGTCAAACACCCTGCTCAATGCTAAATACTGAAATGCTCCTCCATGGGCTTCAGAGAGTGATTGCCCCAAGTTTTACCCAGATTTCGTTCCTCCTCTGCTGTCACTGTGTACAAATTCCCTGCATTTTGGCCATAAATTGAGAATATTCTTTCCAGCCTGTGCCACACACACAATTATAACCCCTGAGCGCTGGCTGAAGTTTCCCGACTCGTTTACCACCCCCCCTAACTGCTGCTGTGGCTGTGGAGTGTTGCATGAGGGGTGTTGGTGACACTGAGCACCTCCCCAGGCTCAGCATCCCACCCTGGCCATGCCACTGGAGGGTGGTGTGTGAACATGTTGGATGCTCCACCAACACCCAGTTTGAGTGATCAATTCCATCCTGTTTGCTCCAAGAGACCCCACTGATCTCCAGTTTTCCTTCCCAGTCGTCCCTCTTGGAGAAAGGGATGACAAGCCCAGAACAAGCTGCACATTTACTGGGGATTCATTGTCAGCAGGAGCCCCCTGACTGTCCATCTAGCACAGTGTTTTCCAGCAAAACCCCCACCTGGCTTAGGGAAAGGAGATTATATCAAAGACACACAGAACTGAGGCACCAGGACTTCTCCTTTTCATAAAAAGTAACTATTCCTGCAGCATTTTGACAAAACTGTGGTGCTGGCACTGAACATGCACTTTGTGCTGGGACTTTCAAATCCTTCTGCCATGTAGGTGGGCAAGGAAGCAATGCTTTGGTTTTAGAGATGGAAAACAGAGGGAATCACAGCCCATCCCACATCCAGCTTGTCAGGCTAAAATTAGGAACTGCACCAAGGCCTGCGAGGCCCCAAGTTGACACTGAAAGCTTTTCATCCCAGAGAGTCCCTGACTGGTTGGAGCCATCCTTTCCTCTTTAGTTTCCCTGGTTTTTATGGGAATATATTACATTAAATGAAATGTGTTTGCAAAACCAGAATTCCTTCTGAAGTGCACATTTATTCATTCCCTGGAGCATGACTGCTGCTGTCTGCTTGGTAAATAAAATTAGTTGTGATTCTTTTGAAATTAGAAAACAAATCAGTCATTAGCCTAATGGAAAGCTCTGCTCAGTCCCATGGGGGCACTCTGCACACAGTTCTAAAGTGGTTTCTTTGGGGTTTGATGGAAAATTAGCAGAAGCTGTAAATCGAGAGAGGAATTAGAAAGAAATTCAGAGACCTCAAAGTTTTCTGCACTCTGGTGTCATTCTTGCCTGCGAGGAGTTAATCTTCAAGTGCTTTATCAAGCCCAGTTTCCTTTTGAAATCAAGGGAAAGAGGATCCCCGGGTTGATCAGCAGATGGATTGTGCTTTTCAACATCCCTTGAGTCTTCCTGATCATCACTTGTGGTGAGAGCATCGAAAATCCAGGTGATGAGCAAAGTGTGACCCTTCAGCATGGGCTGGGAATGGGATTTCACACCGAAATCAGCACTGATTGCTCCTTTTCTGGTCAGCCTCGGGGTGGGAGAAAGATCCAGGGCTGGATGGGATGTGCCAGTGGGTGTTCCAGGGGGGCTGAAGCCTCTGTGTCCCCAGGGGGACAGTTCTGCCCCCTGGCCAATGAGCTGGGGGCTGAGAACAGCCTGGGTTTGGCTGGTCAGGCTTTACTTGGCGGGTGGGACATCTCAGAGTCACCATCACAAGCAACACCCAGATGCCTTGGGACAAAAAAAAAAAGACCTTTTAGGACCCATAAAAGATTAAATAAAATGTTGGGGTTGGTTCAATCGATGCATAAATTGTAAACTTTGTCCAAACTGATTTAACAGAGGAAAGGGAAGGCAAGGTCTCAGCAGCATAAGCCTGGAGAGCGGGGGAGATGGTGGTGGTAACTCCACACAACCTGACTCTGAGTCAGAGAACAGAGACCTTCTCTGGGTACACCAAGAGCTCATGGTTTGCACTCCAATCTCCCTCTGTGGTAGGAGGCGATGCTCTTGTTACCACAATAGGAACGTGTCTGAAGCGTCTTGCCATGAAACGCTGTTGGTTTTCCGTTCCAGCACGTTATAAAATTGTCGTGGAAAGAAAGACAGAGGGTCCCCAGTGCACCAGCTCCTTGTTCCACTGGTGTCTCCTGACACTGCCCCAGGTGGATGTGCCAGAGCCACAAACCCCTGGCTCCTCATTTTTCACACCTCTTTAACTCTCTCCCCTGCTCAGAGAGGCTGGAAATGAGTATTTGCTTTTTCCCTGAAGAGCAAACAAGAGATTATCCAGAAATCACTGGTACTTCAACTCTGCCAATTCTCACCTGAGCCTTGGGAGTGTCCTTCAGTTCTTCTGTGTTCTACCTAATCCACACATGAGGGGTTTGGTTTTCTTTGGGTTTGGACTTTATTTTCCATCTGCTTCTCGTTATATTATTTTGTCTCCAGGTGTGTGGCTTGTTGTAACGAGGTGCTTTTGTTGTTGTGGTGAAGTAACACCAAGTCCCTGTGGATCTGATACACCCCAGTCTGAAACACCATGGAATATCCTGAGATGGAAGGGGCCCCCAAGGATCATCAAAGTCCAGCTCCTGGCCCTTGCACGGGACACCCCAACGATCCCACTCTGTGCCTGAGAGCATGAGGTGCATAAAAGACAGGTCTGATCCTGGAATGAAACACCTGGAGGGACATTTGGAGTTTGCTAAATGCTCAAACCACCACTCTGAGTCTGCTGGTGGCTTTGTCTGACTGCAAATTCATAGAATCGTGGAATCCCAGGACGGTTTGGGTTGGAAAGGACCTTAAAGCCCACCCAGTGCCACCCCCTGTCATGAGCAGGGACACCTCCCACCAGCCCAGGCTGCTCCAAGCCCCGTCCAGCCTGGCCTGGGACACTCCCAGGGCTGGGGCAGCCACAGCTTCTCTGGGCACCCTGTGCCAGGGCCTGCCCACCCTCCCAGCCCAGAATTCCTTCCCAATATCCCATCTAAATCTCTCCTCTTTAGTTTAAAAGAGCTCAGCTGCTCCAGAGGATCAGCCTGGAGATGGACAATGCCGTAGATTTCCTCAGCAACTGAAATTATCCATTTCTGTGCTCTGCACAACAAGTGCCCAGCGCTGCATCCATGGGGCACCCCTCTCCATGGAGCGTTAGTTATTAATGACTGCCACTTCCCAAACGAGATGGGAGCTAAAATGGGGTTTTTCTAATTCTGTCGGTGGAGAAGAACTGCTGGCTAACCGAATGCAGGCAGATGGAGCTGGCAGAGAGGACACAAAGGCCTGCACTAATTACTCCACGTGTCTCAAGAACTGATAAGAAGTTGATTTATGCCTGGAAGAGCCCGATAATTCCGGAAATAATAGATATTGCGTGAGTTCATTAATCAGCGTGAAGCTGGCTGTGCTGGGATTTGGAGCGAGCAGCCGAGGGGTAGGGCAGGTGTAGGGAAGGTGGGCACAGCCTACTACTGAGAGTAACCCAAGAGTACCTACTAGGGGTGCAAAGCAAGGCCCAGGCTCTGGAGGTGTCTCTCACTGTATCAGGTGAGTTCTTGTGCTCTTGTGTTTGGGGAACGTGAGTGTGGCAGGAATAGAATCCCAGAGTCATTAAGGCTGGAAAAGCCTCCAAGATCAAGTCCAGCCTTTGAGCAAACCCCACCCTGGCAACTAAACCATAGTCAGGAGGGGATTGAACTTGTTTTAATTTCTGCAAACACAGTTTATATTCACGTCCAGACTTACATTCAGAACCAATAAATACACACAACGTCTCCCCAGGACTTCACAATCATCATCACTGACAGATAATAGAGCGGTTACAGCACATTTTCTACACACTTTGGGTGAGGATGTGAAAACATTATGAATACACTGAATCCTTTTGGAAATGTCTCCCTAATCGCGGGGTTTTTCCTCATTCTTGTTGTGTTTGAAGGATTCCTGAATCCCATGAATCTCTTTGATGGGTCAATGACAGTAAACCAATGGGAAGGACCACACAGCACCTTCTAACCACGGCTCGTGCACCACTTCAAGGTCAAGTGCTGTGGCCTTTTTGGTAGGAAAGTCTTCAGAAACAGCATTTCTCTTGTAAGAGATCCCCTTGAAGAATTCCAAAGACACTGGCTGAGCTCTTTTCTGCTTTGAGCTGATCCCAAGAGGGCAAAAAGCCATAAGCCCAGCTTAACAAGGTAGTTAAAACCGATTGGGCGTGGCTTTGCATCACCAGAGCACTACAGAGCCTGGAAATCTGTTCCCCAGGGTACCCAGAGTGGTCACACACGTCTGACCCAGGTGGGACACCATGAGGGCTTGGCCACAGCCCCGTACAGCCCATAACACTTTGAGCTGGGAAAGGGAGGGGAGCAAAGACATTTCTATGTACATTTATTGGAGCTTGTGGCTCTCCACGCTTTACCTTTGCCACAAATTGGTCTCTCCTTTAAGTCCCCCAAGTTCTCCAGCTCTACAAGCCCTTTGCAGTCCCAAACCACGCCCTCACACCTTGCTGGTCTGCATGTGGCCGTTGAATTCCACATTCCTCTGGGTTAACATGGACTCCTGCAAGCGGCTGCTGTTCTCCTGCCTGTGCTCCACAGGCTCCCCGTCCTCCACGCTGCTGCCCTTCCGGAGGCAAAGGACTTTCTGAAAACTCTGCTTGAAGTTGTCAGAAAGGAATCCATAAAGGATGGGGTTGGCACAGCTGTTTGCATAGGACAGGACCACCATAAAGAAGTACAAACCCACCAGCACGGGGTCTGCCGGCAGGATGAATATCAAGTTGATGATGTTCATGGTGTAAAACGGGAGCCAGCAGAGCACAAAGACCACCACGATGATCACCACCATCCTGGTCACCTTCCTCTCCGACCTCCTGCGCCGCGTAGACCCAACTCGGATCCCTGAGGACTTGACTTTAATCACAATGAGCAAATAGCAGAGACAGATCACCAGCAAAGGCCCGAAGAAGCCCAGGACCGACGTGTAGATGATGAACGCCGCAGACCAGATGTTCACGGGCTCTGGCCAGTTCATGTTGCAGGTCTGAAAGTCTTCCTGCACATCCGAAAAGATGATGACTGGAAGCACCACCAAGAAGGAGAATGTCCACACAGTCACACTGATGAGCTTGGCCACCCTGGGACGTCTCCACTTGGTTGACTTGATGGGATGAACCACGGCCAGGTACCGGTCCATGCTCATCACAGTCAGACAGAAGATGCTCGTGAACTGGTTGATGCCATCCACAGTCATGACCAGCCTGCACAGAAAGGAGCCAAATGGCCAGTAGGAGATGGCGTTTTGGGTGGCCAGGAAGGGCAGGCCCAGCATGAAGAGCACGTCGGCCACGGCCAGGTTGAGGATGTAGATGTTGGTGACCGTTTTCATCTTGGCGTAGCGCAGCACCACGTAAATGACCAGCGTGTTCCCGCTGAGCCCCACGGCACACACCAGCAGGTAACAGATGGGAATGAGCACTTTGTGGATGTACTTGAAGGGAGACTGTTCGGAGAGCGTCCCATTCTCCGTCACGTTCGTCAGCAGCGAGGAATTCCCGTCGCTGGAACCACCTTCTGTGCTAAACGTGTTGGAAAAGTATAAGGGATCCATAACTTTCAGCCCTTAGTTTTCTTTCAAGGCTAAAGGAGATTAAATTTCACGGGCATCTTGTTCCTAGAAAGCAAATTAAAACAGGAAGAAAGAGAGAGAAGGAGTGAATTCCAAGCAGACCAAGCTTTGCACATCATTTAATTTTCTCTCTCTAGTCAGAATTTGGGTTGGAATTATGCAGTCAGTGCCTGTGATGAGATCAATGCCTGGACAAAGGAATTGCACAATGGGAGAGCTCAGGGCTCATCCCAGGAGACGCTGGGATCTGTTTCATTTTCACAGGATCCACGCAGGGCTGGATGAAACCACAAGGACGGGAGGCTGCACAACAGTAACACGGGAACAATGTGCACCCCACTTGGAAACAGGGAGGGTGAGGCCGTCCCACTTCACAGCCTGGGGCAGAGGGAGTTGGAATGCCCGGCATGTGGGTTCTTTGGCTCCAAAACCTCCTGGTAGCAAGGGCAGTCCTTCCTCTGCTGATGGGAAAGGTGAAGGTTTTGTGTGTCCCCTGTGCCACTTGGCAAACAAACGTCACCCTTTGAGGTCTCGCTCCCTGTAACCCATCAGGCACCCAATTCCCTATGTGGGATAGCCAGGAGCAGGGCCAGTAAAACCCTCCACTTCCCACCTTGCAAAAAGGAGAGGGGTTTTTAACAAGGGAATGCAGTGCCAGGACAAGGAATAATGACTTTAAACTGAAAGACGATAGGTTTAGATGGGATATTGGGAAGAAATCCCTCCCTGGGAGGTGGGCAGGCCCTGGCACAGGGTGCCCAGAGAAGCTGTGGCTGCCCCAGCCCTGGGAGTGTCCCAGGCCAGGTTGGACGGGGCTTGGAGCAACCTGAGACTGTGGAAGGTGTCCCTGCCCATGGCAAGGGGTGGAACGAGATGACCTTCAAGGTCCCTTCCCACCCAAACCATTGCGGGATTCCATGTAATCCATAAACCCACCTAATTTTCTGTCTAAAAACTGATGCAGGAAGCACTAGAGTGTCATTTGGAAGGACTCTGAGCAGCACATACGGATCAGACCGAGCAGAGCCCTGCAATCAGTGCTGAGAGCTCTGCAGTCCAGTTCGCAGCCATTCTGCTGTCACTCTGCAAGGTGGCCTGGGGAGCTCAGGGGTGACCCCACCCCACCTCACCCCCTTTCAGATCCCAGAGCCAAAGACAGCTCCCAGCTCCTCCTGTCTGAAGCCTCACTGTGATCTTTCCCAGGTCTCCCTGTTCGTACAGAAACACGGCCAGTGTGGGCAATTCAAATGCCACTTATTGCCTGGCAGAGCCACTGGAGAACCCCCAGGGAGCATCAGCAGTGTCTGGGTGAGGAGCTAAACCCTCCATGACAAGGACAAAACCCCAGGGAAAAAATTCCACCAGCTCCAAGATGGAAAGGACCATGTCCGAGGTCACTTCCCCAGCGGATCAGGACAGAGGGGGCTGCAATGGACAAGAACTACCTCCTTCTTTTCCATCTCTCGAGATTGTTCCTCTCTTGGTGTTTCTGAATCCCTTTCCCCTCACCTGAACTGCACTTTTGGTCCAAGGAACACCTTTATTCTGCCAGAATTCCAGACTGCAGTGGGCACTGCAGGACACAGATTGGGGGAGGGAGGAATTTTAATAGGTGTTCTGAAAAAGATTGAGTTTCCAACACCCCGTTTCTGTGCCGGGCTTGATTCACAGCAATATTTTTTTCATATTTTTGTCCAAGTAGGTGTTTATAAAGCATTCCTCTGGAGAAACTTTCAAGCATTTGCTATAAAATAGTGCAGATTTAAAACAAAAGGTCTCTCCCAAGTCTCACAACGAACTGTGGTGGAGGTCCTCGAGCAGGCTGTGCCCAGAAACGTTTGTTCCCATCACCTGAGGGTCAGATTTCCGGAATAATCCCGGGGGCAGGAATCTGGAATTGTGAATCTGGATTCACAAACACCCAGCCCACATTGCATCCATGCCTTTCAAGCCCAAGCAAATTCTGCATCATGCAGCACCAAAAACTTCTTGTCTCCAGGAGGAAAGCAAACACCTCCACGGCTGTTGCTGGGCTTTCTCTTTGGGCGAGAAAAGCTGCAGTGGGGGAGAGCAGAAGTCCCTCCAGCTCCCAGTTGTAAGCATAAATATGCTGCTCTGATTTGGAAATGTGCAGATGGGAAGTAGGTGTCTCACGTGGCACTCCACGGCTGGGAGGAGATGTACCAGGGGACTCAGGAATCCAGGGATGGGGGGAAAAGCTCCACATAATCCCCTTCCCGCCAAAGCCACGCAGGGCAGGCCAAGGCAGAGGCGAAAAGGAGCATTTAAAGACGTAAATGGTTTGAGGTTGGCAGGTTTTTTTCAGGGTTTGCTTTAGAAGTTGAATTTGTGGTTTTTTTAGGTTACCATTCTAAAGCTGCTTTCCTAGTTTGGGTCATGGAGGAGGTATATGAGCCATCTACAGGGCTCTTCAAAATGCTGGCTTGGAGCTGGAGATGATCTGCAGGTTCTGAAGACACTGGTGGTGTGTTTGGGCTGTTTCAGCCCCGGGAGAGGTGGGAGCATCCTGGCCATCCCTGCAGGGAGAGCTCAGCCAGGCCATGCTCCTTAGAAATGAAACAGGACTGGACTAGTGCTTAGATAAAGAAGGCAAACTCCAGTTTTATCTAAAAAGTGGAGTTTCAAATGCTGTTCTGACACTTGGTTGAAAATATTGTGTTAAATCTTATTTTATTTGTGGGGGGAGTCTGGGAGAAGCCACAGCAGCGCCACCCCCCTCTGGGGCTCTGGGGGGCTTGGGAAGGTCCCATTTTCCTGCAAACACAACCCAGCTGGTACCTTTGAGGGGCAGAATGGAAAGGAGAAGGGTGGTGGGATGGGGCAGTTGGTGTTTATAAACGTTTCTTCGTGGAACTCAACCTCTGGGACAGAGTGTGGTGCTGAGACTGGGAAAGCACTTCACCCCCGAGCATCCTGACCAGCTCAGCATCACCAGGCTCGGCCAAAAAGCCACATTTTTGTTCTGGGACTGCAAAAACAGGAGGACATAAAAGGAACCAGTGCTGGCACTCAGCAGGGGGAGGTCAGGACCTGCAGTCATGTGTGGCTCATCCTGGTGCTCCAAAAGGCAGGGAAGGACATCTTCCTTCTGAAGTTGCCTCCTTTTCCCCCAGTACAGCTCCTTGAAATAGGTGACTGTGGGATTTACACAAGAAGTTCAGACCTGTTTCTCTTTCCACTGCACTTGGAGTTCAGATCTTGGGAGGAGCAGAGGGGAAGAGAAGCTCCTTTATTTGGATACTCTCAAATTTCTTCTCATCCCGAAGAAAACCTACAGCACAAAATCCCTGCCTGCAAAGGTCCCTCAAGCTCTTCCAGCCATCCATCACTGGCATTCCTGATGTGTTCTTTGGAGGACCTTGGTGTGTTTTCCATGGAGAGGGACAGCTCTCCCAGCCTCCCCGGCAGTAGCTGTGGTTGTCTCCCCCTGCTGCTCCCCCCAGCAGTCAGGGACATGTCCGCCCTTTGTCACTGCAGCATTTTGGGGCTCTTCTCTTGGTTTGCTGGGAACATTAACCTTTACTCTCAGGTTTTTTGTTCCATTTGATGAATTTTACAGTATTTCTTGTCATGCTGAGTGGATTGAGAAGGAAATCATAGAATCCTGGAATGGTTTGGGTTGGAAGGGACCTTAAAGATCATCCGGTGCCACCCCCTGCCATGGGCAGGGACACCTTCCACCAGCCCAGGTTGCTCCGAGCCCCGTCCAACCTGGCCTTGGACACTTCCAGGGATGGGGCAACACATTTGCTGAGGGGGAAATCCATTTGCTAAGGCTCTGGGGCAAAATCCTTAGTCTGCATCTGGTGCCAACCTGCAGGTTGGCAGCACCAGGAGGGCGTTTACACCACCTGAACGCTCCCCATGTGAGGATGTGATGGGCTTAAAGTCACCCAGATCAGAAACGTGAGGCCAGATGTGGAGTCCCCCCTCAGTGGGAACACACAACCAGCTGCAAAGGATGTTTGTGTGAGCACAGATGATTCCTCCCTCTCTCTGCCTCACAACTTGCCCATCAGCAGCAAAATTTTGCCTGGACTTACATCGTCACTGCAGCAGTTAATGGCCATGAACCTCCCCAAAGGATGACTAAATATAATTAAGACATGCTGACTGATACCTGATACCCTTGTTTGGTGTTCTTAATTAGTGGATTAGTAAAACACATCCCTCCGGGGGACTTGCTCTCATCCAGATTTTTTTCCCCTTCGGTGTTTGATCTCCAAGCCACCCTGTGGTAGAGTCCATAAATTATGTGCTTTCTGCTTAAAACACACAAACCAAAAAGGAGATAAGAACACAGGCCCAGAGTGATCAATAATAGAATTCCAAGTTCTCCTTTTACAGAGCAGCACCCTGGGGAAAAAAAATCAGCATCCACTGCAGCTGAACACACCTGACTCCGTGTCCCTGCCCCAAGAAATGGAGGGAATAAATAAAAGAGGGATTATAGTACAGACCATTCTGCTCAGAATTCAGGGAAAACTTCTCTAGCAGGTATCCTTCATAAATGTGCTTTTGCTGGGCACAAGAGCAGGGATCCACCAGCACAGAGCCCATCAGTGACTGAACCATCCTCACAACCTAAGGAAGAACAAACCTCAAAAACGCCCAGCCAGCGGAAGGCTGAAATTCTCCCTGGCTGTGGTTGCAATGGCAAAGCAAAAATAACTCTCTGGAGTGCATTGCATGAGAGTGGAGCTGGGATCAAGCAGGAATTACAGGAGGAAACCTAATTTTATGAGTCAAGATTTGATCTCGCTGCCTGTTTACTGCTGGAATCATAACTCTCTCATGCAGCATCAACCTTAATTGCTGTGAATGGAATTACAACAACAGGATGGCAAATTGCTGCTTCCAGGTGCAGGATAACTGGAAATAACAGATAAACTGGTGATGCAGACAGACAGGCTTTTAAAATGGATAGTCTTTGGAGTAATGGGAAGGGAAGCAGCTGGATAACAGTCCAAGAATTAGCTACAGGCAGCAGAACTGGGGGGGGTTTTCCCATCCCAGAAAGCAACCTAATTTTGTGAGTCAAGATTTTGCCATCCTATGGATGCGCTAGTGGAGTAATTCATTAGTGCTGTAATTAAGCAAAGAAAACCCTCTTGGTCCTTCAGTAAATTTGCCCTTTTGGGGCTGGGTTTTCATCACCTGCTGCTTCCCATACAGCCCATGGGGCCTCATTCCTTGTGTTTTCATGGATCCAGCAGGCAGAGCCAAGGGTTCTGCTGGAAGGAGAGAGGAGGGGGACGGTGTGAAAGGTGGGGTGACCTGTCAGAGCAGCTCTGAAATAAAACACTCTGGGGAGGCTCTGAGGGAGGGCAATGCAGCATCGTGGCAAGACCTGCTTCAACCTCTGACAGTTTTCATCCTGGACTAAACACGAGGCTCCCTAAAAGCACAGAAATCCCATTGTTCCATAGATAAAGCTCTTGGTTTCCCCTCTCCCTACCCTATTTCAGCACCTGGGGTTAAAAAGCAAAAGGAATCAGTGCAGATGGGAACTTTCTCCTTGTTAAAATCTGCCATTTGATGTTTCTCAGGGTGTGTTTCTCACTCCAAAAGACTGGAGTGATTGATTTTTCTCTACAGAACACAAAACAAACCGACTTTCTCACACTAAATTGCGTCTCTGTTCAGAATAACTGTATTGGTATTAAACACAGATCAGCTGAAGTCAAACTCGAATAACTTCTCACCACTTTTAGCACTAGAAAAATCTTTAGAAAGCACATTTTCAAGTTGGCAACACCTTGTTACCCCCCTGCTCATCCCAGCCCAGAGTTTCCTGAAGACACCTGACCCGATAACTTGCTCCTATTTTTAGTTTGCAAACAAATAGCCCATAAGACAATTCTGCTTTTGCCAAATATTTGCTGAATACTTTCCTCCCCCAGCCACCCTCCGGGCTCTGTTCTGCTCAGGGATTACTCACTTGGGTGAGCTGGTTCTGTCACACCAACAGTCCTGTAAATCACATGCTGCTGGTTTGGCTCCCAGATTTCAGCACCTTCAGGCAGGGGAAGGTGTGGAGCCGACATCTCTGAGCTCCCACCGGGCTGGGATGAGACTCCAAAATCCGACTACAGCCCTGATCCATCACCATAATCAGGAGTTTTCACCAAAATGCTTCTCTTCCAACCCTCTCCTCTGCAATCCAGTGACATCAGCTGATTTCAGGGACAGGACAGGCTCAAAGGCAGGGCAGCTGAGGAGCAGGAACTACAGGCTGTGTCTGCTTCCAGGCTGAGGGAGAGCCGGCTCAGCCATGGATCCCTTTGGCTCAGGGAGAGCCCCACGTTGGGAGGAGCTCAGGAACAGCTTCCCTTGCTGTAAGAAGTGGAGCAGTTCCCGAAGAGGAGCCTTGGAGGGGATAAACTTCCGAGGTGTGGGGTCTCTGGCCTGGAGTGCAGATCCACTCCAGCCCCTGAATCCTGGTGCCAGTGTCCCCAGGAACTGGCATTGCCCACAGCAGCACTCCCAGCCTGATCCCAGCACACAGAACTGGCTGCCTGGTGGAAGCTGCACGTCTCCTCCCCTCAAAAGCTACAGAAAGCCTGGAGTTCAGCCCAACACAACCTGCAAGTTCAAAACACCTGAGCTGGGTTGTTCTTTTCCCTGCTCTTCAGTGCAAAGGTCTTGGGCACTGGGAACAAGCTGTGCCCGGTTCGGAGGATTCTGGGAGCTGCGGGAGCCAGCACAGGGACACCCGGAGCTGCTCCCAGCCCGGTGCCGACCCGCAGGGCTCCACTCCGACCTTGACATCCACGCCTTGCTGACCACCCTGGAGCGCTTCCAGCCCCCTGCACTCCCCTCCTGGGTTTGATCAGAGAGGAGCATCCTGCGCTGAGCAGGATGGGGAGATCCAAGGCTCTGACCCCTTTTGGGGAGGGCAGCGGGGCTCTGACAGCACCGGGCTGTGCCTGTGCGTCCCTCCCGCGGGTGCCTTCCCATCCCTTTCAAGCTTCAGAGCCAAGCTGAGGCTGGTGTTGCTTCACACCCCGCATCCTCCACCCGGCAGCGGGTCACCCCCTCCATCCCTCCAGCCAGGACGGGTCACCCCAATTTCCAGCGGGTCACCCCCTCCATCCCTCCAGCCAGGACGGGTCACCCCAATTTGCAGCGGGTCCCTCCCCTTCCATCCCTCCAGCCAGGACGGGGTCACTCAGCCCCCTCAGAAGGGCAAACTCGGCGTGACCACGAGCGGGACAGATGCCGTGGCTGCTTCGCTCACCCCAGCGAGCCCCCAAAAGCGCTTTGCGATCCCAGTCTCCATCCTCCCTCCTCTGCCCCCGTCGGTCCCTCCCGCCTCGCCAGCCCCGCTCGCTGTTCCCGTCTCTCCCGACGCTGCTTACCCCTCAGCTCCAGGGGCTCCTCTCCCCTCTGGAGGCAGGATGCTCCCGCTCCCCCCGAACCGCGGCCGGAGCCCCTCTCCGGGAGCGCTCCCGGCGCGTCCCTGCGGCTGCGGGCGGGGACGGGGCTGCTCCCCCCGCCCGGGGAGGAGGGACGGGGCTCCCGGCCGGGGGAGCAGCGGCCCTGGGGCCACCCCCTCCTGGGGAACCTGGGCTGCAGGGTGGGAGCCGTGGGAGCGGGAGCGCTCCGCCGGGATGCTCTGCCTGCAGATCCCCCCCGCATGCCTGTGTCCCCCTCCTTATGTCTCTGTCCCCCGCCTGTGTCCCCTCCCCATGTCTCTGTCCCCCTTCCCCACGCCTGTGCCCCCCTCCTCAAGCCCAGGGACCCCCTTACCTGGCTCTGCCGGTCCCGCCGCTCTGCCCCTGCCCAGCAGCCCGGGGGTCGCAGCCCCTTCTCCACGGTGCGGGGAGGGGCTGGAGCCCCCACTGCCCGCGGGGGAGGCAGACCCGCATTTCCTCCCCTGTCTGAGCTCCCTTCCAGCCCCGAGAAGTCCTTTTAAAGGCTCCCGCAGGCTGGATCGGAGCGAGCCCCGTCCCCGAGCGTGGGGACTCGCTGCTGCTCCCCCAAAACGCAGCACCTGAGCCCGCGGGCTCCTTCGGGGGCAGCGAGAAGGATCTGACATCTCCGGCACATTTGCTTCACGCTCCTGTCCCTGAGCAGAAGGGAAGACCGAGTGCCAGGGTCGCCCTCGCATCCTGCCTCTCCATGGAGAGCTGCAATCCCATGTGGGGAGGTTTTACTCCAGCTGGCTGCGAGTCAGACCCTAAAATTACTATCTAGTGGAAAGATAAGGGCTCAGCATCCAGCCTGTGTTGGATTTACTCCCTCCTAAAGTCCCCGGGGTTCTGTTGGGCAGTAAGAGGATGAAATAATTTGAATTTTGAATATTTTGAAAGGCAACAAGTGGAATAAAAGTCATGCAGAGCTCTCCCCTCTCCACCCTGCACCCTCCCTCTGCTATTGCACATAAACGCATCAGTACCAGCGACACCTAAAGTGCTTTGCTCCCTCACTTGTGTGGGCAGAGAGGGGGGTCAGAGCCGGGTGGTTACAGAACTCAGGGCTCCCCATCCCTGCCAGACACTCATCAGCATTCACAGGGCATCGTGCCTCCTAATAATGTATATGAACTTCATCCACTGTTGAGGCTTTTCAATTAGAGATCTGTGATTGAGTCAGACGTGTGAACGCAGGGAAAAAAAAAAAGAGAGAAGCAGAAAGCTGCGTTTGGCATGTCACTCTGTAATCCAATCTGCTGATGTATTTATGGTCATGTATTGCTAAATTGAACTACAACCCCAGCCCGCTCTCGCCATGACAATGGGGACAGTCATCTGATAAAAATAGAGTTGGGCTGATAAACAGAAAAGAGGAGGAGACTTTGATTACCTTCTTTGAAAAAATGCCAAGCAAAATGTGAGTGCAACAGCCCCGCTGGGAATATCAGCTTGAATCAAAACGGGGTTAATTTGAGAATTACCCTCCTATGTTTTATTAGCATTTTATTAGCATTTATGATACATGAAAAGTTGCTGAGGAAACATGGTGGGCCTTGAGGTTCCCTGAAGAAAACAGAGCTTTCCTCCTTAGTAAACACCCTGGCAAAAGTGCTTTCAGCAGGATCCGTGCTCTGAGAGAGGCAGGATTTTCCGGAGCTCTCAAGGCTTGTTGAATTCTTCACCCACTCAAGTCAACAGCGACATTTCAGCGCTGGAGGGACGGAACAAGATGACAATCTGAGAGCACTCCCTGTTACCGTGTTAATGACTAATGCCCCTGGCAGAGGGCAAAGGGCAGCTCCTCCAGGGAGGAAAAAGGACTCCTGGCACACAAGGGTGGGCACAGACCTCCAGAGGTGTGTCGGGAGGGAGATGGCTCACAGTTGTGGTGTGGAGTCTCCTCACTGGGGGCATTCCAGAACGGTCTGGACATTCCAGAACCCTGTGCCATGTGCTCTGGGATGGCTCTGCTGGAGCAGGGAGGTGGGACCAGAGACCCACTGTGGTCCCTTCCAACCTTACCCATCCTCAGATTCAGGTGAGAACCCCTTTGAAACAGCCCTAACTCAGATACAAGTGTCTTTATTTTGCCAGTCCTTGTCACAAACAGAAATTCCACGTCCCAACATGATCCCTGAATGGTTTTTTTCCTGCAGGAATGTTGAATGATGATGGAACTGCTGACACACATCATGGTAGTAACCCAGTTTAAATCAGTGCATGTGTGTGACAGGGGGAAGTGACAGCTCCAGGGACGGGATCCTTGGGAAGCTCCTCCTGCCTTTTGGAAAGTGCCTTGTCAAAATGCAGCTGAAGCGAAAAGGATGAGCTGTGATCAATATTTTTAGAAGGAAGAACTCCTGGGGAACTTGTGTCAGCAGCATCTCCTGGGGAACTTGGCAGCAGGGAACAGTCACTGAGTGGTGGTGAGGGAAGAATGGGGAGGGTGAGAATCTCAGTGAGGGCTTTGGGTCCAAGCCTGGCATGAACTAGAGGGAGGTGTTGAAATCCAAGGTCCTTGAGTTGGATTTCCTCAGATTAGAAGGACTGGAGTAGCACAATGAAGATAACTTTTAACCTCAGAAGAACAGAGAAACTGAAAAGGAGGAAATGTTTGGTTTGGTCTCATTTTCGGGAGCATTGCTCTAAAAACTTGTCTGTGTGCAAAGGATTAGAGGCAGGATTTCCACAGCCACAGGAGGAATAAGGTCAAATCCAAGGAAATCAGTACTGAGACAAAGGCAAGTCCGTCCCTTTTCCAGGCTGGAATGATTCCTTGGTGCCTCAAAATCTTCCCAAGAGGGAAAGGAGTGGCTTTGTTTTTAAAAATGGGAGTCCGAGGCACAGGCAAAGAGGGAAGTGTGTTCCTGGTTAAACAGGTGGGTCTGGGAGCTGAATCCATTCCTCATTCCCAAACTTCCCAAAGTGCAGGACAGCCTTGTGAAGATGCCCGTCCCAGCAAGATACAGCACTTCCAGTCACAACGAGTGAGTTGTGGATCCCAAGGCTCAATTCCAGCCTTTGCCTGAAGGTTATCCTGGGGTTTTCTCTAAGGATTTTAAGCACTTTTTTCTTTCCCACTTTGAGGAAAAGGATATGCACAGGGAAGGAGCTCTGGTTTATGGCTTTAGAATAAAATCCTTGAGTTTGCTGGATGGCAGTGGCTGCTCCTCATTTGGAGTTCTCAAATCCAGTGGAGATTTGGGCTCCAATGTCGCCCTGAGTTATTCCTGTTGCCATAGAAATAAATGGATCTGTTTTCTGCTGCTCCCTGTTGAAGCTTCAGACCACACTGTCCCCAGATATCCATCATCTCTCCTCCTCACGAGCCCCGACCGTGGCATTGGGCTTCCAATTTTTGCCTCTCCCTGGAACTCCACATGCAGCAGGAACTTGTGTTTTTCCTTCTGTTTTCTTTTTTAATGACTGGCTGCTGTTCAGCTCAAGCATTTTTGGAGCTCACAGAAAACTTGCTGCAGCTCAGCTTCTAACTGGGAGCCAGTTACTCCCTCCAGTTACATTCCCAGTTTGGCTGGAGCTGAATGTTTTCGGTTTGTCTGCGGAACATGCTGAGCAAACCCAGGCAGTGGGAACCACAGAGAGGCTGAGATGTTTCCTCCTCTCTTTGTTGTTCTCCTTCTGGAGGAAGGAAAATCAATGCCTTTCAAATCAGTGCATTAAAAAGCCCTCAAATGGGCTGTAATTACAGGCCCATCTGTTGTCAAAGTGTTGAATCCCTGGTGGCAGAGACAAGGGAAGATCTTCCCAGTCGGTCCCTGCTGAGCAGCCCTGGGTGACTCCCGTGTGGTGATGCACAGCCAGCCTGCCCTGATCCTGGAATCCTTCTGGGAGGGGCTGGATTCACTCATCCCTGCCTGGAGTGACCCTTGGCATGGCTGTTTGAAGCTTGGCTGGGAAAGGGAATTGCTTTTCTTTCCACGGCTTTCAGATCAGCTGCCCTTTGGCCATGGATGATCAGAGGGCTGGAGCAGCTCTGCTGGGAGCAAAGGCTGGGAGAGCTGGAATTGTTCAGCCTGGAGAACAGAAGGCTTTGGGGTGACCCAACTGTGGCCTTCCAGTGCCTGAAAGAGCCAACAAAAAACATGGAGAGAGAGTTTAGGCAAGGGCTGGGAGTGACAGGACAAGGGGAATGGCTCCCCACTGCCAGAGGGCAGGATTAGATGGGATATTGGGAAGGAATTCCTGGCTGGGAGGGTGGGCAGGCCCTGGCACA
>JAWWEU010000034.1:14677836-14697528 GCA_035583155.1 Acropternis orthonyx | reverse complement strand
CCTTCAGATCCCACCCAAACCCTTCAGATCTCACCCTAACCCTTCAGATCCCACCCAAACCCTTCAGATCCCACCCTAACCCTTCAGATCCCACCCAAACCCTTCAGATCCCACCCTAACCCTTCAGTTCTCACCCAAACCCACCTTGGTTTTGGTAGAAAACATTGTCCGAAGGGACAGGAAACAGAGGGGATTAAACTACAGGAAAGGAATCTAAGTTTAAAGGGGATCTTGGGGTATTGCTGGAAATGTGGGAATCTCTGCAGAAGAATCAAAAGAAAAAAAAAAACACCAAAAAAAAAAAGACTAAAAGAAGAGTCTGTTGGTGAAGTATTTTCCCAGCTGTGTCATTCTGGAAGGGCTCATGTAAGTGGAGAATGGCAAACAGAGCAGTATTCCCAGGAAAAAGGAGGAGGAAAAGCCATCCCAGCAGCAACTGCCCCTTGAGAGGCCGGAAAGCTTCAGATAAATTGTGAAGGAAAGAAAAATGGGATGAAAACAGGCCCGAGTCCAACCCGGGCTCACAAAGGCACATTGAACCTGCTTGTCCTGATGGGCTTTGCTGGCAGGGGAAGGGGCTCCCTCCACAAAAGACAAAGGCATTTCTTCCTCAGCTGCCTTTTGGCTCAGTGATGTTTGGGGGGATATTTGAGAGGATGAGGAGAAAGGAATCATCTGAGCTGAGAGGCAACGCTGGGCACGGAGAAGGGCGGATGGATAGGGCATGGACAACAAAATCCGCCTGGAAAGCGGGTTTTTAGCAGTCACAGAGAGGCTTTTGCTGGGGCTGAAGATCCTGGTGGTGATGGGTTTGGGTGGAGCTGAGGGTGCAGTTGTGATGCCCCAGGAGGGCCCTCCATGCCCAGGGGGATGTGGGATGGGCAGGGCGGGGGCTGAGCAGGATGAAACAAAGCAAAACTCGCAGGGATTGCACAGATTTTCACACAAATCAAATCTAAATGTCCAGATTTTCCACAGCTCTGGCTGAGGTGACCTTGGTGAAGGCCAGGAGCGCTTGCTGCAGGTGATGTCCTTGCCTTCATGTGACCTCCTCTCTGCATCAGCAAATTTGGGATCTCTGCTGTGGTGCTGCTGATCTTGGGCATCACCCCACAGGTAATGGGATAAATCCCTTAAATCCCTACTTTGCCCTCATTTATTTCAGGGACAGCATTGTTTTAAGGGTTCTTGGAAGCAGAGTCTGACAGGAATTTGGTCAAAAAGCGGTGCAGAGGCTCCTGCAGGATCCAACCTGCTCCTGTGCCACGAGCAGAAGGAAATTCCCTTCTCTACTGCCACTGCTGTAGGTTTAGGGCTCATAACATGTCCAGTTCTTTTCCTGTATTCCAAGGGCAGACCCAAGCCCCACCTGCCCTTCTCGGCAGGATTTTTCCGTGCTCCTGGAAAATGAGGCAGCCAGCAGAGGGCACACAATATATGGATATGTAGATCGTCTATAGGTCCTCATAGTCTCTGCCTCCTTCTGCACATCCTGAGCTCCTTTTCCAAACGGAGCAACAGAGTCAGGGAGCAAAGTGACCTGCCCAAGGTTGGAGAGGCTCAGGAGCAGGACACGTGTCCTGCATGTCTACACTGATTTATTCCCTTCCTTGTCTCAATAATGCTTTGATTTTGCTTCATTTCCTTCCCTCGGGCTCTATTTTAGGTGTTTGGGGCTGCTTTTTGGGGCTCTCCTTTTGCCTGACCAGAGGGGACTGATGAGGCCTCTAAAGACCAAATTGTCAGTGGCCAGCAGGGATTTTTTTGGGGTGCTCAGCCCAAGGCAGGGTGGGGAGGTGGAGGCTCCTCCTGCTCACATCCTTATCAAAGGGGCATGAGATGAGTGTGGAGGGTCAAACAGCAGGATCTGGGAGTCCTTGTCCAGGAATTAAGATGTGTCACTGCCCTGATACCCAAAGCAGGGCTGCTTAACCCCTCTGCAGCTTAACCCCCACCCCCCCCCAAAGAGCTCCTTGCCCTTTGAAGGTGTCCCTGAGCCACGTGGTGTGTCAGCTCTTCCCTCCTTTCCAGACAGCTCCCATCAAAAGCAGTTTAAAGCACTTCCACCTCGGTGAGTGGAAATTTCTCCAGCTCCTTCCAGCTCCTTTGGGTTTCCAAATGTCAAGTCGTCAACCTCAAATGCTGTTTGAAAGTGCTTAGCAAGTTGTAGTCTGCTGGCATCAGCCAGTCACCACAGACAACCGGCTTGTTTTCCTGCTCCTCTCTTTAACATTCCCTCCCAGCAAAGCTCTGGAGATGTCATTAGGAGCAGTGAGCTCTTTGGAGCCGGGATAACAAGTGCTGAGTAGGTCATTTCTGGGGAAATAATTTGCTTCTCAGTTTCTCTCCGTGCCACCAGAGTCGGAGAATCAGGGAATGACAGACTGGTTTGCCTGGGAAGGGACATTCAAGATCATCCAATTCCATCCCTGCCACGGGCAGGGACGCCTTCTGCTAAGACCAGATCGCTCCAACCTGGCCTTGGACACTTCCAGGGATGGGGCAGCCACACCTTCTCCGGGCAAACCTGTGCCAGGGCCTGCCCACCCTTCCCAATATCCCACCAAACCCTCTGGCAGTGGGAAGCCATTCCCCCTTGCCCTGTCCCTCCATCCCTTGTGCCAGATCCCTCTCCAGCTCTCCTGGAGCCTCTTCGGGTGCTGGAAGGGGCTCTCAGGCCTCCCTGGAGCCTTCTCTGCTCCAGGTGAACACCCCCAGCTCTCCACCAGCCTCCAGAGCAGGGAGGGCTCCAGCCCTTGGAGCATCTTTGTGGCCTCCTCTGGACTCGCTCCACCATCTCCACTCCCTTCTCCTGCTGGGAGTCCCAGAGCTGGACACAGCATGGTCACTGATCTCCTGGGAGAAGATGCTGTAGGGGGGTGTCCCTGTCCCTTCAGCAGGACAGCAGAGCTGTGCCCCCTCCATGCCAGCACACCCCCACGGTGCCAGGGCACGATCAGGTGCTGGAGGGAAGGTTTGCAGAGGGGACATGACCAGCCTGGCCCCTGCAGCTGTTCAGTGTCTCCTGCCTGGGATTAAAATAGCCCAGATGCCCCTCGTGTCCCACCCCTCGTGTCCCACCCCTGGTCTGGGTGAGGGACACAGAGCAGGGAGGGGCAGCCCCTTGGGGACAAGCCCAGGCCGAGGGCAGCGTGGTGGCTTCTCCATCCTGGTGAGCTCAGCGGGTCAAGAACTCATGCTGGGCATCCCCAGAGCTCTGCAGGACTGGTGGGGCAGATATTTTATATACGTATTTTTGGGGGGGATTTAACAGCATTTCATGAGAATGATTTACACTTTTGGTGTGCCTTTGGTCCAAGTCTTTCTAAACCAATTACTCATTTAACTGGGTTCGTGTAAATAGATTTTGATAGACTGAAATTTTGGCCTTACAGCCATAAAATCTGTTTAAATACTGCCCAAGCTGAAATGTTTATTTTTGGCTTTGTGTTCACTGTCTGAAGTGATGAAAGGATTATTTTGAGCAACTGTTCCTTACATCTTGTATAATCGTTTGCCCCTCAAAAAGGAAGGGAGAGATGCTCTCCTGATGCTCTCCGTGGGTTTGCAGCAGTCCAGTGGCTCCTTTTGCTCCCCTTCTTGGAGCTGGAGGTCACTCAGATGTCACCAGCACCACTTGACTCCTTGAAACAAGCTCTGATGTCTGAGGAGGGAGACACTAATTTTGTAATTAGGTCTTGGGGGACTCTGGATCTGCTCTTGGTTCTTCCACAAGCTTTCCATGCGATGCCCCAGGTAAGTTCTGGGGATGAAATGTTGTCATCTCTCTGAGGATGACAGTGGTCTCATTTTCCTGGTCTCTGCCTCACCAGCTGTCAGGGTTTTGAGGAATACAGGCCCTGTGTGCCAGGATGGATAATTCTGGGACCAGGATCTCACCCCACACCTGTAGGAGCACCACGAAAGGATAACGGGATCAGGGTGAGTGGGCTCGGTGTGCATCCCCAGGGACCACGGAGCGGAATTCCCAGGGCTGGACCCCACGGAGGGACAGCCCTGACCCCCTGGGAGTGTCTGGGAGGGGTTCAGGGCTCAGCTGAGCTCCACCCCAGGACTTTGGCTGTGGGAGCTCAGCTTTGCTCGGGGCCACAAACCCCAGTAAATCGAGATCAGATCAGTGGCGTGTTAAACAAGTGAGTGATCTCCAACAAATTGTGTAAAGGACATTGTCTGGCTGTCGTAGCAGGAGGAAATCGCTGCTGGAGGAGAAGAAAGTGGCACTGCTTAGGGTTTGTTTCCCGCTGCATCTTCAGAGAGTTTTGCTGGTCTCCCCGCTGTCCCCCAGCCCAGGGCAGGGTGGCTGCTCCACAGGAACCTGTGCCAGCTGACGAAACCTCCCGTTCCACACCCAAACCTTGCCAGCAGTGCAAAACTTTCCCCCTCTGGGTACATTCCCTTACCTTGAATTCGCTGTCCAACAGTTGGCTTTGAGGGCTGGAGGAGAAAAATCAAACAATTTAAGGTGGAGAAGAGGGATCTGCTGGTTTCCCCTCCCAGAAGCTGCGGGTCCCAAATTAAGTTATTTCTCATGCAAAACACCCTCTAATTTATTCAGCCCATCCATATTCTGTAGATATCCCCCACTCTGTTCTCTCTCCTAATACATTCGGCTCTTCATCATCGTCATCCTGGGTAATTCATTTAAGCCATTAGCAGCTATTTAAAAGACTTCTGTCCCTTAAGATTTGGTTCTTAGTGCAACAAAGGTCATTTTGTCCAGTAAATTGCTTAATCTGTGCCGTCAGCAGTTTGCCTCAGTGATTTCAAATGCTCTGCTCATCATAAATGCATTTACCAACATAATCAATTGGAATAACTTTACCTCTGAAGGGCCCTGACCTACAGCGAAGTCCTTTAAATGAAAAAATTCAATTTAATTCATTTTAAAACTGTTCTGGTGCTTCTTTGGTTAAATTGTCTTTTATTTGTCTCTAGTTTTCTGTTGTGTTTCTCAGTAGAAGAGGAGTAAATTTGCAGCAAGAAATCAGATTTGTGCAGCCTTTGCAGGTTTAGATCTCCACCAAAAGTGGGTTTGATACCGGCAACAAACTGAAAAGTCATTATTTGTGTCTTGTCTTGCCCATCTAATAAACAACCAGCCACTCGTAAAAGTGAAACTCTCCTCATTCTCGCTGAACGAGCCCACAGAGCAATCAATGGAATTAAAGGATCTGAAATCCCAGCTCCATGGAAAGGGAAACCGTGGCATGGGGATCTCTGACCACAAGCAGCATTATCCAAAAACGCTCTCAGGAATTCTGGCTCAGCAGAACCTGCAAACTGGGAGAAAAGGCGTTGGGAGAGTGCTGGGAAACAGAGCTCGGCTCGACCTTGGAGGTGGACTTATTTCCAAATGGAATTGTGGACCAACACTGATGTCCCAAGGACTCCCACCCTAAACAATCCCGGGATTCCATGGAATATCGAGCCACAAACCGAAGGCATTGTCAGACACATCAGGAGCTCTTGGGCTCCTTCTGGCCGAGGTGTCCCCATCGCGGAGGGGAGAAGGCAAAGGGGGATGTGGAGACCAGACCTGCTTTCCCCACTCAACCTGTTCCCTTCCAACACATGGGAAGTCTGGGCTTGGATCAGATGACCCTTATTGGTCCCTTCCAACCCAAACTTCTCCCTGATTCCATGAAGTTTGGGGAAACTTTTCCAGGAATGCACAGAGAGTTGCTGCCAACCTGGGAGCTCCTCTTCTGCCTTTCTGGGGCTTGTTGACTAAGAACTGAACTTCACGTGGAAATTATTTTTATCAAATATTTATTATGGAAATAATCTATTTCCATCATGTACCGAACCCATAAAACACGAGAAGGCAGAGCTGAGCAATGTAATTTTTTTTCCCCTCGAGGACTTGGAGAATATTTTGCATGGTTATTTTGAAGACTTTTTATATTTAGCAATTCTAAACATGATATGAGAAGTAAAGAAATCCAAGCAGCAAACACAAGAGGAGACAGAGAGAGGCCACAACACGGTTTCTGAGCCCATCCAAAATTTGTGGGGCTGAAATCCCTTCCTGGGGTGATGTGTTTGGAATCTCTGCTCATCCAGCCAGGGCAAGGTGAGGGCAGGCTTTGAGGATGGACATCCTCATCCTTCTGTTACACCGTGCCAATGGTTTTTAGGGAATGCTCTCCCCAAAACTGATGTTTTTCTGGGAATAAAACGTGAGTGGTAGGCTTGACCTCAAAAGCATCGTATCAGTTGAGGCATCATCCTGATTTTCCTCAGGATTCAGGTGGGACTTAAAGCCTTTGTACTCCTGGTGTGGATTTCTCCAGGCTTGGCTGTGGAGAACCTCGGCATTCCTCCACACAGGCATTAAGGCCCTGTATGAGACTTCACGGAGAGGGAATACTCACTAAATCCCTGGAAAGAAAACCTATGTCTGCTGCTGCCACTGGAATGCAGATAGAATCGGGAATTGTTCAGAATTATAGGATCCCGGAATGGTTTGGGTTGGAAGGCACCCTAAGGATCATCTTGTCCCACCCCCTGCCATGGGCAGGGACACCTCCCACTGTCTCAGGTCGCTCCAAGCCCCATCCAGCCTGGCCTGGGACACTTCCAGGGCTGGGGCAGCCACAGCTTCTCTCCTGAGGTTAGAAAAGACCTCAAAGCTGAAATCCAACCATCACACAGAGCTTTGTAAGGGCTCTGAGTGACCAAAAGCTCCTCAGGACACTCCAACCTGTTTGCAGGGAGGCCCAAGGAGCAGCGGGAATGTGACAGCAAAGCCAGCGGCGAAGGAAGGGAAAGGACCGGGATGGGAAAAGGGAAAGACGAATAAAGAATGCAGGAGCAAAAATGCTGGAATTTTTTGGTCAGAACAAGGTGCAGATTCCAGGTGGGAAGGGAATAAACACTGGGATGTGCCATGGGGTATGAGCCGTTTGGCATTCTGGAGGCGGGGGCTGATGAAGGCCCGCCGAGTGAAATGGAAGAACCAGCCCCAGAGCAGATAAGTGTTCTCTTGTACTGAGGAAATGACAAATTATGGGTGAATTTGTAAGTCATAAAAATAAAAATATCATTTTGGCTTGGGTCCTATTTATCTGCCTATTTTAAAATGCATTTTAACATCCATGTATTTTAATTAAAAATACATTTTAGCACCAGCACAGCCAAACTGCCACGGTGCCAATCTCCTTTTTTGGAAATTTCTCCATAACATTTTGAATTTATTATAAATTCATTGTTTCTAATACAATTTTTCCCTTCTCTCGTCAATTTATTATCTGTTTTTCATTTCCCTTCCCTTTTGTTAATCTTTCTAAATAACTTTAAAGTGGTCCTCCATCTATTTAGCTAAATGAATTCACTCCACAGATACTCATTATTTGGAGGATGATTTATGCAAGCACTATTAGCTGGATTGTTCCTTGTTTGAAGGTTTTTCTGCAATCAGAAAAGCCCAGATTTGAGTCAGCTAGAATTAGATCCAGTAAAGAACCATCAAAAATGACGTAAAGCATTCAGCACCTCTGTCAGCCTTCAGAGCTGAGGGCTCAGCTTAACAGGCATAAACCCCCAAAGCAGCTTTAAACTCCAGGTCTGACCTACTGATCTCGTCTCAGCCCAGGAAATGCTGCAGCATCAACCCCCTCACCCCAAAGTCAAATTGGATTTTTCTTCCTCTTTTTTCCCCCCCAGCTGATCCTCACAGCTCTGAGGAAGAGGCTGTGCCTCACCCACACTCACAGGTTTACATATTAAGCTTCGTTGCTTGATTTACTGTCTGCGTTTCATCTGACAGGACGTTCTGATGGCGCTCCCGGAATATTTTATGAATGTTGGCAAAGCTCCCGCTCCAGCCTGGCCAGGGAGCAGGGTGTGACATGCAGGGATGCCTGGCCCTGCTCTCACCATGCCCACGACCTTGAGGAACTGCTCTTTATTCCTGGTGGGCTCTCACCTTGGCACTGGCTCTCCTTGAGGTTGGCTCTTGGCTCAGGGTGTAGCAGCATCCTGAGCCGGGCAGGCATTCTGTTTGCTCCATCAGCAGGGTCGCTGGAATGTTTACAGCCTTTGAGAGGTTGTGGGCAGGTTTGGAGGAGGAATCTGAAATAGAATTTGGCTGCTTTATGAAAAAGACGTGAGACAAGCTGGGATTTTCTCGTCAAGTCCCGTCGTTCTGGGGCAGTTTGGAAGCTGCTGGGACGTGCTGGGCAGCATCGGGTGGGGAAGGTCAGGCAGGGGTGAGGTTGGGTGTCCCCATCACGTCACAATCAGGGCAGATCTGCTTTCTGAGCCATGGAAATCTTTGTGTCTCCAGGAATTTTAGGAACCCTGTGAGCTTGCCATGCTGGGCTCCCACCCCGGCGAGCACCCAACCCCTTCCCAGGGCTCACACACCTCCCTCAAGAGCTCAGGAGAGGGGATCTCACTCCCCACGGCAGGCTGGGTGATTTTGGGGCTCATGTGCTCATCCCCAGCCTGCCCAGGCTGCCCGTGGGCCGGAACCCAGCCCGGTGTGTGCCAGCAGGGGACGATTTATTAGGGCCAGCTAAGAGCATTACACATCCCATTATGTCAGCTGTGAGTCTGCAAGCCAAGTGCCCATTCAGGGGACGGTGTAGTCTCAGATTGGTATTGATTTTAAAATTTCTGGTGGTTTATTAATGGCAGAATTGCTGTGGCCAGATCCTTCTGACTCCTGCAAAGGTGGAGAGGTGACGCTGTTGGTGCAGCCACTTGGGGACAACGTGGAGGAAACAGAGCAGGATCTGCCCTGCTCCTTCCAACTGCACGTGGGTTACTCAGGAACTACAGCAGGGAGGAAATAATTTGCCAGCAAAGTGTTGTCTCTTTTCAACAACCACAAGAGCTTTGAGGATGGATTTGTTAGTCATGGGAGCAGCATCCTGCTCTCCTGCCACAGAGCTGGAGGGAAGTTCATTGCCTGGGCAGCTTCTGCCTTTGGGAGAGGGTCAAGAGGCGCTGCTTGGCCTCTCCTTCTCCCAGTTCCTGTTTTATAAACCTCCTTTTCTTCCTCTAAAGGTCATTTTCCTGAGCAAGATAATTTATGAGTGGAAGACGGTTTCCACCAACTCACATCCACATCTTCCCACTGCAATTTACGATTTGCCCTAATTAGCTCGTGTAAACGTGGGGAATCTCCAAGAGCAATCTCTGCTTTGCACCGTTCAGACTCTCTTTGCAGGCTGTGTCCTGCTTGTCAGAGGCAGGGTTATTTTTTTTTTGTTCAATAATAAAATTGCCACATACTGTTAATCACAACCTGCAAACATCTAATAAAACAAACCTTGGAAGCGCATATGTAAAACCAGCTCTTCAGTAGCCCCATTAGGCTCTGCTCTTTCTGCTTTGAAAGCTGCATGACCTCTCTTTTCAATCAATTCCCAGTTATTAACCATGAAGAATAGCATTGGGAACTACATTTGCAAATTGAATGTGGTGGTGTATAATGAACTCACACTCCTTAAAACATTCCAGTGGAGGGGAATGTATCCAGCTAACAGTTTTAAATTTCTATTCCCTCCCCTCCCCCCTCATCTGTGCTATATTCTGATATAATTCACATAATTCCAAAGAACTCAAAGGAATAAAACTTCCTGAGTGGAGTTTAAGGGGACGGTGCCTGTAAGGACTTTCCATGATCTGTTTATTCGGATCCCTGCGAGCTAAGCCCTTGAGCAGATTAGCTACTCAGCTCCAAATCAGTGCAGTTTAGAGCCGATCTTTAGTTATTAAAACGCTCCGACCTCGAACTTGGCTTTGTACAGTTATTTATTAAAACCAAGGAATCACCGCCCCGGGGGCAAGCGGGGCTTGCAGGGGGAGCAGCGCTGGGTGCCTTCCCCACCTTAGCACCCCGTTGGAGCCCCGGGGGGAACCTCCCTTTCTGGGGGGTGTATCTCTCTTTTTGGGGTGTATCTCCCGCTTTGGGGGTCCCCGGCCGCGGGGAGCGAAGCCACTCACCCCTCGCACCACGGAGGGGACAGAACCCGGTCCCCACCTCCGCAAAGTCCCCTCCGCATCCCGGGGAGGTGCAGGGGGTGGGGGGGGTTCCCCACCTCCTTCTCCCACTCGTGTGTGATCCCCCCTCCCCAGGCAGCGCCCGGAGCCCGAACAAAGGGCGGGCAGGGGGCGATGCCGGAGCCCCCCCCGCCCCCGGCCCGCCCCGCGGGGCTGCCCCGGCTCCTCCCGGCCGCCCGCCCCCGCCGCCCCCGCCTCTCCCCTCCCTTCTCCTCTCCCTCCTCCCCCGGTAAATCCGAAGTTTCCTGTTCAGCACGGGCGAAGCTTTGCGGAGCTCCCTGCCCGCTCCTTGGGATTTACCGTCGGGAGAGGCTCCGCGAGGCTCGGGAAGGGCCCCCGCCGCCACCTCTCCTCCTCCTCTTCATCTTCCTCCTCCTCCCCAGCCTTCCTCCGTTCTCCATCCCCACGGGCGGGCGCCGCACGCCGAGCCCCGGCTCCCCCTCCCCCCCGCTGGATTTTGGGGGTGCCGCTGTGCCGTGGGGGGGGGGCTCCGCCGCCTCCCGGAGCCCCGATTGCCGCCTGGTCCCATGTGAGCTGGAAGGCACGGCTATGCTCCTGGGAACACCGCGCTCCGCCGAACTAAGGTAGGACCCTCCCCATCCCCCCCGAGCAATTTTCCATCCCCCGGAATAAAAAGGAAGAAGCCCCGAGGGGGTACCTGGGGATGCCGGGGGGGACCGGGTCGAGCCCCAGCTTGCCGTGGGGGGCGGGAGCGGCCGCGCCCGGGCGGAGGCTCGACCTCCCCCCGCCCGCCTTTGTTGCGGCTGGAGCGGCGGGACCCGGCGGGGCGGCGGCGGGATCGCCCCGGCGCCCGTGGGGGGCCGCAGCCCCTGACCCCCTGCCCTTGCCCCGCAGGTCCTGGCCGCGATCATGAGTGATGGCGAGAGCCGAGAGCCGCCGCGCCCGGCCGGCGGGGACGTGCGGGTGCCCATCCCCGCGCCGCCGCCGCGCCGCCCCGCCGAGCAGCCGCCCGAGGATGCCGGCTCCGGCTCCGGCTCCAGCCCCGCCGGCTCCCCCGGCCGCGACCCGCAGCCCGACCTGGCCTCCGAGGAGGAGGAGCAGGTGCCTTACCCGGCTCTGGCACCCACCGCCTTCTTCTGCCTCAAGCAAACCACCCGCCCGCGCAGCTGGTGCCTCAGGCTGGTCTGTAATCCATATCCTTTCCCGAGGGATGCGCCGGACCCCCCTGCCGGGAGGTACACCGGGGTACCCACCGGGACGCTCCCCGTGCCCGGAGCATCCCGTCAGGGCTCCGCATTCCCGCGGGCTTCTCGCTCCCAACAGCGCATGGGGATGGCACGAAGCCACCGCGGTCCCCGGAGTGTCCCCGGTGTGTCCCCGCGTTGTGCATCCCCAATCCCGCCCCGGGAAGGGGGATGAGGGGTTATGTGGGAGCGCGTCCTCCCCGTGGCCACCTCACTGGGCTCGGTTTGGGGGGGACACACGCCAAGGTCCCGTTGGCTGCACCAGCATCGCCCGCCTGTCCGGGGCGGGACGCGCGGCAGGACGAGGTGCCCGACCTTGGAGGGTGCTGAGCACCCACAGCGGGGAGAACCCACAATTCCCCTCCTCTCCCTCTGGATGGGGATGGAGCAAAGTTTAAAAGACAAGCTCGTGTTTATTTCAGTCGCGGTGGGGAAGCTCAGCCAGGCGCTGACCCTCTGGTGTTTATATAAGAGCTGGGAGTTCATGTGCACTTTCCTGGGGAGAAATGGAGCGGCTCGGAGTTGCTTTGGAAAAGCACATGCCTTTGCTCCCCAAAACTCCCCTTTGCTTTTGTTCTTCTGCAACTTGCAGGCAGGGAAGGAAAGGAACAGTCAAGCCTCTAAATCTCCCCCTGCCCGCTGTGTCCTTTGCTGAGTTTATTAATGTTAAATATTAGAGAGCAGGGTGTTCCGCTCGGTGGTGACATCCAGAAAATTGAATTTCACCCGAAATACTCGTGTGCAAGTGAGAGTTGTCAGTCTGTGCTGATAATCTTCCCAAAGTGAGCTTTCAGCTGTGCTGTCGCTCGGAGCACCGGCATTGTGTGGATAATTAATGCTTTTCCCTCCTCCCCATACCTGCCTGCAGTTTCTGCCTGTCTCCTGCCGCTGCTATTAAAGCCATTATTTATTAATATGGTTATTATTGATCTTGCTTCAGTTAACCAAAGAAACCCCTGTGCCTCCCACATCACTGCTCCCCTCAGAGTCCAGCCTTGTCGGGAGGAGGAATGGCACAATCCTCCCCAGAATGCTGCCTTGGGCTGTTAGGAGGAGAAATAATTGAGGGGGAAAACCCCACAATTTTATTGGCCTTGAGTCTCCTTTTGTTTGATTGAGGTTTGCCCAAAGTGTTGAGTTTTGCAGGGAGTTCTGTTTTACACCTTTGCGAGGGGGGGAATGAGGCTTCTCTACACGTGCAGGTGGAAGAGAGAAGGAAACAGGGAGTTGAGCTTCAAGCAGTGCTTAACCATGGAAATACTGAACAGAGTGATAGTTCCATAATAAAAATAGTCCTGTACTTGGCCCTGGAAGGCCTTGGAGAGGGTGTCCTGTCCCTGTCACAGCTGAGAGTGAGTCAGGACTGATTTCTTCTCTTAAACCAGGTGATTGTGTTTCAAACCATTGGGAAGGAGCAGGAGGCAGAAGCCTTCTCCTGCTTTGGCTTTGGGGGGGGCCTCTCCCACGCAGTGCTCGGGGTTTGGCATCCCCAAAATCCACAGCCAGCAGGAGAAAACTGGAGCTCGGAGCAAGGCTTTGTGTGGGGGGTTCAGGTGTGCTGCTGCTGTTGCTTTCATTTCCCCTCTCAGAATTCCCAGGAAAGTGAGTTCCTTCCCAAAACTTACCATTTTGGCACAATATCAGCTGGAAGTGGTGACAGCTGGTTAATAGTAGTGAAGTAGGATCCTAAAGAACCTCCCCCAGCCTCGGGTTGTGGGGTCGGTGCTGTCGGGACCGGAGCGTTTCGGATGTACCAGGACAAAGCTCATGATGTATCACAGCAATAGGGACGAGCTCCATGCTGGGATTTTTTTTTCCCAGTCTCCATAATATAATCCTTTGGAGTCAACTCTGAAGTTTCTTGGTGAGAGGTGGCTGTGATTTGTGGAGCCCCCTCAGAGGGGGGACGTGTGTGTCGTGCTCCGTTGCTGGGCGTGTGTCAGATCTCAGGAGGTTGGGAGCTGGGGGATCAGAGCCACCACCACGGGGTTGGGACACTTGGAAAACAGCTGGATGGGGAGACTGGAGATGGGTGTGCTGAGGGCTGAGATTCCCCAGGTGCCTGTCCCAGGGGGAAGAGGAACTTAAAAGATGACAACACAAAGGTGGTTTCTGGCCGGCTGTGTGGCTTTGGTGACTCTTCCTGCCCACACAGAAGCACAAATCCATAAACCGCAATAACGGGCTTTAGGTTTGCCTTAAGATCTCCCTCTGTTACAGAAGGAAGGGACGGGACTGGGAGATCTCCTAAAATCTGAGGAGTTTCTCCAGGTGCTTGCTCACCTGGGAATCGTTAAGTCTTTAAAATCAGGTGCTTTTGATGGGCTGCTTTTTTTTTTTGCCGGGTCATTTGTCCTTTACTCTCCGTGGGGTTTATTTTGTGGGGACAGAGGAGAAAGTCTTGTTCCACATACCCCTTCTCCCTGGGATGGGAGGGCACTTCCACGTGTCTCCCCTGGGGTGTTTCAGCTCCCAACCCATCCTGTGCATTTGGGATCCAGTTCCTGGAGGGTTTGGGGCTGATCCTGTGGCATGCTCCTGGCAGGGGCAGGAGCTGCATCCCACTGTGCCACAGGATTTGTACCACGGACCTGGGCACATCAGCACCTAAAACCCCCAAATACCACTGTGGGCTGGGAAGTGACACTGAGGGCATGTTGGGAGGGTGTTCCCAGCAACCCCTTGTCCCTCCAGATCCCCTGAGAGCCATCCAACCGCTCCAGATATTTGTGGGAAGCAGAGTTAGCCCAGACCTGTGGCCTCTGGAGCAGGTGGAAATCCTGTGTGGCTGAGCTCAAAGCGTGGTTTGCCTCTGTGGCTTAAGCAGGGGGGGAGTTCCTGCCAGGCTTAGGAATGGCTAAAAAAAGCCCTGGCCTAGTTCTCCAGGGGGACAGGTGTGGGGGGGATCAGCTTACGGAGCCGGGAATACGTGGAGCCAGAGGCACGCGGGCACATCCCGGGAAAACGGGAGTGGGCAGATGCAGGAGATGCACGGTTGTGTTTTTAATAGCTGGGCTGCTTTGGGAATGTTAAGGACAACCTGGAAAAAAATCTTGCTCTCCTCCCCCTCTCCCCCCTCTATTTGCATGTTTTTTTATCAATAAAGCCAAGAAACTCGTGGATTCTCCAAGCCAAAGGTCTGGCGTGGGCTGAGTTTCAGGTGTGGGAATTGTCCAGTGGAATCAGTCCGAGGAGAAGGAGGTGATGGGAGAGGCCCTGGCTGATGCCAGGGTTGACTTAGGCCAAGGTGTTGGTGTGCAGTGTCATTCCCCAGCTCTGCTGAGTGATGGTTCCAGCACAGGAGCCTCCTCGGAGCTCCAGCGTTACCTCCACCCCCGACCACGAAGTCCCTCGTACCTCACAGTTCAGAGCAAATAAAGAGTTCTTGCCATACAGACAGGGGTTGAAATGGAATTTTCACTGTCAACTCCTGTTGTATTTTCCCTCTGTTTCACTGATGCACTTTTAATTTGCCTTTTTTGTAAAAAAACCACTTATAATTGGAAGCAAACTTACTTATTTCTTCAGGCCTGGATCTCCTACGTGGGTTTATTTATAGAGGTGTGTGGGTGGCATTTTGTGTACTCAGTGTGCACGTTGGGTGGTTGGAGCAGGATTTGGGGGTTTGCCACCCCCAGGGTCCTTTCCTGGCTCTTCCCAGGCTCTGTTACCTCATGGCTCCACAGAAACCCGGAGCTAAACCTGGGCTTTCCTTTAATAGCTGATTTTGCTGTTGCTGATGTTTTGATCAGTGATGTGTTGAGTCACTGGTGGTCAATCCCTTGATATCCTTTGGCAGCATCTCCTGGACTTGCTGGCTCATGGATTTGTACATGGCAATGGCTTAGAGAAACTGGGAATGTTGCCTTTGTGTCCATCACCAGTCCATCTCGTTGCTCCAAGGGGTTTTAGTCTCCTACAAGCTGGAGGAAGGGGCTGGAACTGGAATGTTGGACTGGGCATCAGCAGGACCTGCTCCCCATCCCACTGGCGGGCTCAGCTTTGTGGCGCGGCCGTGCTGAGGCTCGAGCGACTTTGCTGGTTATTTAGTGATTCATAAAACCACTCAGTGATTCATTAGAGGTTGGATTTTGTGTGCCTTAGTCAGAAAAAAACCCTCAGCTGGTTTGTTTTCTCCGGAGGCTCCGGAGCTCCTCGGTGCCAACTGATTTCTGTGGGGCTGGCTCTCCTCTCCTGCCTGGGTGAAGTCTCTGCTTCTTTCAGATCTGGGGTTGAATTTTTAAATTTCTCTTTCTGAGGTGCTTCTCCCCGCAGGTTGCCCTTCCAAGCACTTCAGGACAGAGCTAAGATCCAGAATACCATGTGTTAATTCCAGCATTCCTCAATATAGGTGTCAATACGCTCAGATGCTGGGGGGGAAAAAAAGGCATTTTGTGCAAAATGGTTTATTTGCTCTGTTTTTGACAGTCTGCTCCTCACTTTGTCATCTTGTTCTGCATCCTGGGCTGAGCTGTTTGCTCGACACTGTTATAAATCGTGCTCTGACACGAGCTTTGCAGTTCTCCTCGTTCCCCGTTGCACAACTGCTGTGCTCTGGCTCGTGGGAGTGTGGCACTCGGGGATTCTGGGGGGTTGGACACGAGGGGTGGGTGTGAGTGCCCGTGTCTGAGCTCCCAGCACTCGGACCACCCTCCTTTGATGGCTCTATAATAAGATTGGAGCAGCTTTCTCAGAAAGCTTTGCTTTTAATCTGCTCTTACCCCGCCCGTCTCCTGACAAGTGCAATGGGAGGGTTTGACCCGATCGTCGTTTGTCATCTCCCAGTATAAATATTGCAGTTAAAATATTTAGTGGGCTGTGGAAAAACCTGTTGGGGAATAAATATATGTATTCCTGGCCTCATCCTGGGAGCTGCTGAGCATCCAGGACGCCCACTGGATCTGGGAGAGGCTCAGGCGCTGGGCACCGACAGCATCGCCCGCGGGGTGACAGGCAATTAGGAAACAGAGGGAGGAAAAGCCTTGGAAATTGTAACTCCTCTAAAAATATGTTGTCCACATGTGTTTTGGCCGCTGTTTCGGTGTTCTGTGTTGGCTCCGTACGTTTCATCAGCAGTTTAGTCCTGAGTTTTGTCTTTAGGAGAGAGTTTTTTGGGCTTGTCGTGGTCCTGCGTTTGTCACTGAACCCTCGTCCCTGACCTCTGATCCCCCGCCCCGGGTTCCTTCAGTGCTGCCCATCACTCGGACCTCGTGGAATGCCTTTATCCCTGTTTTCCTGCTGGTCTCTGGAGTGCTGGGAATCCTGTCCTGTGGCCAAGCTGGATGATTGGGAAAACCACGGCAGTGTGGGCAGGGGGGTGGGTGCTCCCACCGAGGGGTTCAACTCTCTACAAACCCAAACAGTTGGTTTAAAACTAATGTTTCAAAGTGACTTTTGCAGCCGAAAAGGGGTTAGAAAACTAAGGGCAAAAAATACTTCCCAAGCAGGGGAGGTTTTGCTGGAGCTCTTTGGTAACACCTGGTTGTGTTCAGGAGTGCAGGGAAACCAGGAAAAAGCAGGATGCTGATGGCCAGGAATGGAAATGTGAAACTGGCTGATGAAATAACCCCAAAAAAGGTCCATTTAGCAGAGTACATGAAGCAAATCAGAGATATGAGTAATGAAAATAAATCACGTTGTTGTCTTTAATGAAATATGATATTAAGTAAATTATATTTAACCCTCCCCATCCCAGTTCTGATCCCTCCCTTGCTCCAGGGACACTGGGTATCCCTTGCCCTTCTCCATGTGGGGTTGAATTCCAAGCTGAGAGTGCAGCTCCTCAAGTTTTAGGGATTCCTCTCCACGCTGTGCCAAGTCAGGATTCCAGCAGGTATCTCTGAGCAGCTTTAATTTGCAAATACACTCAGAAAAATTCTGCCTCCCTCGTTCATCCTCAGCCTTGAACCTAATTAGTGCTTTTATTGCTGCAAAAGCCAGTGGATTCTAAAGTTATCTGTCTCTGGATCCACATCCAAATTTACTGTGTGCGCAGTTTCACTGAAAATAGTAATTAAAATTATTTCAGGATATTTTGGTGTGCGCATTTCCTCTTCTACTAATTGATTTTAAATTGTTCTGTACTGGCTATTCCCTTCCAGGGGGAACTGAGAGACACCAACTTGTTGCATCAGATTTTACTGAAGATCCCTCAGAATCTCTCTGAAATACCTACAATCCACACATTGTTTTCAGACTGTAGTTTCTAACCCCTCAGTTAATTTGCCCCTTGCAGTGGCATTTAGAGCTGCATCCCAGCCCCCACTTTGTTTTTGCAGTTCTCTCACCTCCAATCTGCTCAAACCAATGAGTAGAATTTCAATTTGCAGTTTGTTTGCATGTTTGGCTTATGGATTGAGTCCATATGAATTTGTTTCCCAGCATGTCAAGGTGGCAAATCCCTTAGAAACATAAACCAACATGTGCTGATTTGGAGCAGCACATTGGAGGCTGTAGCTCATCCCTGGGGATGAATTTTAGGAATATAACCCCAAATTAATGTAGATACTTCCTGAATTTTCATACAAACCAGCTCAGGGATGTTTGGCTGTATTTCAGAGAGGTTTAGATTTACTCCAGTTGGGTTTGAGCTCACCTTTCCCTTGGCTTTGTCACCTGGTGTGGTGGGGTTGTTGGATCCCTTGGAACCAAATCTTGGCTTTCTCTTTTGTGCTCCAAGTGACGTGTTTGGAGTAACTCCATCGGAGCCTCTGGGATCGCTTTCATTTCCAGTCAATGAACTCTGAATCATGTTCCTCTCCCTCTGTTTGTGTGCTTTTTGTTTTGTTTTCCAATTGCTTCAGCAGGCAAGACTCACTGAGCTGCCTACTCACCGAGCTCCCATTAGTGCTCCCCTGGATCCCGCCTGGAGCTCGTGCTCTGGCATCTCCTTGGGCTGGTGGAAAGCAGGAGGAGTCCCAGGGATGCACAGCCAGAGCCACTCAGGTGTGTTTTCCCTTTATCCTGCTGAATCCCAACCTGTGCCTCGGCCAGCAGCGTTAAAACCTCCCGCAGCAAATATGTTACTTCTCTTTACACAGATGTTTTAAAGGGACTTGAGCTCAGCTTTTGCCCTTAATTCTTAAGGTAGCAGCTGGTGCTTGTGTCCAATCCATTAATCCAGCTGCCCAAGCAGCCTTGGGACTTTAAGTAAAATACACTTTTGAGTGAATATCAACTGCCTGAGATGGGAGGGAAGTTATTACGTGACCTCTCTCCTAATAGTTAATTCCAAGAGAACTTGGACCAACTTCAAATCATCAGGGGCTGCGCTGTATTTCTGAAGCAGCAATTAGGAGTCATCAGCCTGCATAGAGACAAATTGGAAGTGAATTAGAGGCTGATGAGCTCCATGCAGGGCTTCCAGGGCTCTTCCCAGCCTCCTGCCGCAGGGAAGCATCGCAGCGGTCACGCCGGAGCTGCCGGGCCGGGCAGAGGGCAGGGCAGGGGAGCTTTGACAAGATGCAGCTGGAAAAGACAATTTTCCTCTTTCTTTCCCTTAGTCCAAAAGTGCTCTGAGCACTGCACCAGGCAGGCTGGCTTGGCAGTGGATTAACTGGAGCAGCTCTGGGATCTAATTCTGCCCGTTTCAATGGACAGATGGAAATTGTGTGTTCTCACAATGCTCCCACTATCTTGCCTTTCTGCTCCAGATCAGGCCTTCCAGAAGCCATCCCGAGGAATAAGATGACTTTGTGTGTGTCCAACTATTCAGAGGGTGGATTTGAGCTCCCTGCCCTCCGTCCTTGGGATGCAGAGCAGGAGGATTTGCCTGCATAGCAAACATCCTGGTAAATCTTGCTGCAGAAAGTAAACCAGGAGCATTTAGGACATCTGCCACATTCCAGAAGGCTGGAGACTCTCACCAGCCGGGATGTTGGATGGATGTCACAAACAGGGACGCTGGGGGAGAGCATCCCTTGGGATCCGCGCGGAGCTTGCCGTACCCAAAGCCTTTGATCCCCGTCGCTCTCCTCCCCACCCTCCTGTTTGTTTTGTTTTTCCTGTTGTCCGTGAAATCCTCAGGGGGTTGTGACGAGCACGCAGGGATTGGCATGGAGATCTGCTCCGGTCTCGGAGGAGCTGCAGCCCAGGCAGCTGCTTGACGTGGTTACGGAGGGAAAGGCTGGACTGACACCTCCTTCCCCGGGGATGGCAGGGAGGGAGGGATGAGCAGCTCAGTGGGAGACACAGCAAAACGTGGGGTTTGGTCCAGCAAACTGAAATTCTTTGGGAAGAGCTGATAGGAAAGCAGAGGAGCAGAAATGCAGTGTTTGTGTGTGCATACTTAGTATGTGTGTGTTTTTCTTTGTCTTAGAATCACAGAGTGGTTTTGGTTTGAAGGGACCTTAAAGCCCATCCAGTGCCACCCCCTGCCGTGGGCAGGGACACCTCCCACCAGCCCAGGTTGCTCCAACCTGGCCTTGGACACTCCCAGGGCTGGGGCAGCCACAGC
>JAWWEU010000034.1:14655498-14677736 GCA_035583155.1 Acropternis orthonyx | reverse complement strand
TGCCCACCCTCACAGGGAAGGATTCCTTCCCAATATCCCACCTAACCCTGCCCTCTGGCAGTGGGAAGCCATTCCCTCTTGGCCGGGCACTCCAGACTCTTATCCAAAGTCCCTCTCCAGCTCTCCTGGAGCCCCTTTAGGCACTGGAAGGGGCTCTGAGGTCTCCCTGGAGCCTCCTCCTCTCCAGGTGAAGAGCCCCATTTTCCTCTCACTCCCTTCTCCATTCCACATTCCCAAGGGCCACATCTTCAGTAATGCTTTTCCTCACCCCTCTGAGCTCTTCTGTGCAGCAACAGAGCTGCGACAGCCACACATCCCATCCGTGCCGACTGGGATAGCGAGCCCTCTGCAATCCCACTGGTTTTTGGGAATTTCCACCAGTGTGAGGCACCTGCCCATCCTGTGCCAGGTTCAGCCATCCCTGCCCACCCCTGATGAGCAGGAGCAGCTCCCACCTGGCCTGCTCAGAAACTGCCCCACCTTCCTCCTCCTTACAAGCTCAAATTCCTTTTCCCATCCCTGCTCCGAGCTCTGCTCCTTCAGTGCTGAATTTGCAGGATCCCTGGAGGGACAGGAATATCCTCCCAGGGAATCCCAGGGATGCTGGGGGTCTGAGGTAGGACAGCTCGGGGACAGGGCGGGGACAAGGGGGTTAAAGCTTTTTGTCACCTCTCCTGGAGCTGCCCCCGGTGCCTTCTCTGCAGCTCTGGCTCCTGGTCGGGCTCGTTTCTCCTGTGTCACAATAAAGTTGTTTGTTTGGGCTGCAAACACTGCAGGGGGAATTTTTAAGAAACTTTCTTTTATTGCTGGGTGAAAAGAAAAGGGGGGGAAAAGCAGCCCAGTGACTTCTCTATTAATATCGAGCTTTGTAAGTCTTTTGTTTGGTTGCTTTGTTTACGAAATCTCTCATTTTGGATCTCGGCTACTTGACAGTGTCCCTTTGAATATGTGTTAAAATAGATCCTGGTTCCATTCCATGCATTTTGTGGAGGATATGAAGCAGTTTCACTTGTCAGCCTTGAGCAGGAGATGGATGGGGCCGTTCCCTGCCGGGTCACGGAGCAGCCACTCTGCTCCTCCCAGTGCCTGCTGGTGCTCACTGGGAAGGATCTGGCCGGGCTGGAAGATGTGGGCTGGAAAAGTAATCCACAGACCACGGCTCAGGCAAAAGGGGATAAAACTGGAGAGTTTTCCAAGGAGGAAAAGCACATGGAGAGGATGAAAGAGCATTTGGGGGGGGCTGCATGTAGCTGCTTTACTCGTGCAGAGAAGCCCTTAAAGATCATGAGGCTCTCTCGGGTACCACAGCAGCCAGGCTGGTAATTCCTGGGGTGGAAAAGCCATGGAGAACATCTTTGTGGATGTGTGGGAATGTATTTGGAATTTATCTTGGCATTATAGCTGCTAAAGCACAGGGATGGGTCACAGCTCTGGGGTGAGCTCAGCCACACAGAATCTCCTGTGACAGCCCAAGGGAAGGGCTGAGAACCTGGGAGAAGTTTGTCCAGGCATCCAAACCTGCAGCAGGGACAGGCATGGCTTGTTTACCGGGAACAATTCCCAGGCAGGGTCTTTCAGTGGGATTTGCTCCAGGCCAGCAGCTCCTTAGAAATTCCTTGTCACAGTGATGTCACCGTGTTTCTGGAGGAAGGTCTGTAGGACCCTACACAGAGAGCCCCTGAGCTGTGGGGCATCCAGGGGTTCAGGGTCATCTCCCATTTGGGGCAAAGGGTCAGGGTTCAGCTACTCTGTTATTTCTCAGGGACTCCTTCAAGCTTGGTGGGATGTCTCCAGTCCTGACCATTCACCATCTAATCCGGGCCAGCAAAGCAGAGACCAGATTTGTCAGGGCAAACCTGACCATTCAACATGAATGTGGAGGGTTTGGGGATGGTAAGAAGGGGGGGAGACGATGGTTAACCCCAACGTCCTGCCCTGGGACACTGCCATGTGTCACCTCTGCCCCTGTAATGTCCCCAGTGGCACAGGGACCTGCATGGCATCCCCATCCCCTGCCTGATCCTGGGACAAAGCAGCCACTCTGTCACCGAGTCCTTCACCTCTTGAGTTCATTGGAATTTGGGAGTTCTTTGAAGCAGTAAGTCGGGAATCACTAGTTGATAATAAAGCTTGGTTTAAATTTGGGCTCATTTCAATGTCACTCTGAACTGGCCCTTGAATCAAAGCTGCTTAAATTATTCTGAAAAATAATTGCCTCTATTCATCAGAAGAATGTGCCATGGATCCAAGTGTAGCATGAAGTGTTTGATTGGGGATTTTATTTTATTCCCCCCCCCCCTTTTTTTTTTCCCCAATATTGCAGTCAGGAAAAAAACCCAAACCTCTTTGCTCTCCCAGTAATTCTCTCTTTGAGCAGAGCAGATCAATCCATCAAATTGCAGTGCTGGGATAGGTGAGTGTTATCTGTCAGTGATGGATGTTGCTGCTTATGCAAATCCGTCACGAGATTCCAGCTGCAAAGTGTTCAGCTCCTTGGGAATGGGACTGAAGTTTTCCACAGCTGAGTTACAGTAAGGAGCTGTCCTGGCTGTGTGGGGATTGTCCTGGGGTAGACCACAGGGACTTCCAGGGTCACAGGGTCATAGAATCCTTGGGGCTGGAAAATTCCTAAAACTCAGTGTTCATGGAGTCGTGGAATCTCCTGACTTGGAGGGGACCCACAAGGACCATCAGGTCCAACTCTGGCCTTGCACAGGGACCATCCTCAACAATCAGATGTGTCTCTTGGGTACCACAGATGGGCAGGCAGGGAATAGACAGTTGGAAGACACCAAATTCCCTTCTGCTTTAATGACTGTGATTATTACTGCCCTTCATTTTTGCCCTGTGCACACTCATTCCCACGGACAGCCCAGCTGGGAGCACCAAGGGCTCCGCTCCAGGGCCAGGACAGGGATCTGCCTGGAAGAGCTGCTGTGTTGAGGCTGTTCACATCCCAGTGACAGGGAAAACCCTGGGAAACAGTACCAAAACAGGCTGCACCTTTCTTTTGGCTGCACCGAGGGGTTTGGCAGAGCCCAAAAGCCTCCCCAGGGCCGGGTGCAGTGTCTGGAGCCTGGCAGGGACCAGCTGAGCAGAAACAACTCTGCTCCTGGGGCTCAGGCTGGAGTGGAGATCCAGGGAAACATCTGAACATCCTCCCGGGGTTCAAAGGGCGTTTCTCGTGCAGATCAGCCACACTTTGGGATCGTTCCATCGTCTCCAGCGCGGCACAAGTGGGGGCAGATGGTACAGACAATAAGCCAGAAATGTTTTGCTGTTTAGAAACCACCCTCCAGCCCTGAGCTGGTGATGCCACCAGGTGCCAGCCCCTCCTGTGGGTCACCCTTTCCTCTGCCCCCTCTCTGAGTTTGGTGTTTCCTTTTGCACTCAGTGAAGCTGCGAAGTATTTTCTCCCTCTGCTTCCCAGGTAACCCCAGGAAGGATCGTTAAAAATGTGGTGGCATAAATCCATCCAGGAGCTGTCCCTTGAGTGTCCCACTGGGCAGTGGGTGCCTGAGCCTTGCACCTTCCCTGGGAGCAGATGGAAACCATCCGTGGGGACACAGGGGCTGCTCAGGGTGGGGTCTGTGCAAAGGTGGGGAGAGACTCACAGGGCGATTTAGGCTGCAAAAGCCCCCTGAGGCCACTGAGTCAAACCATTCCCACAGCACTGCCAAGGCCACCACTAACCCATGTCCCCAAGTGCCACATGTACCTGTGCAGGTACCAAGTGCCACCCAGGCAGCCCCTGCTCCTGGTGCAGCAAAGCACAGCAACAACGGGACCAAATGCAGAAGGTCTCAGAGCTCTGCACTGTGGGGAAAAGAGCCTTTTGCCCTGAGCAAACGTCATGCCCCGTGAGCATCCCCGGATTTCACCTCTGTGTTAGCATTTCCCGGTTATTCCAGGCTCTCTGACATTTGGTGTTGCCGTTTGTTGACCCCAGGGACCGCAGCCCTGCCGTTATTGCCACCAGGTGACATTTACACGGGCACGGTGTCACGTTGGTGTCAGTGACAGCAACCAGAGGGCAGGGGCAGCTGCTCGTGGTGCTGGGAGGGTTTCAATCAAAACCAGCCAGCCAGTCTTAACTTCCACTGACCACAAGAGCTGGGCACGGCTGTGATCGTGGCTGGAAAGCAGGGAATCAGCCCAGCCACGCTCCCTCAGTGCCTGCTGCCCTGGTGGTGGCAGGATGGATCTGCTCTGTGGATGAGCAGAGGGTCAGGGATATTCCTCTGGGCTGGAGCCATTCCTGCTCCTTTCTGGTGTTTGCTTGTGACTCGTCCAGTTCCATCCTGGTCGTGGGAAGCAGGAATGTGTGCCCTGGAGGGCCCTGGGCTCCATCCCTGGGCTGGGCTGTGGTTCCTCCCCTGTACCCCCATCCTTTGCTCATCCTATGATTTGCTGTGCCATTATTAATTTGACCATCATCATTATCATAATCATCATCACTGCTATTATTATCGTCATAATAATCATATATTATCATAAGTGTCATCATCATAATCATTATCATCATCGCTGTCGTTATTTTATTATCATTGCAGTTGTTATTGCTATCATTATGATTATATTTCTTACGGTATTATATGTTATTATTAACAATAATCATAACAACAGCAATAATTCCAGCTCTATGCAAAGAGTGTTTTGGCTTTACCCAAAAACCTCCAAAGCCCAGCCCAGAGCAGCTCAGCAGATCCCACTGGAGGACTGCAAATATTTGGAAATCATGGGACACGCTGAATTTTAAGACAACGAATTTTTGCTGTGAGTGACCCAAACACCCAAGCGGAGGGAGATCAGATGGGGCTGATGGAAACCTCCCTCTCTGGTGCAGTTTGGCTCATTAAACAGGGATCAATGCTGGGGATAAATGGCGTTTCTGAGGCTTTTGGGACCACCCCAGGCTACTCTGACACTGTCCCTGTGCAAACACCAGCCCCGAGAGCCCTGGTGGGACACCCAGGGTGTGTCAAACACCTGAGGCATCTAAAGGAGGGAAGGCAAACCCAGTTCCAGGCCAGGCTGGACAGGGCTTGGAGCAGCCTGGTCCGGTGGAAGGTGTCCCTGCTCATGGCAGGGCTGGAATTGGATGATTTTTAAGGTCCCTTCCAACCCAGGCCATTCTGGGATTCTCTGAGAATCAGGAATCTCTCTCTGCTGATGTTTCCCACCTGTAAAAGGCACTTCTGCAGTATAGCTGCTTTGCTTGTTCCTGTAAAAAGCACTGTTTCCCTGCCTGGATGGATGAGGCAGAGAAACCAAAGTCATTCTCCTTGTGTTTTCAGGATTCCAGCTGGGTTTGGTTTCCCAAGGGTTGTGTTCTGGAGTCACTGAGCTGGTGGAGCGATTTAGCTGAAGACAGGCTGGGAATGGGGTGCGTTTTGTCAGGAAAAAAGAGGCCAATGGGATGCAAATGTGTTTGCAGGAGAAGTGCAGCCCTGGAGCAGCTTCATGGCTGTGCTGACCTTCCTCAGAAGGGGACTCTGATGTTTGTCACCCCTGTGGGCGCCAGCTCCTACTCCTCAGCTCTGAGGGCATGAAGAAGCTTGTTCCCCTTCTCAGCCCGTGGAACCCACCAGGATACTGGTGTAACTGAGAGAAGCCCTGAACCCAGGGAGCAAAAAATAACCCCGAGCAGCTCAGCAAGGCAGGACCGGACCCACCTCTCCCCATCCCGCATCCCCCTGACCCAGCCAGGCTGCCACAGGAGCTCTTGGGGGCTCAGCCTCCTGCCCGGGGTCCCCCCCAGCAGCAGCAGCATCCTGGGAAGCCAAGCTGCATCTCCAAGTTGCCATGGCACTGAGCTGCAGCTCCGTGCCCTCCGTGCCCCCCTCGCCAAGGAGTCGCTGTCTCACCCACGCGCCGTCTCTCTCGCAATTACCTGCTCTGATTGCTCCCCCTCGCCTGTCACGGCCACCTCGCTGCTTCCATCTGTTTTAATCAAGTGAGTCAGGCAGGCAGAGGGGGCCAGGCAAAACACTGCTCCTGTCCCTGTCTCCTGGCTGGCTGGGAATTCAGGGAGCGGGGATTGAGTGGATTCGGTGGCTGGACGGGTTGTGATGGGTTTGTTTGGGGGGAAGCGGCAGGGATCTGGTCACTGGCCCCGAGATCTCCGTGTGCTGGCAATTAGGAATGGCACCTTGGAATTATTGAGGGGGTTGATCGGGATAAGTAGAAGTGGCAGGAGCAGAGGCTTTCCTGGATGGCCTGAGCTCGGTGAGCAAGGAGTTCGGAGCAGTCATAGAATCATGGAATCATTAAGGTTGGAAAAGGGGGGCTACAAGGAAGCTGGAGAGGGGACTCTTCATCAGGAACTGTACTGACAGGACAAGGGGGAATGGCTTCAAACTGAAAGAGAGTTGGGATTAGACGTTGGGAAGAAATTCCTCCCTGTGAGGGTGGGCAGGCCCTGGCACAGGGTGCTCAGAGAAGCTGTGGCTGCCCCTGGATCCCTGGCAGTGTCCAAGGCCAGGTTGGACGGGGCTTGGAGCAACCTGGGCTGGTGGGAGGTGTCCCTGCCCAGGGCAGGGGGTGGAACTGGATTCCAGCTGGTACCAAGCTGGATTCCCAATATGGTTCTTTTATAACAAACCAGCGGGATGGAATTATTCCTGTAACTCAGGCTAATCCTTCCTTAAAAATGAGTTCCATGCAACCAGCCCCATCTCCAAAGTCGTGTTCCAGCCTGGAGCCTTTGGGGCTGAGCTGTTTCTCCTGCTCTCTGGGTTTGTCGTGCTGCTGGGGAGGTAAATATTGCTGAAGTGCTGCTGCCTCATTTTGGTTTACAATTCCTAAGCAAAGGAACCCGAATGATCCCGTGCAGTATGGGCACTAAAAATAGCTTTAATCAATCAACTTTTTAAAAATAAGAATGTTCCTTAAAATTATGCCAGCACCAGCCAGCGCTGCCTCTTGGGAATTTTATTCTGACTCATTTTTCTTCCAGTTCTGTACTTTCTTTTTTTCTTTTTTTTCTTCTTTCTCTTTACTTTTTTATTGCTCGTATTTACCAAATATCAGGGAGTTTGGGCTGTTCTCTGTTACTTTCCTACAGGATGAGGGGGATATTGCAGGTTTTAAAGCTGATGTTGGCACTGGTGGCACAAAGGAGCAGGAAGTGTTGTTGCTGGGAATTGGGCAACACACCTAAATACTGGTAAAACAGGCACTTGGCACTTTTAATTCAATATTTGTACACTGGAGCAGCTTCCCATGGGTCCCCAAAGCTTTCAGTGGGGGGATCAGTGAGAGGACGTGGCACATTGCTGTGGTGGCAGTGCCAAGGGGCTCAGTGGCACAAGGCAGTGTCCGTGCCCACCCCCTCCCCCTTTTCTGCAGGCCCTTTGATGCTTCACAGCTTTGCCAATTTTGTGTTCTGGCCAAGGATCCCAGGATCCCTGAGGCTGGAAAAGCCCTGCCAGCCCACGGAGCCCACCCTGTGCCCGATGCCCACCTTGAGCACTGAGTGCCACGGCCAGCCCTGCCTTGGGCACCTCCAAACCTCCCTGGGCAGCCCCTTCCAATGTTTAACAACCTTTTCCATGAAGAGATTCTTCCTGAAAAATGTGGGCATTCCTCACACCCTTGAGGTCTGCTGGGCACACCCAGCCCTCTCCTGCCTCCTCCTGCAGCCAGTTGCACTCTGGCCACTGCTGGAGGACAGATTGGAGTTGGGGGCTTCCAGGCAGGTCCTCAAATTTCCAACCAGCCTGATTTCTAGAGATAAAAGAAGACTGTGATTTTCCAAAGGAGGAATTGCACCCAATCCAGCCGCTCCCCAATGAGCAGAACATCCCCAGGGTGCTCTGAAATCCCAGTCTCTCAGATGTGTGTGTATAGATATGTGTGTGTGTTTAGTGCATTAGTCACATCTTAAACTATAAAAACTGAAACTTCAGTTGGCTGCTCGTCTGTAAACATGTTCTTGTAACTGTGACTTGGCTTTTCTAGCTTTGGGTTCTTCCTCAGCATCTTCCTCAGGAATAACCATGATCCTGCCAAACCCCAGCCTGTAAAATCATGGGTTAAGGCTCCAAAATCCCCGGACTGGCTTAAAAATAATAAGATTATGTGAAAATAGTGAGCTCTGTGGTTTTGTCTTGCTGTGGTTCCATTGCTGGGGGTCAGCTTTGTGGCTCCTGCCTTTCTCTAATGTGGAAATCAGAGTTGGGATTAGGGAACTTTTGGATGAGGCTGAGGCCAGTCCCTCTGAAGGAAGTGGGAATTTGGAGCAGTGCATCCTCTGGAATGAAAGCAACACTGTTTGTGGCACAGGGATAACACAGTCACAGCAGAAATAGCTGTAGAATTCCAGGGAGGGATGGGAGACATTATCTCCCTGGGAATGGGGAGGAGCAGAGTGGCTGGGCTGTCTGTGCCCTGGGCTGTCTGAGCCTGACCTGGACCCACATCACTGGAACTTTCTGGAATTTCTTTGAGTGGGGAAGTCACTGATGCAGAGACACGCCCCAGGGCTGGCAGTCCAGTCTGCACTGAGGCTGCTTAAAAAGAGAGACTGAGGAGTGACCTTTCCAACAAGACAGACAGTTTATTTTCCTTTAATTTTCTATTTAAGAGAAGTTTTAAATTTTAAATAATGATTTTGACCTGCAGACCAGAAAATCCCCTTAGAGATGTATAAGGACTTTACAGTGAGGGTGGGCAGGCCCTGGCACAGGCTGCCCAGAGAAGCTGTGGCTGCCCCTGGATCCCTGGCAGTGTCCAAGGGCAGGTTGGACGGGGCTTGGAGCAATCTGGGCTGGTGGGAGGTGTCCCTGTCTGTGGCAAGGAGTGGGACTGGATGAGCTTTAAATGCTCCTATGAAAGTCTTCTAGAAACGGGAACTCTCTACATTGTTTTGCTGACTAAAATGTGTGAAACTGCTCCAAAACCCCCCTGAATTGCCATCTCTCTTTTTAAACCAAGCCATGGCCTCACCAGCTAAACTGTCTCAGCAGAGACCAGTGGGAAAAGCGGGTCTTGCCCGTTCTGAGGCATCTTGTGTGGCAAGCAGAGCTCCTCATCTCCAAGGCAGTGGTCCTTGCTGGGAGGTGATTTCAGTAAAACCCGCTGTAAAGCTGACCAAGAGCATCAGCGTCAGAGGAGCATCAGCAGCGTTTGTTGCCCCAGCAGCAGCCCTGGGGGCAGAGCCCGCTCTCTGGGCTGCCACTCCGAAACTCGGGACTAACTAATGTGTTTCGCTGGAATTTGTGCCAGAGGAGGAACATTCAGCCAAGCCTTTGCCGTTCTCAGCGGTTCGTCAGCACCTCGCCCATCCTTCCCCCGTCAAAGCCACTCGAGGAGTTGCTGCTGTTAAAGGGGGTGATGCTTCCATGGGCTCCGGAGCCGCCGTTGCCATGGTAACCCCGAAATTCCCGGTTTTGCAGAGTCACGGTTTTGACGGATCTGCTGCCGGGGGGGAGGACCGGGAGCATCCCGGGAGGATCCCGGGGGATCCCAGTGCCAGAGCCCTGAGTTTGGTGGGATCATCCCTCACCTTCCTCCATCTCCTGGTGGTGAAACCCCTGGAGAAGGTGTGTGGGAACCCCCAGCGGGCTGTTCTGTGCCAGACTTGTCTCCAGCCACATCTTGTGCCGATGTTGAGCTGCGCTAGGACTTTTGTCACCTTTTCTTCTGTTTTCTCCTCTGGGCGTTTTCCCACCGTACCGGAATGGGACTTCTCTTCCTTGATGGACATTCCAAAGTGGCCCAGGCTCCGTGGGCAGGATGCTGGGAAAGGGGCTCTGTAATCCCACCCTGCCAAGCAGCATCACCTCCTGCTGCCCAGGGGTTTGCTTTGGGCTGGGTGGTTTTGGTGGGGCGGGGGGGGCTCCGGAAATGTGACAGTCAGGGCTTCCATCCCTACTTTTGGGGTTCCTCCGGAGCCAGAGGTGAGGAAGGGGCAGTGAACTGAAATCCCCTTCCATGTCTGAGTGCCGGCGGGAGGGAGGATTAGTCCCATTAGGGCACAGCCCTCGGGGTAATCCCGCTTTCCAATTGGGGATTTCACTGTCATTAATCTGATGGGAAAATAAATAGGGCAGGGGCTTAAAGCCTGTGGGGGGACCAGAGGTGGCTTGGAGGGGCTGGGAAATCTCAGCTCAGACCCCTCCAGCTCATCCCCTCGGGGAGGGTTTGGGGACGAGGAGCACCCCCAGGAAACAGAGCCCTGAGCTGGGGCTTCCTGTTCCCTCCCCTCGTGTGTTCTCCAGCCACTGTTCCCTACATGGATTTGCTTCCACCTCTTCAGCCTTCAAAGGCAGCACAAGTTTTCTTTGGTCTCTGTTCCGTCCCGCGGCTGTGCCTGACCCTGCTGACAACACCAGCAGCCTCTAAACATCTCTGACCGCTCTGGCACAGCCTTTCTTTTCCTTCTGGAAAATCAGACTCTTCTGCCACCCTAAAAGACACCAAACCCAGCTTTGGTGTTGGATGGACAGGGGTCAGCAGTGCCTCTGCCTGGCTTTAAGGAATTCAACTCCAGTGGCAATTCTTCTCATGCAGGTGATTATTTAACCACAAAAGGCACAATTAGATCGTTTAGAAGGCTGAAAGAATAAAGCTTTTTGGAGATCTGATGAGCAGAGCACCTGAACTGAGGTCCAGGGTAGCTCAGCAGAGCCTTTTAACAGTTCAAAATCCACATGTTCTTATCTTTTTTTTTTTTTTTTTTACTTTAAAACAAAAAAATCCATATCCGCAAGTGTAATAAGTGAAATGAATGCAACTGCAGGTTCTCTGGGAATGATACAGGAGCCCTGGGAATAGCACAGGAGCCCTGTTTATAGGGAGTTTCCCACGGATCCCATCAGAAAATGCACCTACTGTGAGCAGGATATGGCCACAGTTGGGCTTTGTTTGGGTCTGACTGGGGCCGTTCCCTCCATGGGCAGGATTGTCACTGTGCTCCTGGTTAGGCAAGGGGGAATGGGATCCAAACAGCCGCTGGAGATGGCAAAAATCAGGAATAAGTCATAGAAAGGAGGGAGAAATTAAACCACCATCAGTATTTCAGTGGTGTACAAGTCCCTGGGGTTGTGGCCAGGAGCTCCTCCTGCTCCACTGCCCTGGGGGTTTAGTTCATTTATTTACCTGATTCCATGCATTTCCATTTCAGACAAGTGGGCTTCCAAGTCTGACGTGTTTTGTTCCCAGCTCTGACTTTTCAAATTCAAGCCCTCCCCAAACCAAGCAGTGGGTCGGGATCAGGTTTTGAGGAAGCTGCAGGACCTGACCCTGCTGATTCCTCTTTCTCCTTCTCCTCTGGATAAATGAGAGTGGGTGCACAAGTGGGGAGTTTGAGTCTGCAGCCCTGCACTTCATCTTCTGCTGCAATAAATCTTGTGCTGAGCTGATAAAATACTTCTGAAAGCAGCAGGGATGAATGTGGTGGGGTTTTTGTTCAGGTTTCCAAGGCAGAATTGCTCTTATCAGGAATAAGACAATGTCTGTGTGCCTCTCTCTCACATATGTGTGTGTTTGGAAGCAAAAAGGTTTATTCATACCCAGATGTTTCCAATTATTTTCCTTAGAACAGTTCCCTCATTCAGGCTCAGTTTGTGAAACTCCTGTTGAGTCCCCCCAAGTCTTTTTTTTATGATTTTTATGAGTCCTCCCAGCAGCTCTGGGGCTGTTTTGCACTCCTGCAAATCACCACTCACTACTTGGATATTATTAATGTTAGTTGAGGACTGGTGGGTCCTGTGAGGAATATGGGGATTTTGGTGACTGGAGACTTTTCCTTCCCTTTCACTCACCCTGGGTCTTGGTTTACACCCCATCCTTGGCCCTACCAGCTTGGCTCTGTTTTACCTTCCCCCTTGGTCATGATGTAGATCTCAAAGTGGAATCTCTAACTCCTTGAGATGTAGAAATGAGAGATCCTGTGTCCAGCACCCATTCCCATGACTCCAGATGGAAACAAGGAGAGTGGCCTCGCTGTCTGGAGCAAGGAACTGGTCACAGCTGGGTTCTGCTGGTGGTGGTGCCTTTGTTTCCTCTCCTTAGATTAGCAGCGAAAGATTTAGTGCTGGAGGCCACGTGGGATGATCCACTGCTCAGAGCGGGAGATCTGGAGGTGGAGCTGCCCAGGAGAAGGGTTTTTGCTGGGAGAGGGGTGGGCAGGGGGGGGTTGGTGTGTTGTTTGGCTCAGCCTCCCCATTCCCAAGGCCTGTGCTGTCCTTAACCCCTGCTCCCAGGTGGTTTGAGCACGTCAGCATGCTGGTGATCCTGCTCAACTGCGTCACCCTGGGCATGTTCCAGCCCTGCGAGGACGTGGAGTGCCAGTCGGAGCGCTGCACCATCCTGGAGGTGAGGATCCCACGCTGCCCTGGCTGCTGGGGTGTGTGCAGTGCAGCACGGTGGACCCACACATTGTCCCTCTTCCCAAAGATCCAGCCATGAAAGCCTTTCCCAGGGGGGTGATTTTTCCAATCAGCTAATGCAGAGCCTCCATGGGGACCTGCTGCCACGGCCTTGGGTGAGACCCAAAGGCTTGACTGGGACTTGCTCCAGCAAGATCCTTTCTCTCCACACTTTGTAAGGGAAGGGGAGATCAAAAGTGGGCAGCCGGATGCCACTGGAGTCGTGAAACACTATTTCATTACAAAAGCTGTGGATGTCCCATCCCTGGGAGTGTCCAAGGGCAGGTTGGACAGGGCTTGGAGCAACCTGGGCTAGTGGGAGATGTCCCTGCCCATGGCAGGGGGTGGCACTGGATGAGCTTTAAGTTCCCTTCCCACCCAAGCCATTCTGGGATTCTGTGGCCACTGCCACTGGGAATCCCACCCCCCTTCCAGTCCATCAGTTCCATCCCTCGGATTTGCACAGTCTGGCCTTTTGTTCATTCCCTCCCTCCTGAACCAAAAACCCCGGGATGAGCCCGTGCCCTCTCTCCTGCACAGCAGAGCCCCCCAGCTGGTGTGCAGCACTGCCAGATCCCCGGGATCAGTGAGCTCTGGGAAGTGCCTCCCAGCCCTCGTTGGCCACGCCGGGCGTGACGCTCGCCCTCTCCTCCCTCGCTGCCTCCTGCCCATCCCCTCCCTGCCATATGCCCGCCGGATTCGGGTTGGAAGCACATCCCGGGCAGCATCTGGTGTGTGGGCTGCACCTTGGCCTGGGCTTCCTGCAGCAACTCATTCCTCAGGCTGGGAACCAACTTCCCATGTTCCCAAAGCATGACATCACCCCAGGCAGGGATTACGGACACGCGCTGGCGGAGTGAGCTCGGCTCCTTTGAATCCCGCACGGATCTGCTGCTTTACATCCCTTGGAGTGTTCCAGCCGGTGGGATCCTTCACAGGGATGGTTTGGATTGGGAGGCACCTTAAATGATCCAATTCCACCCCCTGCCATGGGCAGGGACACCTTCCACCAGCCCAGGGTGCTCCAAGCCCATCCAACCTGGCCTTGGGCACTTCCTGACAGGTTTTCAGGCAGAAAAGGGCAGTGAGGAAAAGCACCATCTCCCTGTCCCTGCCCCAGCCTGCAGGAGGGACTGGAAGCCACAGCATCAGGTGGAAAAGCCTGATCTTCTTTATGGAGAAATTGGAATAATGGAGTAAAACTTCTGTGCAGTTTATTAAGGGAAAGGTTGGTTGATAAAGCAAACAGTCTCCATCTCTCCTGGAGCTCCTTTAGGCACTGGAAGGGGCTCTGGGGTCTCCTCAGAGCCTTTTCTTCTCCAGGTGAGCACCCCCAGCTCTCCCAGCCTGGCTCCAGAGCAGAGGGGCCCCACTGCTGTGGTGTCCTTGCATGTTTGTCAGTAGAAGAGCAGAAGCTGCTGACACTTCCCAGGACTGGCAACACTCCGGGGTTGCCGCCACCCCACCAGGGTGCAGCAGGTTTTATTTTGGAGCTGGGAGGTGGCACTTTGGTGTGTCAGTGCTTCACCTGGCAGCCCCTCCCAGGGCACACAGGGGGACCGGGGGGGAGTCTCTGCTCCCCTTCTCCCAGAGCACAGGGCCCAGCAGAACTGACTCGCCATCTGTTCCCGCTCTCCAGGCTTTTGACGACTTCATCTTCGCTTTCTTCGCCGTGGAGATGGTCATCAAGATGGTGGCCCTGGGGATCTTCGGGCAGAAGTGTTACCTTGGAGACACGTGGAATCGCCTGGACTTCTTCATCGTCATGGCAGGGTCAGTAACAAACCGTCTTTGTGGTGAAAGCTGGAAAAGCCCAGGGAGCCAAATCCATAGGTTTTCCCGGCTGGTTTTTTTGTAATGTTTTGTGAAGGCTCAAGCCAAGGCAAAGGCTCCTAGTTCTTGTTTTTCGTATCACACCAGGTTTTGAGGTGGGTTATGACTATCAGGCAAAGCCGTTGCATTTTTTGTAGCCATCCCATCGCCAGGGTCATCTCTGTCTAAATCCAGAACGTTCTGATGTGGTCCTTGTGATGGGCAGGGTGTCCCAGTGCTCCCCATTGCCTGGTGTCTCCTGGTGGTCCTTGTGATGGGCAGGGTGTCCCAGTGCTCCCCATTGCCTGGTGTCTCCTGGTGGTCCTTGTGATGGGCAGGGTGTCCCAGTGCTCCCCATTGCCCGGTGTCTCCAGAAGGGGTGGGAAAGGCACAGAGCAGCTCAGCCCTGCCCCTGCTGTGACACCGTCAGAGTGGGGCAGGAATTGGCCGAACAAGGAGAACTGAGCCCCAAATGTGGTTCAGAAGGTTGAAATGGAGGTGGAAGGGGCTGGCCAGAGGTTAACCCAAATTACAAGGGCAGGCAAATGCCTCCCGTGAGCTGCTCTGGCTTTGCAGTTCAGTCCCATCTCCCACAGCTGCTGGTTTGTGCAGGATGTGTTAACAAACAGACCCAGGGAAGATCCTGCTGCTTTTGACACCACTTCCCTCCCACCCTCAGGGAATAACTGAGTGGACTGAAAACTTGGCAGGTCTCAAACTTTTTTTCCAATAAATTACTGGGTTTAGAAACGCTGGGCTCTCTTACCTGCTCAGTGGACCCTGTGAGGGGATATAATGCTTTAATTACTGCCTTAGTTCTGAATTCCTGGGTTTATAATGACCAGCCTGGGGTTAATTAGAACATTCTTGTAATATGTTGGGGCATTTTTCCCCTTCCATTAGTGATGTACCATCTCCACTGCACTAATGGAGTTTTGTTTTGCTCCGTGTTATTTGTCTGGAATACAATTAGGAAGGACCTTCCTGGTTTGAATAAAACATGAGCTCTCCTGAGCGGAGCTTCCTTTGAACCCGTGTGTGGTTCCAGCCCAGGAAGGAACCTCAGGGACAGCAAAAGAACCAGTTAATTATTTTTCTTGCTGCAGTGTTTAAGCTGCTGTTTAAGTGGTGAGGGAAGAGCGAGGCTGTGATGGGTGGGAGAACTCGGGATCAGAGTTCTGCCATCCCTAAGCAGGCAGTGTTTTCCCACACTGGACATGCAGGATGGGCTCTCCTGAGGGGTGGGCAGAGGGTCCCCACGTCATCACACAGAGCATCCCAAAAGCAGGAGGGTAACACAGCACCTGGAGGCAGACAGGCAGAGCCCTCTGCTCACACCTCAGAGTGGCACCAGGAGCTTTGTTCTCCTAGGACCTGGGATGAGGGGGAAAGTGAATCATCTGGGTCGTTTTCCAGGGCTTTTTCCCCACCCTCCATGACTGGAATATGTTTGAGAAGGAGGAGACCCTGTGGGGAAGCCCTGCTGCTGCTCTGGCATTGCTCAGGCTGGAGCTGAGGGGAGGAACAAGCACTTTTCCAGGCGATCCTGGGCCATCTCCAGATGACTGTTTCTTCTTCTTGGCTATTATTCCCGTGTCTCCGAGCAGGGGCTGGCCTGGGAGCTGGGCTGGCGTGGAGAGCAAGGACTGTCTGGGCTTCACCTCTCCCACCAACACCCTTCAAGCCTTGTGTCTGCTCCCAAACCTGCAGGTGCTTTGAGCAGGGAACACGCTACTGGAATAACAAGAGCTGCTTTTTCCAGCAAGCAGATGGATGTGAGGAAGTTATTATGAGGCTCTTTCTGATAAGGAGGGAAACAAGTGAGAGGCAGAGCTGCCTGCTTTGTTTGTCCCGTTCCGTCTCCTCAAAGCCGCTGCTTTGCCTCCCCAGCAGCACACCAAAGGGAGCCGAGGGTGAGCAGGGAAACTACAAAATAAACATATCTCTCCTGCCTCTAGCAACAGATTGCGTCTGAAGTTTGTTCCAGCTCTGAAAGCCCTTTCATGTGTTCCTCGCCTGAGAAATGTACCCTGGAAAATTTCAAACCGAAGCCGCTCTGTCTGTCCAGCAGCCAAGTTGAAAGCGTTTCCTCAGCATCAAGAATGCTGTTCACAAGAGCTGAAACCAGAGAGAGGTTCCTTGTGCAGCCGGTCCCTGGAGATGTTGCAGGCTCCCATGGGATGCTTTGGACATCTTTACCCTGACAGCTGAAGGCTTGGAAGCTGGTGATGGCAGAAGACATCCTGTGCCTCCTGTTTTTCAGCACCCGGAGGCTGGAGGGGATCACCCACCAAGTGCCAGTCCATCCTCATTTTTGAGCTCCAGCAGGTTTCTGTTGGACTTTTCCCAGGTATTCTTGGATTACAGATGTGATCTGAGAACAGGACCCCAAGCTTGGCCTTGACAAGGAAACCTTTGACTTTTTCACGAAGCTTTCAAATACTTTCTCTGCTTGTAGAAAGTCCAGTCTGGAATCCGTAAGGTGTTTCAGGCTGGCTTTGGTGGGCAGCGTGGACCCCCCTGAGTCTTATTTTCAAATCCTAGACAGAATGTCACAGAAATCCAAAGGTTCAGGGTCAAAACCTCTGTTTACTAGGCCAAATCCTGGATTATTTACTTTTTATCAGCTCCACTGAAACTCCAAGGGTCAAGGAAAAGTGAGGCTCCAGGAGTTGGCCCTTTAATTTTCCATGTGGTCTGTGAAGTACAACCCCAGCTCCCACTGGAGCTTTTCCTACTCCTTTTCCACGCTGTAGTAGCTCACAAACTGTATCAGTCCCACTCAAATCCACTTACTCCTAAACTGGGAGTGTGCTGTGCTGGGGCCAGGCCAGTGAGCAGGTCCAGGCTCTGGCACTGTTCACTTTGGGGACTTTAAACAACATTTTGGCTATTCCTGCAAGGTTTGTTAGGAGCAAACACCTTGAGCTGGCTCCAGACCCTTCCATGCAGGTGGGAATGGGCATGTCCCATGGATTTCCCACTGTGTGGTCCCTCGTGGGGCACTGGGCTTCTTCCCAAGGCTCTGCTTCCCAGTGCTCTGCTCCAGCTTAACAAACACACAGTAGATTTAAAACCTGGTTTTGTGCCGTGCTGAGTTTCAAGCTGTTGGAATAATAGAATGATTAAGGTTGGAAAGGACCCCTAAGCTCACCAAGTCCAACCATCGGCCCGTGTCCTCAGTGGGTCCTATTCATCATGTTTGGCTCAGTTCCTGCTTACAAGCTGTGAGGTGGTTTTGATTTATAAAGACTCAGTAACTGCTCCAGGAGGAAAAATATCTCTGGAAAGTTATCACTAGAAACAGCTCAAAACCACCGGAGCGCCTGCAGAGCAAGTCAAGGGCAATGGGGCAAAGTCACCTCAGTGGGACACCACGGGGTGACACCAAACAGCTCCAGGGCAAAGCCAGCAGAAGAGCCAACATCACAACAGGCAGATATTCCCAATTAAATGGCGTGGAGCAGGGCAAGGCTTCAAGTGCAAAGTGCGAGTCTCCAGCAGCTCCGAGCGTGGGCACACGGGCACTGATTAGCTGGCCCCAAACCAAACCCACTCTGCTGCCACCCAGAATCCACTCAGCTCCTGCTTCCTGGTGGCAACAAAACAATTCTGCTCCGTCCTGGCTGCCGGAGGCTCCTGTGGAACGTCTGAAGCCTCTGAAGCGCCTGGTTGCAGCAGTTCAGCTCCTCTTTGCCTCTGTCCTTCCAGATCTGTTTGTTTATTTAAAAAGCCAAAACAAAAGCTCTTTCTCCGCGGGATCCAACAGCTCCTCACAGGGTTGCTTTTGATGCTGTGCTGTTGTTTGAACAGGCGTGGTGAGAGATTTGTGACATATTTACAAGTGTTTCCCTGTAGTCAGGCTCATAAATTGTAATTACAGCCATGCTAACTAGCCATAAGCCCATTAAAAAAAACAACTCTACGCACATTTGCCACTCATTGCTATAAAAGAGCAAGAAAACTGACTTAACTTCATGTCCTTCCCAGCCTGGGAGAGAAATGTTTATGGGAAGTGGAGACGAAGCATGGAAAGGAAAACGTTCCTTTAATAAGCAAATGGAAATCAAACTGCTCCAATGTCGTTTGTCAGCTCAGATGTTCAGGTTTTGGCATAGGGGGAGAGGGAAGTTGGGGGGAAAATACTCCGGGTGGTGGCAGGGGGAGGCATCAGGAACAGGTTATTGCCTTGGGGCTGCTCAGAGCCCAGGACTGTGGGAGTGAAAAACACTGATGGAAGGGGAGAGAACCCTGGAGCAGATATTTGGGGGTCACCCTCTGCCTCAGTTTCTGTGGCCCCAACTTTTCAGCTCCTTGTCATGCAGAGTCATAGGATCATGGAATGGTTTGGGTTGGGAGGGATCTTAAAGATAATCCAGTCCCACCATGGGCAGGGACACCTTTCCCTATCCCAGGTTGCTCCAAGCCCTGTCCAACCTGGCCTTGGACACTCCCAGGGCTGGGGCAGCCACAGCTTCTCTGGGCACCCTGTGCCAGGGCCTGCCCACCCTCCCAGGGAAGAGTTTCCTGTGTATATCTGACCTAAATTTCCTCTCTCAGTCTGAGCCCATTGTCCCTTGTCCTGTCACTCCAGTTCCTGGTGAACAGTCCCTCTCCAGCTTCCTCGTGTCCCTTCAGATACGGAAAGAAAAGTCCTGCTTTCTGGTGTGTTACCTGTGCCTGCAGTGAGGGTTTGGAAGGGACCTGCTCCAAAGGTTGCTCCAAGCCCCATCCAGCTGGCCTGAAACACTTCCAGGCACATGGAAGTACCTTCATCCAGTGATGGACACGAAGAGCTGCAAACGCAGAGTGGGTGGGGATTTGCAATCCTGGGCTTGCAGGCAGCAAGGACTAACCCTGACCCCAACCCCAGGCAGCCCCATTCCCAGAGACCCAGCATTCCCTGATCCTGACTGCTCTCCTCTCTCCCCACAGCATGATGGAGTATTCCCTGGACGGACACAACGTGAGCCTGTCCGCGATCCGCACCGTCCGCGTCCTCCGGCCGCTGCGAGCCATCAACAGGGTCCCAAGTAAGTGGCACCTTCGTTGGCACCACTGCCAGGCTGGGCGGGCACAGCTCGGGCTCTGCCTGCCTCATCCCCTGGGAAAACTGGAAAACCAGCTCTGTGTGGGCCAAGCCTGGCATTGCTGTTGCTGAGACCAAATTAATGAATTTTAATTTTTATTGGCAAGTTGGACATCACTGGTTATCGTTATTAGATCTTATCCCGGAGGGCCAAATTCTTGTGGCCGTTCCCAACGTTTTCGTGACTTCTCTGAGGCAAATAACTCCCTGCTCCTGGTGTAAAGCAAATCAAGTTTCCCACAGAGAAAGGGGAGAGGTCGGTTCTCAGGAGGAGATGGGTTCACTCGCCCCGCCCAGCGATTTAAGGTCTTTGTGTTCTGGATTAGCGGCGCAGGAGCCTCCGTTTGCCTCCGAAATACCACGGAGGCTTTGCTGTCATGGAGAACAAAATTGGGTTCATCCACGAGAGGAAGTTCAAGTGGCCCCTAAATCCATTTTCAAGTGGCTTCAGCCGCTTGTCTTCTAAATCCAATTTGAAAGACGACCCAACAAGTTGCAATAATTTCCTGCCGGAATCGGCCGCTGCCAATCAACCCTTTGCAAGGTGCTCATTCTGTAGAGCTTCCAGCAGTTTCTAGCCAAATTCCACTCGAATCAAAATGCAACAGGATTGTATGGAAATCACAGAGGTTCCTTGTAAAAAAAAAAATAAAAAAAAAAGACATTTCCTGCATTTCCTGTTCTTTTTGAGAGCACGTTGGTTGGAATGACACAGCGCCACATCCTGCCGGGATTAATTGCCCGTCGCATCGGCGCATCCAGGGACAGCAAAACAACCTCCTCCTCCTCCAGAAGGGTTTTGGTTCCAGGCCCTCCGAGGAACATGTGAGGGAACAGATGGATGTTTACTCCCAGGACTCTTTGAAGTTTCTCTCTGAACTCCAATTCTACAGGATTTTTCCTGAAAAAAAAAAAAAATCGAGTGAAATCCGTGACTTCGGCAGTGACATCAGTTAAAAACAAGACAGAAAGAGGCTGAAAGGGACCACAAACCCCCCTCTGGGGCTTTGCTTTCCTAATGGGGGTTTTTTCCCAGGGTCTTGGAGCTGCCCCAAAGCACAACACAAAGTTTTCCCCTGGGATTCCGAGCTGGGATGGGGTGGAGTGCAGGGACACTGGCACGGGCTCCACTCCAAGGCTTCAGGCTGGGGCAAGGATCAGCTCACTCTGGAGTTCCTTCAATCCATGGAACCCTTCCTAGCTCTCCCATGGAACAGTGGGAGTCTCAATCTGGAATTCAGCATAGGAATTTATTAAATGGCTCCAAGTTTAGGTAAAAGTTTCATCTGTGTCCAGCTTGTGATTTTGGTTCCTCAGGACTCCGAAGCTTTGAAATGAGCCTTTCAGGCTGTGCCTGCTGCAATTCCCGTGGGATTTTTGTGTTTTTCCAAAAGACAGGCGATAGAAAATATTCCATTTTTTAATTGCTATTCCGTGAGATTAAATCCAGCAAGCTCAGCCCATGTTTGGAGGGGAGTAGCCTGGTTTGATGAGCAGCTGGGCTGGGCCAGCACCACCACCCGCGTCTTGAACCGGTGCCAGGGCAGGATTAGTTCTTGGAAATATCCCTGTTCCTGGAGGGTGGATCATCAGAGCCTTCCCTGCTGTGAGAGCCACCAGCTCCATCCACTCTGAGCCCCGGGAATTTTAGTGTTCCAGACCGACACAACCCCTGGTCTGCACGGAATGGGCAGTGACATCCCTCTGGTCTGTTGTGGTTTTGTGGTTTCTGGTGATAACAGCAACATTTTTAGTCTTTCATCCAGGAGGATGCTCCAGCTTAGCCAAGGGATTACCTTGGACATCCATCACATCCCAGCCAGCGGCCTGGCAGCAGCCCCTGGAGAGCCCCATCCATGGCATTCCCAGCCCCCATCCATGGCATTCCCAGCACCAGGACAGTGACATGGGAATGGGACACACAAGGACATGGAGCAGCTACAAATCCCAGCTGGGTTGGGAGAGACGAGCCTGGTGGTGAATCCCACCCAGGGAAGCAGGGAGAACTAGCCTGGAGATTCAGCCCTGTGATTCCTGGGTGCTTTCCTGGGATCCAGCCAGCACTATTAGCTCTTTGCTTCCAGGCACAATAAAGTCACCCACAAGATTATTTCACTTCAATTCTGTTTGGTAAGAAAAGAAAGAAGAACCCCAGCCAATAAAAACATCATCTCTATTAAAAATTATTCCTTGAAAATGGCTGGAAAAACAGAATTCCTGCAATTTATATCTTTGGCAGGGGCTGCAGTTGGGGATATTTTTTTTTAGCAGTGGTCACTGGGTTTTTTCAAATCCATTTCACTGCTTTATTTTTATTTTTTTCCACTGTGGGGTTTAAAGCAGGCATCACATGGAATGGGAAGGAGAAGAAATCCTGAGCCTCAGGGATGCTGGTGCTCTTTTCCCATGGCACTCTTGACATTCCACTGCGAGCCCGGAGCACCCTGGGAGGATAAGGAACAGATGGATTCAATCCTGAGAATGGTGCCACTAAACAACCCAAAATACCAAAAGGAGCTGAGCAGAAAAGAAGTTGTCTGGCACAGGGAGATAAATTTTAACCATTTTTGGATAAAAAGGAACGAGGATATTAGTGAGAGGGGGGGAGGAGAAAAAAAAAGAGAGAAAAGCTCAGCATCGTCCTTCCAGCGGGAATTAAGTGAGTCTTTTGTGCTTTTCCAAAGATAGAGCTGCAAGGAAAGCCTGCAGGGCTGTGGGATGTGGGATGTGCTCCTGGGGGACTTGGGAATAAACATTAGGAAGTCAATCCCCTTTTTGCATCCAGCGCTCGGAGCCGAGGCCGCTGCTGTTCCCTGCGGTTCCAGGGCACGGATTTGCCACGTCTCTTCCCTGCAGGGTGGCACTGGCACCGGGGCAGCCCAGGGACAGGGTTTGGAGGGTGGCACTGGCACCGGGGCAGCTCAGGGACGGGGTTTGGAGGGTGGCACTGGCACCGGGGCAGC
>JAWWEU010000034.1:14621003-14644278 GCA_035583155.1 Acropternis orthonyx | reverse complement strand
GAGTGTCCCAGGCCAGGCTGGACGGGGCTTGGAGCAGCCTGGGCTGGTGGGAGGTGTCCCTGCCCATGGCAGGGGGTTGAAATTAGATGGTCTTTAGGTCCCTTCCAACCCAACCCAGTCTGTGATTCTCTGATTCGTTGAACTGAACTTCTCCAGGCAATGCCATGGCACTGCAGCTCCTGGCATGGATATCATTCCAATAGCTCTTTTTTTAAACAATTAAAGGGTTAAAATAGTGACTTCTTACAAAAACATGACAATTTTCTCAGAAGAAACACACACACATAGTGACAGAGACAGAAATGTCAAACCCTGCTAATGCCAGGAACAGGCCGGGGAATCTTTGCACTCCTTGATACAAAACACACTTGTTATAAATGTCCTTGTCCTGCTCAAGGCCCTCCTTGGGTACAAATAATAATTACCTATATTTTAAAGGACAATTTCAGGATGGAAAGCCCTCCAGCACACCTTTAGTAACTCAGTGGGTTACCCCGTGACACAAAAACGTGACAGGGTTGGAGAAGCCTCTCCCACCAACACCAACCACCACACATCTGAACATCCAAGCCCTCCTGCCCCGAGGCCCGCGGGGTATCACACTTGTGTAATCGCCTGGTGCGTTTTGCAAGCCTTGCTGGTTTCTGTGCCTTTCTAAAACAAACAAATCCGTTCTGCAGAGATGAATCCCCGCAGACCCAATAATGCCCTCGCCGCTGTCCCGAGCTGGAGCGCTCCCAGCCCAGCACCATAAACGAACCCACCGCCCTCAGCCGAACCTCTCGTTTTTAACAATGCCTTTTACCTCCTTTCCTAAAGCCCAACAACATCCTGGCACCACTCGGAGCCCGGGGGATGGCAAAGCCCACGCTCCGGCTGCCGGTGCCGCTGGGTTTGGGGTGGGTTTCTCGCCCCTTCCCCACATCCCGCGGGGGAACGGCCCCAACACTGCGCCCATTGATGCCGGGATGGAACCAGCTCTGCCCGCCGGCCCCGGGCTCGGCATGGGGGTTTAATATTCCCGGTCACGCCGGGCTGTCGGTGGAGCCCAGGGATGTTTATTCGAAGGGTCGCTTGTGGTCCAGGCTGGGGCCAGCTGTGCGGCACCGGCGGCGCACACGGGGCTCGCCCCGGTTCCCCCAGCACGGGAGGCAGCCGGGCCAGTCCAGGGAAAACAACTGAGCTCTTCCAGCAGCTCCCACTTCGGCTTTAACCCTTGCTCCCATGGCTCAGCCTTCCCACCGGCGCCGTGCCCATCACTGGCCCCTCTCCTGCCCCCCACACCCCACTGGCAGCAGAATGTCCTGCTGGGGGGATGACCTGAAACAGCAAGAAGGAGCAGAAAATGTCTTAAGTTGCTTAAGGAAGAAGCTTTTGGGAAGGATGGGATTTTTATTGCTCAGCCTGGAGGAGGCTCAGGGGAGAGCTCACTGCAGTCACAACTCCCTCAGGAGGGGCAGGCACTGATCTCTGCTCTGGGGGGACCAGGGACAGCACCCAGGGAATGGCTGGAGCTGTGGCAGGGCAGGCTCAGGTTGGATCTCAGGGAAAGGCTCTTCCCCCAGAGGGTGGTGGGCACTGAGCAGGCTCCCCAGGGCAGTGGGCACAGCCCCGAGGCTGCCAGAGCTCCAGGAGGGTTTGGATGATGCTCTGGGGCACAGGGAGTGACTCTTGGGGCTGGGCCAGTGCAAGGCTGAGGGTTGGACCCGCTGATCCTTGTGGGTCCCTCCCAGCTCAGCATGCTCTGTGATCTCCTCTCCCGATGGGGCTGCAGCACCATCAGAGCCAGCAGCTCCTCCAGCACAGCCGTGCCAATCATCTTAATGGAATCTTTGAGCTATTTCCCTGCAGCTGCCAATTTCAGTGCCACGTACCTTGCACATCTCTTTCATCAGAGCAGAATTAGGGAGCGTGTTCTTGCCGTCTTATCTCCGTGGATAAATAGTTGTGTGTTGCATTTATTGGAGACTTTGAACTGGTACATTTGGAGACGCTGTTTAATGTGACTCTCTGTGAACAACCACGGCTTGAACAGAATTTAATTACTGAGAATGGATTGCTGAGACTGGAAAGCACAAGAAAGGTGCTCCAGGTCTTTGGAAGACATCTCCAAAGGGCTTGGAGGGCCAAGTGCTGGAGGTGCAGTCAAGTGGATTAATCAAACTGGAAAGCGAAGAGAGGAGGAAGTCGTTCCTGCTTAGTGAAGGAGGGGAGATTGCAGTCAGGGAGCCCCAAGGGAGGAAGAGCAGGCAAAGCAGTGCTGACAAAATAGCCCCGTGTTCTTGGGACAACAGTGAGAGCTGCTGGATTTCCTTCTGAGGTCAGGAAGTCCCAGAATTTTTTGGGTTGGAAGGGACCTTGGAGATCGTCCTGTTCCACCTCCCTGCCATGGACAGGGACACGTTCCACCAGCCCAGGTTGCTCCAAAGCCCCATCCAACCTGGCCTTGGACACTTCCAGGGATGGGGCAGCCACAGCTTCATCTGGGCATCCCCAAATTCATCTTATCCAAGAATTAAGGGTGTGGGATCAAAGTGTGCAGACAGCCTTTTGAAGGTGCCTTGTCTGAGTTGCACAAGTAGTTGAGGAGTTTGGTTCGTGGTGTCTAAACCAGCTGTTGGAAGGTTCAGGGGCTCTGGTTCCCATTTGCACCAGGCCCTGTGGGGGGATGTGCAGTGAAAATGTCCTCGGAAAAGCACTGGGGTCACTTTAAAGGACAGCAGGGAAGAAGCCCCAGCACGGCGAGGACCAGGCTGGAAAAATCCCAGGCACTGTTGCAGACCAGACAGGTGGCTGTGCCTCTGGGTTGTCCTGCTCTTCTCCAGAGCTCCCTGATTAGACAAAGCAGGCGGATGTCTGTGATCCCGCTCTCCTCCTGGATTGCTGCTACTCCCTGATCCCAGCGCCTCAGGAATCCTCCCCTCGGCACTGCTGCCTTTATGTCAGGCACTGAGTCCAAGAATCAATCCCCAAAGCTGCCAAAGAGGAGAGCAAAAGCCCAGAGGTCTGTTCATGCCTCCTGTATCCCTTTGCTTTACAAGTGAGTAGTAAATAATACAACTTCTAATTACATCTTAAATATTCGCAGAGCAGGATGAGCGTTCTGAGCCCTCCAGAGGAGAAACGTGGCTTGTTGATTGATTCTTGTTCAAAGTGCTGCGCCTGGCATGCAAGGAAAGTGTCTCTATAAATGCTGATTGGCCCTCAGTGTTGTCTCAGCAGCTGTTTCCCAGGTGGGCAGGTGGCAGAACCTGCAGAAGCCCAAGAGAAGCCCTCAAGTAACTGCTTTGGTACAGAGGGCTCTGTGTTTAATCATTTTAATACATTAGGTTTGAGGATTGCCAGCCAAATGCAAATTCAGGGAGGAGGTGTGTCTGATATATTTGGGGTCTCCGGGCTCATTTGTCATCCCTAAGTGTAAGTGGATGGAGCACCTGCTGTGCCAGCTGTGCCTCCAAACAGAGGGAAGGAAGGGAGGGAACAGCACAAAGGAAACAGTTTCATAGGTAATTGGCCGTGATTTGGTTTAGCCTTATGTCACCTCCCGCCCTGATCCCTCTGTTTTCCCAGAGAACCTGCACTGCCTGGGAGAGGATCAGCTGCAGAGCACAGCCCGCACAGGCAAGGGATGTCCCCAGAGAGACCTTTGCTCTCTATAAATGCTTCACCCGTGTTGAGGGAACAGCAGGAAAGGGCACTTGGGCTTTGATTGCTCCTCCGTTCCACTCGGCTGAACACGCCGAGTGCTGCCTGTGCCTGCTCGGGCACCTTAATCCTTCTCAGGCTCCAGGGGAATAACAGCACTGGATCCACACAAAACCGTGTCTCTGTTGCTGGAAACCACCTGCCACAGGTTGCCCTCTGGGTTCTTGTTGACCTAAAGGAATCCTTTTGATTTCGTTAAACCCACGCCACTTCTTGTGACGCGACAAGAGGCAGTGGTTTTAAACTGCCAGAGGGCAGGGTTGGAGTAGAAGTTAGGAAGAAATTCTTTAATCAGAGAGTGGTGAAACACTGGCACAGGGTGCCCAGAGAAGCTGTGGCTGCCCCATCCCTGGAAATGTCCCAGGCCAGGTTGGACGGGGCTTGGAGCAACCTGGGCTGGTGGGAGGTGTCCCAGCATGGGGCTGCTCCTGCTGCCTTGTCCCTCAGGTGGCTGGGAGGGCACTCGTGCTCCAACAAGGCTCATGGGTGTGAAAACTGGCTGGTAAAACATCAGCCCTCTGACTTCGTGGTGAGGAATCACAAGTGGGGAGAGTTTCCAGCCCCAGCTGATGCAACGAGCTCCGACAGTCTCAGTACTCAGCTGTGAGTGCTGGTGGTTGTGTGTGCAGCTCAGCTCTCCCCTTGTGCATGTGGTCATGTCCTGAACATCCACATCAAAGCTTCTTTCAGGTCCTTGAGTGAAAAACCAGGAGAAAAGAGGCAAGGATTGGTGTCTGACTTTGCCCGGATGCTGCAGGTGGGGCAAGGACATGGTTTTATTCACTGCCTCCGGCAGCAAGTGCTTTAGGGATCAGCTTTGCACCCAGAAGTTCGATCCGTTTCTTTCCACAGCAAGTTCCTTCACTGCAGACGTGGTTTAAATCAGGAATAACTCCTCTTGAATCGGAGGCAGGAGCAGTTCTGGGCTTTGCCAAGACCACCAAGGCTCACATCAGTGTGGGGAGAAGGGCACGTCGCTGTGAGTCAGTTCAGGCTTTGATTCCGATGGAAATTGTGCTGGAATTCCAGCTCCAGGATTAGTAGCAAGATAGCAGCAGAAGTTTGGCGTGATTTATCTAAATAAAAAGTGTAAATTACGTGGTAGAACTCACTTTGCTCTGCACACAGCCTGCTTGGTGTTAATTAAATCCTCAGCTTCTTTTTTTAGCGGAAGGAAGACTGAGAAAACAAGTATTAAATCAATCCTACATTTAATTAAAGTAACTCTCTTCAATTCAGATGCTTTCCCACTATGATGTTGGTAATACAGTTGGAATCCTGAGCCAGTAGGAATCACAAAGAAATTGGTTTTGAGGAAACAAACTTGACTTAAAACCTGGGAATTTGATGGGTTGCATTACAGAATGAGGAGCCAAAGGGAAAGCTCCAGATCTCTGCATGGACAGGCTTTTTTTGATTATAATTCCTCCTTGGAATTTCTTTGTGCTGCCTCAAAACCAGTGTCTCAGGTGGTTTGTTGGAATGTTTCGTTGTTTTAGTCATTCCAGATTCCTGTAGAAACCTCAGGCCAGTCCTTTGGTCCCAGTTTGTGCTTTCCTAATCCAGCTGGGAACAGAAGTGCAGCAGGGCTGGGTGGATCCCAGGAGCTGCTGTGCAGGGAGGAGTACCAGGAACCACGGGAAGATTGACATTTAATAACTTTTTGATTGACTTCTATTCTTACACTTTCTTTCTCTGTCTTCCTGTAGGTTATAACCCTGGAAGGATGGGTTGACATCATGTATTATGTGATGGATGCACATTCTTTTTACAATTTTATATATTTTATATTGCTTATAATAGTAAGTATGAACTGGGAGATGCTCCTATTGCTTGTCCTTGTGGGGTAAAGGTGTTCCTTGGGTTTTTCCCAGGGAAGAGCCAGGTAGGATTTGGGGTGGGAGACCTTCCTCCTGCCACCAAGTGTGATCCTGCAGGTTGTGGCTCGTGCTGTGGGGGCAGATTATTGGCTGGGACAGCCCTGTTTAGTGTCACATGTGATGCACAGTCACAGCTTGTCAGGCCATATGGTCTCCCCTCCCTCCCACCCTCCCAGTCTTGCTCTTGCCACCTCGATGTGTCTGAACTGTTGTGCCTTGGCCAAGCAACTGGGAGCCAGAACAAAAGGCAGAGAGGCTGTAGCTTTTCTTCCTTTTGTCTCCTCATTTCGACGGAGGGCCCTCAAACTTGTGACCTTCACCTGAGCCCTTCAAATGGCAGCAATGCCAAATAACAGCAGTGCAGCTTTCTGAGGTCTTGCAGTGCTGTCATTCCTAAAAGCAAAGCATTTCCCACTGGAGGGGCTGGAGGTTGTCTGCAGCAGCCATTCCATGTTAATGAAGGTTCTGATTTCCGCTGGGCACAGCCTTCTCCGGGGGTCTGTATTTGTGTAAAAGTGAAGCATTTAAGTCAAGAAGGAAGCAGAGGGGAAGGTACCATGTAGCTGTCAGGCAGGACGTGGGATGAAGGCACTTAAAAGTGCTTTGGAGGCTGGATATTCCTTATGTATAACCCCATCCTTGGGAAGTCCAGCCAGCTCCCAGCAGCAGTGGGAAAGGCACGGATCAGAGCACTGAGAGTGTCCCAGTCATGGAGAGCAGTTTGAAGTCGGTGATTTTTGAGCTTTAGCAATGGGGCATGAACAGCAGAGCTTTACACTCAGCTGCTCTGAGCCCTTCTCTACACATGGATCCTTGCAGAAGAGCCAGAAGGTGACTAATCTCCAAGTCACTTGGAGCTGGGAAAGGCACCCTTGCTGCTTCTCCAGCAGTATCCAGACTGATATTCCAAGCTGGAGAAGAGCACCACAAACCATCTTCCCAGTGGCTTCCCCTGAGAATTCAGCAGACAATGGTGCAGATCAAATCCAGCTCAGCCCAGCTCAGAGGTTTGGCCCTGCAGACAGTGGCACTTCCCTGACGTCAGTCCCTTTCACGCCCAAGGGCACTGATTCCCTGCCGGGAATATTTGACATTTCCCTTTGGCTGGTTTAGGAACCCAAGTGGTGAAAAACCATTTTGTGGGCTCGACAGCTGAGGGAAGAATGTTGCCTTAGGTCACTTCACATTCTTGTCCTTGGGGTTTTGAAGGCTCAGTGTCACCCAACAATGCAGCAACTCAACCAGGCAATAAATCAGGCCCCTCTGGGAGCTCTGAACCTCCTGGAGGTGCATTTCTGTGTGGCACAGAGACACAGGAGTGCAAGGGCACAGCCTCATGGCCCTCAAAATGAGGGTGCACTCTGTTAGGGTGTGATTGAAGAAAACAGACCGTTCCAGCACAGCCCAAGCTGGAGTTCAGACCATCTCTCCCTGCGGGCTGGTCAAGTGTCCCAAACAACGTGTTCTGTGGTGGGGACTGGCTGCCTGGTGTTCCACCCTGCGTTAGTAGCAAATGTTGTCTGTGTTGAGGGGGGAGGTGGTGAAGGCTGCTGTTAACAGCCTGCCTTTGCCTCTGCCAAAATAACTTACCGTGGTTTGGGAGCAAATTTAGCAGCTCAGGCACACGTTGACATAACATTTGGTGAGCAGACCCTGAGGTTTGGCATGTTTGGGAGCCTCGGGATCGCCGAGAGCATCCGGGCGTCACGCGGCGCTGGGGAGCGCAAAGCGCCTGCTAATTCCTTTCCCCGTGTTTCCTCCAGGTTGGTTCCTTCTTCATGATTAACTTGTGCCTGGTTGTGATAGCAACCCAGTTTTCTGAGACCAAGCAGCGAGAGAACCAGCTGATGCAGGAGCAGCGGGCCCGGTACCTCTCCAACGACAGCACAATCGCCAGCTTCTCGGAGCCGGGGAGCTGCTACGAGGAGCTGCTCAAGTACATCTGCCACATCTTCAGGAAGGTGAAGAGGAGGACGATACGCCTGTACAACAACTGGCAGAGCAAGCGCCGGAAAAAGGTGAACCCGAACAGCGGCGCCAACGGGCAAAGCCAGCGCGGCAGGAAGCGCATCACCTCCATCCACCACCTCATCCACCACCACCACCACCACCACCACCACCACTACCACATCAGCAACGGCAGCCCGCGGGGGCCGCGCCCCAACCCGGAGATCTGCGACCTGGAGCTGAAGGTCATGAAGCCCGGGGCCCAGCTGATGCTGCCGTCCCCGTCCCCCAGGCCGCGGAGCCCTGCGGCGCCCCCGCCCGACTCCGAGGCCGTGCACAGCATCTACCACGCCGACTGCCACGTGGAGGGACCGCCCGTCAACTGCAAGTCTTCCAGCGCCCCTGCGAGCGTCAAGCTGACCACTGGGCTCTCCAACCGCGGCAGCATGAACTACCCAACCATCCTGCCCTCTCCGACCAGCAGAGTCAGCTCCGCGCCGGTTCCCAAGGGAAAGAAGAACGGGAGCTCGCCGGTGGCCGTGGTTCACAGCCCGGTGAATTTGGGCGTGGATTCCTACGGGAAGCTGCAGCAGCTGGTAGGAGAACATGGTAAGGATCATCATGTTTTTGCTTGGGCAAACTGCTCAAGAGCTGAGGTGTTAAATGTTGGCCTCGTGGGTGCTGAAGCCAGAGTAGTAGGACAGGTTAAGTTGGGAGCTTTGTTCCCTCCATCCTTTTATTTCCAGTCCTCAGGTAAAGCAGTGGACAGGATGGTCCAGGCAATGAGTTCAGGTCGTTGCTGGAGGCCTCTTTCCTGTGGTTACAAAATGCGGTTTTGAGCTCCTCTTGTGCTTTGTGATATCCTGGAGGTTCTCCCTCTGTTCCCACCCAAGAACAGATCTGTGCAGCCCCTGGAATTCCATCTCCAGTGAATGGTGGACCTGCCAGCTCCATCCCTGAAGCTGAGAAGCCCCAGGGGCTGGGAGGTACCTTGACAGGGATGAGCAGGTGGACAAGCATAAGATGTAGAAAACTAAAAAGAGAACCCAAACCAGACACTTCCAGAAACTCCCAGTTCTGCTCTGATGGGCCCCTGAGCCTCTGAATTTCTTCTTGGCAAGGAGGAGCAGAGGGTTGGGAGGGAGGTCCGTGGCCACTGCAGGGTCTTGCTCTGTGCTGGCCCTCAGAGGGCGTGAGGAGGGCAGGAGCAGCAGAGCTGCACCATCGCAGCCTTTCCCCCCATGCAGCAGAGATGTGGGACTGGGTGTCACCACAGATTTGGAGCTCCTTTCAATCTGAGGAGCATTTCGGGAGACTCTTTTGCCCCTCAGTCCCCTCCCTCTCTGTCCCCACACCAGAGCACTCAGGGAGGGTTTATCTGCCTTCACATACAACTGACCCACAGGAGCAGTGATTACACACAGCACTCACATTCCTGTTTTGCACAACGTTTTCCCAGCCCTCGTGGCTGGAGCCACAGGCTGACAAATAGTCTTAAGCCCTCAAACAGTAAAAAGTCATAAAGATGCAGCTTCTATTTTTTAATCTCTTTAAGCCAAACTCATCATCTGTTTTTTTCAATGCCTGTGTTTTCTGTTTACCTGTGTGTGCATGGACACAAATACTTACCCTAGTGATGTATGTCCTGAAAAAATACCCAGCCTCGCTGGGGGGGGTCACAGGAAAGGTCACTTGCCAGAGAGGTTGGGTGGCTTGTCTTTGTGATTTCTTTTTCCCTAAATGACCATACAAAAGACTAAAGTGGATTGTTTATGGAAAGCGCCTTTGGCAGCCGCTCCTGAACACTTGGGAGCTCGGCAGAGGGGGCAAGGTTAGTTCCAGCGTTCTTCTCTTGTGCACCAAGGACTTCATGTGACTCACCGGTTCATCTTTAACTATGCAGATTAGGGAAGGTTCTTGGGAGAATGTGGATTTACCTTGAGAGGTTCTGCAGAAGTCTGGAAGCAGGAAGGCAAGGAGGAGCAGGAGAGCTGGTGAAGTCAGAGGTTTGGATCTTCGTGCTTGCCAGGGGAGCTGCTGTGGGGTCCCCTTCAGGAGAAGAAAGCCCCAGATCTCGGTCCCAACTGTGACATTCAGTGATGCTGGAGATTTTCACATAGTCCGGGGTGGTTCTTTGAAAGCTGCAGATTAGATTGAGTTGTTCTTAACAAGTCAATTATAATGTCCTCTTCTCACAGAGGGATTTCGGCCCACAGGATGCCAAAAGGCTTTAAACAAATCTCCTGGAATTGTTTTGTCTCTTGGAGAAGTGTGGTCACAGCTGGGGGAAGGGATGGATGCTGCTGATCTTGGCTGCTGAGCGGCTGCTTATCCAGCCCCTGAGGAGAGAGGGAAGGGATGGATAAGCAGCCAGGTCCGTCTGGAGATCCTCTCCCACCACGTGTCAGTGCCCAGCTCTTCCCCTCTGTGGCTTGGCCCTCCTTCCCACTTCTGTCCCACCACGTGTCAGTGCCCAGCTCTTCCCCTCCATGGCTCTGCCTCTTTCCAGGCCCTCCTGTTGGATTCATTTCTGCATCACCACCATCTCCATAGAGCAGGGGTGATGGATATGACTTCCAGGATTCAGGATACTCTTCAGTGCCAAAGAAACCAGCTCCTGAGGGTGGAGCTCTGCCAGACACAGCTCCCAGCTCATGTTTCTCCATCCCTAAACTCAGCCAAGAAGCCATGTGAGGTCCTGCCCTCTGCTCAGCGGGGAAGGTGAGGTGGGCTCAGGAGCTCTCCCAGCCCTCCTGGTCTGAGCCTTTTTGGGCAAACAAAGAGCTATTTCATCGAATTCTCTCTCTCCTCTTCCAAGTCAACAAGCAGAGTCTGTTCACTGCAAGGCTTGAGCAAGGAGAGCACAGAAGTGATAATTGAGAGCATTAAGGAGGCATTAGCAGCCAGGGCACTCACAGCCCCAGCTGGAAACAAGGTTGGTGTCTGCTGGGAAAGATGCAATTGTGGGAGAGAGTATTCTCTTCCCTTCTTTTGTTGTGGATTTCAACAGCATAAAGTACAGCCTGTTCCCCCGTGTTCTCGTGCCCTGCAATGCTGGGAGGTTATTTTAGCAGCCAGCCAAGGAGACTCTGGTATTTTGAAGACATCTGTGGCGCCAGTGCTTTTCATATAATTTTTAACACTTTGATAGCATTAAAAGCTGGCTGGAAAGCCCATTGCCACTGTTATCCATGCTGCTGTGATCCCTGCTGGATCAGTCCTGGTCAGGACACTGCTGGTGTGCAGTGCTGCTGCAGGCTGAGCAAGGGGCAAATATTCCTGATCCTTCTGCTGTCTTTGACGTAAGGACCAGGAGGCCAGTCCTGGCTTTCAAGGCTCTTTTGGAGGCCATTGATGTTCTCTGTGACGTTCAGACAAGGAGAAAGTATTTTGACTCTTGTCACATCCCAGTTTCCAAGTGAAGGAGGGGGTGCTTTGGCTTTGTTTGGTGTCGCCTTCTCTTTAAAGACGTGCTCAGCCAGGAGTGGCTGAAATCAGCATTCCTGCTGGATCAGCTCCAAGCTCCAGGGCCCAGAGCCAGGAGCATCCACTGCTTTCAGCTCAGACTCCCCAAAACTGATCCGAGTGGTCCCCATCCAATCCCCAGACAGGGGCATGTGGATGTGGCGCTTTGGGATATGGTTTAGGGGTGGACATGGTGCTGGGTTAGTGGTTGGACTCAGTGACCTTGGAGCTCTTTTCCAACCTTAATGATCCTATGAAAAGGAAAAACTGTCCTCTCAACTTATTTCCCTGAATCTCAAGGGAAACTGTCACTGATGCTCAAATGGCATTTTGTAGGAAGGATCCCACACTGCCAGTATTGTTTTCATGTTGGGGTTTTTTCCCCTGCCATTAATATCTCATTCCAAAATACAAGCAAACTAAGAATTGGATGCCTAAGTCTGAGGAAACTAAGAAAGGAGTTCCTAAATCTGAGGAAATGAAATCCCATTCCACCCAAGTCATCCTTGTTCCCCTTGTCCCTGTGCTCTCCAGTCCCTGGGCAGTCAGCATTTCTCCTCACACCTCAGAACATGTGGCCGTGTGTTTGATTTTAAAACACGCTCAGCACTCAGTGCTGTGCCTCCAGCAGGACTTCACCTGAGCTTTAGGAGAAGCTGAAGGAGGCATGAAGGAGACTGAAGGGACTACGTGACTCTCGGAGCTGTGATCCCTGGGCTGCAGCCACCTTTGGGCCATTTCTCCCTCCTCATTATGAGCTAAATGGAAGCACTGGCTAAATTGGGTGTAACAGCTTGATAGCACTCAGATATCAGTAATGATGTGAGCCTGGGCAGAGCTAATCAGGAGTAATTGAAAGGGGGAGGTGTGTCCATCAGCCTTCCCTCAGCCCAGGACACAGAAGGGGTGCCATGCTCTGGGGAGAGGCCCCTGCGCCCCACAGAGGGGGAAAGGGAAACAGAGGGGAAAATGAGGCAAAGCCAGAGCTGCTTTGGCAAGATGGGTGGCTGGAAGGCTTTCTTAGGATGTGGAGAATAATTCCTATGAGGAGCAGCTGGGGGGGCTCAGCCTGGAGAAGAAAAAAACTCGGTGGGGACCTTTTCAATCTCTGCAACTCCCTGACAGGAGGGGGAAGCCAGGTGGGCATCGGGCTCTGCTCCCAGGGAATAAAGAACAGGAGGAGAGGAATAGCCTCAGGTTGTGCCAGGGGAGGTTCAGGCTGGAAATTAGGGAACATTTCTTCGCTAAAAGAGTGGCTGACCATCGGAAGGGGCTGCCCAGGGCAGTGGTGGGGTCACCACCCCTGGAAGGGTTCAGAAAACACCTCCAAGAACCACCACCAGTCAGACTCACGAAGCAGACATAGGGGGCAATATGGTTTAATGGGCTGGTGTTGCTCAGCCAGAGGTTGCACTCGGTGATCCTGGAGGTCTTTTCCAACCTTCGTGACCCCGTGATGACATCCCTTTGAGGAGCTGTCCCCGGGATGGGTCCAGGGGGGTGTCCCGGTGCTCACGGAACGCTCGTCCCTTGCAGGTCTGCGGCGCACGCCGAGCCGGCTGTCGGGGCTGAGCGGTGCCCCCCTGCCCAGCCCCCCCGGCCCCACGCTGACCTGCGAGCTCCAGGAGTGCCCCTTCTGTGCCAGCCTCCTGGATGACCCCGAGTTCGCCCTCAGCGACTCCGAGAGCTGCGACTCCGACAGCAACGGCGTCTACGAGTTCACGCAGGACGTGCGGCACGGAGACCAGCGGGACCAGCTGCAGCAGCAGAGGGGCAGGAGGAGGAGGAAGAAGAAGAAAGCCAAGGAGAGGAACAAGGTGACGCGGCTCTGGAAGGCCTTTGGCAGCAAACTGAAGAAGATCGTGGAGAGCAAGTACTTCAACCGGGGCATCATGATCGCCATCCTCATCAACACCCTGAGCATGGGCATCGAGTACCACGAGCAGGTGAGTGGGGGAGTGCTGAGGGCGTGGGGTTTCGTGGCATCACTCCCATGGAACAAGTGATTTTCGTGCCAGTTGGACGTACCAAATGGGGCTGAAGTGACCCTCTGAGTGCGCGATGAGCAGGAGCGTCCTCAGTGTGTGGAACACCGAGGGGTGCCGAGCTTCAGGGTGTGTGCTGGCCATGTCTGCTCAGAGCCTGGCTGCTCGTTGGCTGTGAATTATTCACAGAAATACGAGTTTTGTTGCTGGAAATACCTCGCTGGTCTGATGGTGGTGGTGGTGGTGCACAGTGGACCTTGGGCAGACAGCCCAGACATTTCTTCTGTGATCCTGGACCTTTAAATAAAGACTTAAACTATCAGTCAATGTTAAAACAACAAAGGGGGGGGGGGGGGGGGGAAAGGTTAGTTCCTCCCTGAGGGCTCCAAACCCTTTAATTTGATCTCATAGGGTGCAAGTAGGCCTTTCTCGGAAGTGTTCACAGAGAAATCGTGCTGTTCTTGCCAGTGTTGGTCTGAACGTGGTGATGGCAGAGAGTGGTGCTGGCAGGGAGGACAGCTTGTCCTTGTTGGCTGATGGGAGCTGGAGGGGCTGTGCAGTGGGAGAGGGAGGTGAGTCATCTGAGTATCTCCAGTTGGTCGCTCTGGGAGAGATGTGTCCTTCTGGGCTTTTCTTTCTTGGGGAAAAAATGGTTATTTTCAACTGTTTTCTCGAGACCCGCTCTGGAATTTCTCGTGCCTTGTCTGTATCAGGTGCAGGAAATGCATCCCAGTGAGGCCAGGAGATCCTGGGAGTGATGTTCTGGAGAAGGTTCATCCAGTGCTCCCCCAAAATCTTCACTGCAGGGGCAGGGACAGGTCAAAGTTATTTATAAAGCTGTTCCTCCGTGGTCTGTCCATTCAGGAGGGAGGAGGAAAGGCAGACAGAGGAGCACAATACATCCAAAGGCAGGACAAGAGGCTCTGCATCCTCTTTTCCATCATTTCCCAGGATTAAGTCCTGCTGAGCACCATGACAAACAATCCCCCAGAGTGCTGCTACTTGGTTTTCTCTCCACTCATGCGCTTTGAACCCCCACATTCTACGCTGAGACGTATTTTTAATTTGGGCAAAGCAAGTGCTCAGCTAAAACACCCAAACCTCAGCTGTGCAGCGGAAAAATCGGCTCAGAGTTCCAGCATTGAGTGTCCAAACCCAACAAGGACGGAGCTGTCACTGTCAGCTTTCTGGCTGGTTAGTTGTTCCACAACAAGTTTCAAAAATGGGAAATACACCTTGTCAACAGCTTCTGAATAGGCCACTCATTCCTCATGGCAGCTGCATTTCTGCATGGATACTCTTTTGTCAGGTGGATACAGCTCTGTCAGTCCTTGGATATTGCTGTGATGGGAGCTGGGGGAAAACCTTAGGCAGGCAGCAGTGAGAAAACCCAGGGATCACATGGATTCTGTCCACAGTCACTGGGATAGAGGGAAATTGTGATGATGACATCCTTGCTGCTAACACAGGAAAGCTGTGGCCGGCAGGTTTGTGTTGGATTTTACCTTGTAAAAGGTTTGCTTTAAACCATCTCCAAGCCAATGGCAGTAAAGATTGTGAAGCTTTTGGCTACGGAGCATCAGGCTCCTGCCAGCCCTGCCAGCGTGGGCCCAATAAAAAGGGAGGAATTCTGAAGTGGAACCTGTGAAGGTCCCTCCACGTGCCTGACGGTGAAGTGTCCCTGGGCTGTGGAGCTGTGGGAGCCCAGCGTGGTGACACCTCACCCAAGCCCTCTCCTGTCAAGTGTCCCAGAGGATGAGGAGCTGTCCAAAAGCAATAGGAAATGGCTCTGGGCTCCCAGACTGTTTGGCAGGAAAATCTGGGGCTTCTGGGGCACAGTGGGGTGATTTGGGAACCCGGTGTGAGAATTGGCTGCAAGGCTCAGGGCGGGGGGTGGCTTGTGTGAGATCAGGAGGAGGTGTCTGACCCACAGCGTGGTGTTGGGATGGAGGGGAGGTGAGAACAGCTCTGTTTGGGTAAGCCATGAGCATTGCCAGGGAAAACAGTTTAATCCCAGCATTCTGGTTCCTGAGGGGGGGGTGCTGCCCCGTCCCCCTGCTCGGAGCAGGGTGAGGTGTGAGCCTTCCCCAGGCTCTAACCAGGTGTGGGTGTTCTACATCTTTCCAGGGGCAAACCTGGAGGTCACTCCCCAAGTCATAAGGATTTAAAAGCACTCTGTGGCTCTGCTTTATTTCCTTTGCTCCCACCAAGCTGCTCAGTATTAGCCTGAAAGGAGAGCTCAGGGGTTCCTCTTGGGGAGCCTGTGCTCTGTGCCTGCTGAGAGCAGCATGGGAAGGGGTCTCCTGGGCCCTGAATCCCTGCAAAACACAATCATGGAATCCTGGGACAGTTTGGGTTGGAAGGGACTTAAAGGTCATCTAGTTCTACCACCCTGGCTTGGGCAGGGACACCTTCCACTAGATCAAGTTGTCTCCAAGTCCTGTCCAACCTGGCCTTGGACACTTCCAGGCAAGGAGCATCCCCAGCTTCTCTGGGCAGCCTGTGCCACCAACAATGGCCACCACTTGTTCAGGGTGGAACAGCTCGAGCAGGTTCTCTGGTCTTGGCTTTTGCCACTCTCTTTCAGCCAGTGACTGGCTGTACCAAACTGGGCTGCAGCCAAAGAAAAGCCTTCTCCAAACCTCACTGTCTGTCAGGAAATGCCCAGTTCCTTTTATAAAAATTAATAATGGCTTCTTGCTTTGCTTTTCCAGCTTGTCAGACTTCCCAGTCATCAGTGGCTTTGCAGTGACATGGGCACAGCACAGACGTGCTGATTTGAGTGCTGTTTGGAGCCAAGGCATCACTGCTGCGTGTGGGAGGGCTGGGGGGTTCTCAGCACCATATGGTGAGGCAGATAGAGCAGTGCTGGGCCTCTGTTCTCCTGCCTTTCATCCTGGGACACGGCAGTGCTCTGCAGAGAAGTGTCACGGAGCCCTCTGGAGGCAATGGAGCATCACTGTGCATCTGTTCTGGATGAGGGAATCGAGGATGGAAGGTGCCAGGCTGGAGGCAAAGCCTGGAATGATTGGCTTGAAGGGACCTTAAAGCTCATCCCATCCCATCCCACCCCCTGCCATTGGCAGGGACACCTCCCACCAGCCCAGGTTGCTCCAAGCCCCGTCCAACCTGGCCTTGGACACTGCCAGGGATGGGGCAGCCACAGCTTCTCTGGGCAACCCCACCCTCCCAGCCAAGAATTCCTCTGTAACATCTAATCTAAGCCCCCTCTCTGCCAGTTTAAAACCATTGTTTCAAAGCCTGTGATTCCCTGTGAGCCTCAGGATCCTGTCCCATGGCCGTGGACACAGTGGCTGTAGGAGCAGATTGACGGGAAGATGAGGAGATGGTGGAGCTGCTTTGCAGAGCTGTCCTTTAATGATGCAGCTCTTCTCAGGAGGCAGGATAAAGATTTAATGGCAGACCATCCCGTTTTGTGGCAGGAGATCTGGGGTAGCAGGAGGCAGCTGCTGATGGGAAGCGAGTTTCTTTGGGATCCCAGTGAGCAGCAGAAAGTCGGATCCTGGGATTAACCGGCAGCTCCTGCTCCGGCTGCACCTCGGACGCCACTGGGAATTCAGAGGTTGCAGGATGCTCTTAGTTAGCAGCAGCACAGCTTGGATTCCAAAGGTGAATTGCCTGGTTTGGAATTCCTGGTTTTTTATCTCCTGTGCTTTATTTTACACACTGGCAGAGGTGAGGAAAGCCGAGAGCAGGAGGCAATCCTTGCATCAATCCCGCGGGCTCTTCCAATGACTTTATTGTGCACTCACTGCAACTCTCAGCAGCTGAATTCCAGAGGCACAGCCTCTGCCATGCCTTTGGGGCAATGGGATACCTGGCAAAGGCATGTCCTGTTCCAGGACGTTTCCAAGTGCCTCCCAGCCACTGAAAGCTGAGTCCTTTCTGTCCCTGGCCCAGCCTCACTGACTGCTCTGAGGAAATAATTGCTACTTGTTCCCTTTCTTTGATTCCCAGCTCCATGATTATCCAGGGAAGGACAGAGTCCTCCATTTGTGTGTTACCCCTGCAGAGCTCTGAAAGCATCCACGAGCACCTCTGGTTTCAATTGTAAGAAGAGGCCCCCACTTGGCTTCCCAGAGGAATTCGCTGAAGTAGCTGTTGATACTTGTAATGATTCCACATAAAAGGCTCAATTTACATCAAATGGCACTAGAAATGCTATTTTATATTCACTTCTCAGAAGAGAAGTACAAATTAGTATTTGTTCCAAGCTATTGCTGTTCAAAGAGCTTTTAATTGCTTTTCTGATCCCTCATCCACGGCGTGTTCCTTTCGGAGCAGCTGCCTTTGGAGCAGGTTGGAGCTGACCTTGAGGGGCACCCAGCGGTCCGTGGCTTGTCAGAGGGAGAGAAGGGTTGGGCTTGAGTAGCACATTTTATTATTCTGGAGGAAAAGTAATTCTGTGTGATTTGAAGTAGCAGCTCGCTTCTCTAGTGACGTCCTGCTTTAGCATTTGTCAATTTTGCCTTGAGAAATTGGTTTGGCGTGGAAAGCTCAGCACTCACTCAGAAAGCAGAGGAGAGTCTTTCAACGGCGTTTGAAGCAAATTGCTTAAATTCCTTGTGAGTTGTGAGTCAATAAAATACTCTCCTGATCTGAGGTTCCCACTTCTAGCTGGTGAAACTTGTTCACTCTTCCAGATTTCTGCAGGATCTGATTTTAAGAACTCACACACTGACTGGACCTGTAGAAAACAGATACCCCCAGTCCAGCCTGGGTTGGGAAAATTCCACCCCACGTGTTTGTTCTTATTGCATAAATGATGGGAAACTTATTCTGCCATTTGCAGTCCTTTGGGTGATGTGTTTGGAGGTGTCAGGTGCTTTCCAGGCTACCAATCCCATCCCTTTCCTGCTCCCTCCCTGAGCTCCCAGCAGTGCTTTCCCCAAGCCCTGGTTGGGTCAGTGGATATCACACACTGTGATGGAAATCTGGCTTTTTCAGCAAACAACTTGTGATAACCTGAACTGTCTCCACCTCTTGGGAGGGAAGAAAAGGGCTTTGGTGAACCTGGGGAAGAAAGGGGTGTTTTCCATCGTCTGTGCCCCGAGATTATACCATGTTTTTATTGCTCTCCAGCCCACCTTCATCCAGCCCCCTTTTCTTCAGACAGACACTCTGTCAGGTCAGGAACAGTTTGGGGATGATCCCTCTGCACAGTTCAGGCTGCAAAGCTGCTCAGAGCCTGCAGCATTTACACCTGGCAAGGCGTCATTCCCACATTAGAGGGAATCAGGGATCAGAGACAAGGTGCTGTGAACTCCTGGCAGACACTGTCAGGTGTCCTGGCTCAGGGTTGGGTCGGTGTCTGCTGGAGCTGAACTGTCATGGCAAAGGGTGTAAAGCCCCTTCCATGGGGAGTCTGCCACGAGGGGTGTTCGTGGAGCCTTCTCTCCTCTAATTTAACTGACTCCTCCTCTGCTCTGTTTTCCTTCTGTTGGATCGTATGTTCTTGGTATATTTTCTTTTACTATATAAGGGAAAGCATATGAGCCCCTGCCATTCCTGTGCCTCCAGCAGGCAGGACCAGCACCTCTGCAGTGCAGACACTCAGGGTGATAACTCATGGAGTGCTGACATGCTGAGCAGTCGGGGGAGAGGCACAACAGCAGGGGGGTTTGAGTCTGAGCTCCTTCCTGTGGATGTGCTCATTAGTCTGGGGAATAATTTGGATATTCCCCATGGAACTGTGGGCACGTTTTCCCACCAGTTCCTTCCCCTCTCTTGTGCCATTAGTTGTTCTCTGTGGTGAGGGATTGGCCACATAAATCACATCTCTCGCTGCAAGCAGGTGACAGGAACAGCCTTCCCAGCACGGGCTGCTGTGTGGAAAGTGGGGATGTGCTCAGCCCCACAGGCTGCAGGGCCCATGCAGCAGATGTGCACACATCTGGGGCACACAGTGATGCAGCTGAGCCAGTCCCAGTGCCCTGCAAGGCTCCTGAGCCCTGCGAGCCCCACGTGGTGGCAGCGGGCGGGATGTGGAGAACTCGGGCAGGTTGTTTGCGTTTCAGCTGGCAGGTGAAATAAACCAAGTGTAAGACAGCCCTGAGAACGAAAGCAGAGTGCACTTGCCAGCTGCATTTCATCAGGAGTGTGTGTAAATCACAGCCACTTCAAATCCTGTGTGCCAGGGGCTTCCAGTGTGCTCCAGGACAGGGAGTTTGGCACAGCTGGGCGGGGGGGACACCGGGGTGGGGAGGGGGCCTGGAATGAAGAAAGCGGGTGTCACAAACAGAGAGCGGTGTTGTGTTGAGTCTGTGCCTTCCTGCCGGCTGCCAGCTCAGTTCTTTTCATCTGGGAGTGGGTTTGTGAGAGGAGCTTGGCTTTGATCGGGTGCTCCAAAGCAGGTCCCTTGTCTGAGCGGGGCGAGATCCGAGTTCAAGGAGGAGCTCGAGTGTGTGGCCCGTGGCAGCTGCAATCAGCAGCTCCAGAGACATCTCTGTGCCCTCAGGAAACGCGCAGAGCCCCAGCCTGGTCCCCCTGAGCAGCCCAAGCACGTGGCAGCAGCTTCCCACCCTCCCAGCTGCATTCCTGGAAAGAAGCTGGGATAAGAGCAGGGATAGCAGAGAACAGCAGAGGAGGAACTGTAAAACACTGAGGCAGCCAAACAACCCACTGGGGGCAGGAAAACGTGCTTAGGCACCTTGGAAAGGCGTGGAGAGGATCATTCCCTGGAGTGCTGGGAAGCAGGGAGTGGTTTGGATTGCGCCTGGAGGGATGCAGCTTGCTTGGGTAGCAGGAACACCACTGTTAGCTGGGGATGTCTCTGTTTCCTGACACTTCCCCAGCCTGTCTGCACCCGTCTTTTGTTTCCTCGGATCTTTGGTCTGGAAGACAAGGATTGCGTTTTGTTCTGGGCACATCAGCCTGCCAGAGCCTGCTGGATGTGTCAGGGTGGACATCAGGAATAATTTCTTCACTGGAAGAGCGGTTAATCATTGGAAGGGGCTGCCCAGGGCAGGGGTGGGGTAACCATCCCTGGGACTGTCCCAAAATGAGTCCCCATGGCACTTCAGGATAGGGTTTACTGGGCTGGTGGTGTTTGATCAAAGAGGGGGGCTTTTCCGACTTTAATGATTCTCTGTTATTACAAGTAATAATTGCAGTGGGAATGGGAACAGAGCCCTGCACCTCTCCTGGACCACCTCATATTGTAGATTCATGGAATGGTTTGGGAGGGAAGGGACTTTAAAGCTCATCCAGTCCCGCCCCCCTCCATGAGCAGGGGCACTTTCCGCTATCCCAGGTGTCCTGTGTGTTGTCCCTCTGTGGAGATCTCAGAGCTGAGAGGCAGAGCCAGCTGAGCCCATCCCAGGCAGAGGATTAAGGATGCTCAGAGTAGCAACTACGACCTTACACCAGGGAGAACCACCCTCACAGAACTAACCAGGTACAGCCACTGCTGCTCTCAACCCGAGCCGTGAATTTCCCTTGGGTCTTAACCAGGATTCCACCGAGGACAGTGAGATTTTCCACAGTTATGAATGAAACTTTAACTGTCTCCTTGAAAACTCTTTCTGGGTCTTTTGTTACAAGATGGGAATGTTTTTTTTATGAGTGGTTTGGAGAGGTGGGGGGAGAAAGAGGCATCTGTGAAAGGAGCGAGACTCTTGCTGGAGGTTGAGGGAGGTTTGGCATTCCTTCAAGCATTCTTTGAAAGCTCTATTTTTGTTTGCTCTGTCTGGTTTACAGCCCTAAAGACAGCCTGACTCCCAATTTGGGAAAAACACTGTGCACAGCCCTCGGAGCATCAGTGGTGAAGCTGTTAGAGTGTTAGAGCAGGGACTCTGCCTCTGAGGAGGATGAGGCAGGAGCCCCCTTGGCTTCCTTCCCCCATGAAGGCATTTCTCAGGAGTTTTCCCTCCTGCCTGATCCCTGTAATGCTTCCTCTCTCCCTGTCCTTGTCCTCTCCCTGTCCCACACACAGGCAAAATCCAAAACTTTTCACTGTAGTGCCCCTGGAGAAAGCAGCAGAAAGAAAAGTAGTTTATTTTATATACTCCAAAGGGAATTGACTTTGCAGGCAGATGGATCCTGTAATTCCCTGACTCTGGGCATGACTATACATGGATTTGTCTGTGCTTTACACACAGTTTGGATTGGGGTGGTTTGTGAAGCCAGAACATGCTGGCTGCTCCCTGGGAGCTCTACCTGGAGCTTGGTGATGGGATCAGGGCTCGGTGTTCCCCAGGCACACCTTGCTCTCCACTACCCAAAGTCTAGGCAGGAATCTTACAGCTCCAAGCTACCCCAAATCTAACCAATAAGAGGAATAAAAGCAAACCACAGGGAGAGAAGGGGATACGGGAGAGAAGAAGAGTCTTCCTTTTATTCCTGAAGGGTTCAGAGGCAGAACATCCACCCTGGGAGCATCGTCAGCGCTGCTGGGAGTGCAGTTTGAAGTCACTTGTGGAAATGAGTTGGACCAGAGTGGCCAGTTGTCTCCTGCCAGGGGCCTGTGTTATGAGGCTCTACTGCAGAACGTCTCTCACTTGTGCCAAAGTCTCCTGGAGCTGCCAGGAGGAGAGATCAGCATCTTGAATGTCTTTGAAGCAGAACTGCTGCCACGGGGCGCTGGAGGGCTGGCAGGAACCTGCTGCTGCGGTGCCAGAGCGCAGGGAACGGAGCTGCAGGGCCTGGAAGCGCTGGGGCATCCAGTGCCAGCAATCCCAGTTGGTGCTGAGGACTCTCAGGAGCTGTGGATGCCTCTGGAAGCATCTAAAGCCAGAGGAGATGGGGGGATGGCCCCCCACTTCCCCTGAGGGCAACATAACCCACCAAAACACTTCTCAAAGACAGCCAAAGGAGCATTCCCATTCCCTGCACTTGCTTTCCTAACTGTGTCCCCTCTTTCCAGGCTGGAATGTTATTTACATCCCTTTCTTCCCCCTGCCAGATTCCCAGCATATCCAGACCCCCCCTGAAGCAGCAGGAATCACCCCCTTGCTGCAGTGTGGGGAGTTTGATGGCTGAGGACGTTCCTCAGCTCCTTCCTTGCTCCAGCCCAGGTTGCCCCTGTTCCTGAGGCTCAGTTTAGGCTGTGGGAGGGTGATGGACAGGCAGGCTCAGACTAACAGACAGGTAAGGCAGCAAACGCCAGAGCGGAATTTCCCACCCGAGCTTGCACGAGTCCTTTTGTATTTCAGAAATGATTTAATGCTCTGGGTTTCCTCCCACTCCTTTTCCCCTCCTTGCCAGCCAGTGTGTAATAGCAGAGGGTTTCATACATATTGGATTTTTTAATTCTGACAGGAAATCTGAATGTTGTATTTATGGCTGCAGCTGTCACCCCTCTGAAAACATGCAGTGAAATGAAAGTTAACAAGTTTGGGCACTGGGGAAAGCATGTAAAACAGCCCTGCAGAAGGCTTTGTGCCCTCCCACCTGAGTGAGGAACACATATTTCCTCAGGTTCTCCAGCCCAGGGTTATTTATCACGATCCGAAGCAAATCCTCTTCTAATTGTATCCACTCATTTGAAATTCTCGAAACCCCAAATCAAATTCTTTTCCCTTGTATGATGCACACAGAAAACACAGGATACAGAGCCTGAGGAGATGGTTTAATAGCCGAAGAATCAGGCTGCCACTAAGCAGGCTTGCTGCAGCCATATGTTCAAATCCCAGGGGTGACCACTCACCGGGAGGTAGAAGATGCTCCAGACCATTTATTGTGTGTTCTCTTAAAGCAGATGTCCTCGTTCTGTGGCTGCAGCAGGGATGCTCTGCCTCTCCCCCAGGGCACACCAGGCAGTTCAGTGTCCCCTGTCACACTTCACTGTCCCTGTGTCCTTCCTCACTCCTGCTTCTGCACAGGCTGAAGGGCTGGCTGGTTGATTTTAATGGAGATTTGCTTAAAGAAGACAAAATAGCTTTTAGCCTTTGTTTAAACAGGACTTTTGCCTGTCTTGGGAGTATCAAATATACTTGGGAATAGTGCACTTGGTGCAGAAGGTCTTGTTAGAGGCTTAGGGCTTGTGGCTGTGTCTCTGTAGGGGCACTGCACTCAGGGTGGGGCTCAGTGTGTCAACACAAGGTGTGATGTTTTGGCCGTGTCCATGGGCCTTTCCGTGTCTGGATCAGCCTGGAGAAGAGGACACTGAGGGGGGACCCCATATCTGTCTACAGCTTCCTCATGAGGGGCAGTGGAGGGGCAGCTCCAATCTCTGCTCTGGGGGGACCAGGGACAGCACCCAGGGAATGGCTGGAGCTGTGTCAGGGCAGGCTCAGGTTGGATCTCAGGGAAAGGCTCTTCCCCCAGAGGGTG